>CM068593.1:2168034-2290534 GCA_035048485.1 Pteria penguin | reverse complement strand
ATTTGTAAATATCGGTCATCGTTGTATGAAATATTATCGTTTATAAGGAGAGAGCTTTATATAAGTTTTACTTGTTGCTCAATCCTGGTTTATAGATGTAATTATATCACTTATATTTGCAATTTATTTTGAATAAATACTGTTAAACTAATGTCAATCTTACAGAGTGTTACAGATGTTTAATTTCAAATGAGGAACAAACACATCAGTTGTGATCTGTATCTCTGTCATGGATGCACTTGGTTTAGTGGTTCAGTTTAATTGAATCAGACTTACACGGCCTCCTGTCTTCTGATATGTCACGCGACATATCAGAAAACAAGAGTGCGTGTAGGTCTGATTTCAATTAGATTGTTAAGTAGTTAAGCAGCGCATGCGCTACGTGTTCTATTCCAAACTTTTGCCACTATGATAAGATGTAAGTTACTTTCTGCATCAATGACGCAACATGACTGAAAATGGTTTGAAATGAATGTGCAATAAAAGTAAGTGTTCATAATACTTTCCTCATATAGATTAAAGCAAGTTCTTCTTCCTATATTATATTTTCAGTCACTATTTAAATGAAGATTTGATAAATCAGACCGTCTCATAAAATACAAACAGGGGGTTAGTTGGCCATCTCATTAGAATGTCCAAAACTGAATTATAGACTAACGGAGGAAAACATATTCTTAAAAGTTAATTTGGGTAGAGCACCTGTTCGGCAGCAGAAGGTCTGAAGTTGGAGTCTGAGATTACCAACATTCTGTTTTCTGTCTCCCACAGATTTTGCGCCACTATCATTGTACATGAGTTGAATATATAGGGTTATTGAAAGCTGAATTGTTTGCGTTTATTTTGTTTTGTTTCTTTCAATTGCATGAAATCTCGGCAGAAGTTAGCCATTAATTGTATTAATCGTACGTCCAGGCATATTTATGAGTTGATCATCTGCATGGTAGGCGCATGTAGGTCCCGGGCTCGAATTCATATTTTGTCACTTCATTAATTCACCATGTCTGTTGGTAAATTTTACTCGACCAAGGGTGAGGGAGGGTGTAAATTTAAGGAGGGTCGAACCCTATGCATCTTGTGTAGAGAACCATGAGGGCATTCATTTAGCCTAGGCTAAAAAGTATTGGATTATATACTGAAAGTAGATGATATGGCCAATTATTGTAGATATACCGATTGGGTTGCCAGCAATGGACAAAGCAGTTCCCAATGATTCACCAATCTAATCAAATCGACATATAATTTGAATTTGTTCCAGTCATTTGAGACGTATAAATAATTTTCTTCAGGCATTTACATTTTAATTTACCCATTCTAAATTCCCTACATATGTGCAAGGACTCCAATATGTACACGACGAAAATCACTAAGCGAAATATTTTGAAGGTTCTAGTAATTGTTACAGCCTGGATTCGAACTTTCAATACACTACCCTTTTTTATGTTTACCTTGTGCCAAGGGGAGGATTTAAGCCGCTGTCAATGTACATATCGAAAACAATCAAATACGTATGGTGGCAAACCACTGCCGTTTATACTTTACATTTGTAGATCTATTACATTGCACTGGATGTACTCCATAAAACTGTCTGTGAAGTTTTGTGGTTATTGTGAAGCAACCACCACCTATGAACGTTCCGCGATATATATATATATATATATATATATGTATGTATGTATATATATGTAGTAGTATGGAAATGGTATTTATTATTTTATTTTTAAAATATAAACTTCCAACCTATACATTTACATATTACAGTCAACATGCATACTGGCTACGCCATTCATTTAAATATCATACTTATATACGTCATTAGTACATATTCCGTCATGTGAATCAACTAGCTGAGATTATAGAAAATTTATTTATCTATTGAGGCATATACGTCAAAGGTTGGCCGTCAACTGAATATAGTGTTTAATGACCGTTGATCGAACTTGTGTGGACTTTTACCATCGAGAGTGTTCAATCCCTTCTATATTTCTACATGCCAAAATTGATCCCGGGTTCAAGCGACATGTGTCCCTGTGTGCGCGGCGTATACAGTGACAAGACGGCATAGTGTAAATTGCAGGATGGTGTTTTACAGACGCTGTGAGGTGGTACTATCATCTCCCAGCATGTGTAATATGTCAATTACTACATTATGCCACAGTCAAAGAGTTATCAGAAGTTTATTTTCCGTCATGGCGGGGAACAGAAAAATAAGTGATTTCTTCAAATCGTCATCCCCTGTGGTGTCTGTCCCTACCGATATCGATATTTCAAAATCTTCTGACCGGTGTTCACAAGGGGAAAGCCAAAATGTCACAAATTCAATGGAACAGACAAAATCTATGGCCTTCAAGTCAGATGTGGAAAATGCACCTCCTTATTCTGATTTGGCAGATCCAAATATAAATACAAGAGCAGACCTACTCAACACTAAATGGGCAAATTGTGCAAAATACACATTCCTAACAAGGTGACTCCGACTAGATGTTTAAGGACATGTGGAGAAATGAGGCCGCTCAGCCTAATGAATATTCATAAGCCCCTGTCACGTGACCGAAGTTGATTATGCGGTATATCGATTTTAAGAAATAATAAGGGTTGTTCTTCTTCCTGTTTTCATCTTATTGGAGTTTTTGAAAATTATATTAATTATTTTCAATTGCCCTCGTTGCATGTTTATGCACTGAATATAAGTAAAATATTTATGTATAATACATGTATTTCAATAAACCCATGGCGAGCGCTTCTTTTTATCTAGTACAAAAATAACTATCAACAAGCAAAAATAACTTCATCGGTGTAGTGCCAGTGCTTGCGATGGCGATTCCCTATACAGTTTACGGCGGCTTTATATTAAATTACCCTATCGGTAGCCCCATACCTATACTCAGTATAGAATTTACTGTAAATTCGTCTTATTAGCCACTTTGAAATTGACTGGGAACCGCCAGATAAAAAGCAGGACACACAATTTATACATATCTCAGTACTCTTCAAATATGTGTCAATCTGATAGAAGCCCGGGAAATGTGAAAGTCATTAAAATAAGACTTGAAAACTTTGAAAGAAATTAGCCAACATTGGCATTTTCGCCATTTTCAAGCCCCTCTCAAATACAGTGTAACAGAATCGTCGCCTCGACTGTTTTCCTCGCTCGGAAACCGTGAATGTGATAAATTATTTGATCGAATGTTGTTCAGTAGACTGGTAACGGTGTAGTGTCGACACTAAAAGCCCTGGAAAAAAAGATCCAGTATACAAGATAGGAGAAAACTGAGTATTTTTGGTGGAAGCTATCTTTCTCGTTCTTATCTTTATGGTGAGACAGATGACTTCGGGAAGAAATGACGTCACACATACAAATTAACACAGCGACTTCATTTCTCCACGGGTATGGATCCACTGGGGTGTGGATGCAAGGGAGGGACCCGGGTTTCTCTTGATTTCAGTGGTGTTCAATACTGGTATCGTAGATATTTGATATCAAACATCACTAATTTTAAGCAGAGCTGAGTGGATGGCCGTGAGGTGCAACCTACTTCTAGGAGGTAAATTAACATATTTTGCAGGCATAAATTGTCACAAATTTAGTTTTACTTCGATGCGTTAAAAGAGTGATAAGACATGTATTTGCCACTGTATTGTGATAGCTTACAATTTATGCCTCTATATCATTCAAAGTTGAAACACAAATGACTAAATTATGTTATTGCCCATTTCAATTAATTCTACTAAATACATCTCAAAGAAGTTTTATGACATCGTAGTTGATTACTGTGATTTTATGTCGCAAATAGAACGTCCAATCAATGAAACTACATATTACATTTGAAGTTAATTAGAATTCACATTTGAAATTGTATACTGTGCAATGTGGTCTCTCTGCAGCTTATTATTAGACTATGATATCAGGAGAGCATTCATCTCTTTTAGAAATAAAAAAGTTTCTTTATTTTCGTAAGGTCGCATATTTTACAATGACCAGGAAAAGTATTGGACATATAATACATATGGCATATTCGTCATCACAAAATCGGTCGGGATATATGTCATATATGTTTTTCATATATTACAGACTAATCGGGAAAAAAACAACGCAAGTTCAAATTTCGATGGCTTGAGACTTATCCTTGAATACACTACTCTAAATCAGAGGATGCTGCCTACTGTGTCCTATGCTTCATTTTCGGTCACCCTGAAGCTAGAGAAAAACGTTTATTACACCTGTTAAAGACTGGGCAGATATGTCAACATATGTTGCTCGACACTTGAGAGAGGGTTCCCAAACACCATGTCTTTGCTGGAATGGCTGACGACTTCAGTAGGATATTTCGTAAAGATGATAAACCTATCACATTCAAATTGTCTCTAGTTGAAGAAGAAAATGCGAGAAAGAAAAGGCATACACAGCCAATTGTGCCTAACATTAATTTTACGTTAAACAAACAATAATTTAACGTTAAAATTTAACGTTAAATTATTGTTAATTGAGCTTATACATCAATTTAATGTTAAAGAATTTAACGTTAATTTAACGTTAGGATGTTGTTAAATTAACGTAAAACATCATTCATGTTAATCTAATGTTAATATTTCAACATCAATCAAATGTTAATTGATCTTTCTATGATTCTCATATATATATATATACACTCAGACTTACTTTGAGTGATAATCAGAAATAATTTCTTTTAAAATTATATTTTCTGTTAAAATTTTATCAAGACAGACAGACAGACAGACATATGACATATCTATATCATGTGTATAGACAAGTTAGGCCGTGGAAATGATATTTTAAAGTGATATGGAGGTTAAAAATTCTACATATCTAAGTATAGATCTGTGTTTAAACTGGACATTTCAAAAATTAAAACAAGAGTTTTGTTAAGTTTTAGTGTCCATAAGCATTTTAATGAAAAAAGTCATATCACTCTTATAAACTTAAATGCATATTAATGAATATCATTATAAATATACTTTTTTATTGAACAGAGACACTCCAGTTGGTATACTTCATTTTCTTTACCTTGGGCTTGCGAGACATTTAGTGCAGGTAAAATTATTTAGTTTTAAAATCAGAAAGACTTAGGTTTTTATAGTGAAATTATCTGTTATTTAACTTTTAATGCCAATGGCTAACAATTTACATATGCTTAAAAATATAATGAAAGTATTGGTCCTTGAATTTGGTGATTTACCAGCTTGAAGCATTGAAAGATTCATATTACTTTATTGTGACTTTCAAAATTATTTTCAGAATCAGTATAATGCAGTTAGTAAGCAGTACATTTGTTTATCTGAAATTTTATTTGAACTATTAATTTCATTTCAGTTCTGTATGAAAAACCTTAATATGAGTCAAATGCAAAAACTGGAGTCCCATTTATGCAGCCTAGACCAAAGTGGATGTAGATATAAGATAAATGGAAACACATTTTTAAAGTACATTGATATCCGCCAAGGAAAAGATTTCAAGCACTATGTATGATATCAAATACAAAAATAATGATTCATTCATCTTCATTCATACATTATATAAATCAATTTGATTAAAATATTTCAAAATTATAATAAGGAAAACAGTTTACATAATATCAAACAAGCTATGTATTTGTAATATAAATTTTTATTACTTCATGAAATGATACTATTTTTAAATCTAAATTTAAACTTTATTTATTCTACAATGATTAAGAAACAACTTAACAACAGAAACTTATGTCATCATTATTATTTTTATTTAAAGCTCCAGGTTGCCTCTCACAACATGACATTTGCTGGTCTTAACAAAACATATGTAATTGCCTTGGAAAAATTAGCTCTGGTAAATACTTTAAGGTTTAATTTGTATATGAAAAGATAATTAAGTTATCAATTTGAGAAATTTGCCTGAATTGTGTTTCTTAAAGTTTATTCTGAATATGATAGTATGAGTGTATATACAAAATTTTATAAAAAATAAATTTCACATTTCAAGAAAAATTTAAAATCTTTATCTTATAGATATCTAAACATATACAACAATCAAGACCTGGGATTGAATGTGAATTAGAGGATTACTACAATTACATCAAAACAAAAATACCTGAGCTTGGAGCCAAAAATAAGACACACTTTTGTTTGCACATGGTAAGTGAATTAAATAACTTTATGGAATATATATATATATATATATATATATATATATATATATGAGAGACCCAGATAGTAGAAGGTTCTGGGTTCAATTCCTGGGTCTAGCCACATTGCCTGCTACACATATATCACAATTATTTACTGAAACTTATTCAGGTAAACTTCATGTGTATATATGTATATTTCGGCATTATGGGCCTCATTAGATAATGACACATTGTGGTGAAACAAGCATATACATACATCCTTAGATCAAAGTGATGGTAACAAATTATCAGATAAAGTAATGTAATATTAATAAACAGAGCATTCTGATGTATAATGTATCATTATAAATGGGGGGGGGGGGGGGTATAAAGGAATCCCATTTTCCGGTCGTCTGTCTGTCCGTCCATCTGTCTGTCCAGAAAAATTTTAACCTTGACCATAACTTTTGAACCAAAAGAGACTGGGTATTCATACTACATTTGTATATTCCTTGTGGTAAGACAGTTTTTTGGTACCCAACTTTTTGACCTTGGCCTTGATATTTGACATACTTTTTAAAAACTTTAACCTTAGCTATAACTTTTGAACCAAAAGAGACTGGGTATTCATACTACACATGTATATTCTTTGTGGCAAGATATTTCTTTTGGTACCAAATTTTTTGACCTTGTGACCTTGGCCTTGCCATTTGACCTACTTTTTAAAAAACTTTAACCTTAGCTATAACTTTTGAAAGAAAAGTGATGGGACCTTCATACTACCCATGTGTATTCCTTGTGGAAAGACCTTTCTGTCGATACCAACATTTTTGACCTTGTGACCTTCGTCTTTTGTCCTTGGTCTATGGCCTATTTTGAATTTTGGTGCCGCAGGATTTGTCCCGTTAGTTCTAGTTATTTTTATTTTCATAGTAAATGATAATCACAAAAGGTTTTTAATCATGTTGTATATACAAATTTTTACTTTCTATCAACCAAAACTTCTCTGCTTTTTGTAGAATGCAACACGCCACACAATTCAAAGTAAATAATTTATATAAATAGGAAAATTAGTCCAAAGCACCAAAGTACAGACACATACTGGATTGTTTAGTTTAAAAAAAATGCAAAGAATTAAAGTTAATGTTTGATGCATAAATTTTCAGAGAGATGATATTAAAAGGCATGGCAAATCCATTGCATTATATTGAGGATGCCTTTGAAAAAAAACCATGGCCCTATAAGAAATGCCATCCAACATCAGAATGGTCTTGCTCGATCAAGGGACACAGTACTTCAGTTTGCATTATGTGTTTTCAAAATGCATTTGTTTTCTGGTGGATTTTTGAAAATTGATGAAGAATGGTAAATTTTACATGTGTTGTAAACAAAGTAAAGGAATAATGTATTTAAAAGAAAACTACACATTTCTTTCTCGTATTTACATCCATATCATATATAATCTTTGGTTAACCTGATACTTTACGTTCCATGCCTACATTGACATGGGACCTAGGTTTTTTTATTTATGTATTTTGATATATTTATAACAGGTTTTTATTTCTCTGTTCTCTTGCATGTTTGACATAGAGAAAAAAAGGAAGGAGGGGGGGGGGGGCTTAAATTCTTCTCTGTGCCACAACTTCTAACTGCCTTCATGGATTTCCATAATATTTCATAGCTTGATTTTTACCTAGGGCCAAAGCATGTGTGTTGAGGTCCTGAATAAAAGGCATATTATGACACACCAGGTTGTTGCTCTTGTTAATTTTTTACATGTATTACATACTTAAACATTAACTTGTTAAACTTTGTTGCTGCAGAGGTATATTTCAGAGATCCTCAGAATAATTCCTATGGGCTAGTATGAGTTTATTGAAAGTTTTATGTTTCTATTCTATACGTGAAATAATTTTGGGTTAAAATAAAAAATTTACTTGAATTTAATCCTGCAAATTAAGCAAGATTTTGGAAAATGCCTATGGTTCTTTCACAATTCCTCTTTGTTGACAGGAAATGTGCAGATGTTGAGGTTATGCAGTGGGGAAAGAATAGAACAATTCAAAAACATTTGGGAATATCAGAGCTGGATGAAGAAGGAAAACAATTGAAAGGTGCTGTTCGTACAGAAAACAGGAAACTGAAGGTGATAAATTTCAGTAGAATTATCTCTTGATATGCAAAAACTTAAAATTACAGATTTTCATTTAGGACAATATACATCAATTCAACTTGATCAATAAGTTGTGTTCCTGTGTTCCTATCTGCTTGTGTGTCTACTTATCTACATGTTCTACATGAAGAAATTTCACAAACAGGAACAGCATGCGATAAAAATACAAATTTACTTAAGGATTGAGTGTCTTATTTTTTTTTTCATGGAATATAATTCTGGTTAGTCACATGCAAATTTTGTTGAACCGCAAATACCCTAGTATCAAGATTTACAAAATTAAACATTTCATTATTACATTTCCTGATATTTTTTTATCCATTTGAAATTTAATATTCCTATTTCAGGACAACCTCAAGTGTTTTGATGAAGTAGAATTGCTTATGGCAAGTATTGCAGCCAATATGTCTACTCAAGAAGTAAAGAAAATTTACACATACAAGAGTATGCTTACAAGTGAGGGAGAAGTAGCTCATGAAGGATCTTTTATTTTGTATAAAGACCACTCAGAGGTTTATATTTTCTTTTTTCATCATATTCTAAGTAAATATTAAATTGATTATAGAAAGAATAAATATTGATGTAAAACATAAAAGTTAAAAATTATTTTTAACTAGGTGTGTTTGTTAAATACATTGAAAATATCCCAGTTTGAAAGAGTTATTTCCAGTATAAAGGTCACAGTCAAGGTCACAAAATCTATGACTTTGTTATCATCTGAAATAGTGTCATTAGTTTAGTGTGCATATTAGTCTCTATATCTTGTGACTGAAAAGTTTTTTTCATTATGATGCTAGCAGTTCGAAGCCACAGAGAGTTTTATGACATCTAATATGAAGCCCTACCTCATACCATATCTAATTGGAAAATAGTCAATTGAATTTCTATCAACGGATAATTTAAGTGTTATCATGGGTGTTCTTAGCAAAAGATGTTAGGGTTACAAGTGAATATCCATTCATTGTTTTGTAAAATACAGGTGGGATAACCATATTTTTTATGCATCCAACAATTTACACTGTTGTCTAGAAACTTGAATGTCACTTCAAAAAGTGCTTGGAAATTTGAACACTCTTTATTTCCAAATGTTACAGGATTTTTCTGTTACCTTTTCAGACAAAAATTGGGATGCTTATAAAAGTTATGGAGTTGGTCACAAGTAGCAGGAGGAACAAAGTTGCTTTCGTTAAAAAAGCTTCACCTGTTAAAGAAGTGAATAAGCATTTATCATATCAAGGTATTGAAGTGTCCAATAGTACAGTGGCTATTCAAATATCGCAGGCAACACATACAGTACATGTCCTTCATGACTGCCGAACTGCCAGTTGCAGGCTTGTGAACAAATTAAAAAAACAACGGATGGAACAAGGAAAACATAAGAAAAACGAGGAACATTTATTGATCACAATTATGAATTTTCAGTTTACATAATCAATAAATTCAGATTAGGACCTCTACCTGATGTATTATCATTTAATTGAGACATTTAGATAAATTGAACCACCATACTTATCATTTTATTAATGCCTTAAATTCTGCAAACAAATATTTTAGATACTGGATTCATCCTGTCTGTCTTTAATATTCTGTCTGTCTGTCAAAACAAAAATAATAATAAGTTCCACCTGAAGATAAAAATCCTATTATATAGAAGTGTATAAAAGGGATTTCTCCTCAGAGAGCACTTGCCCTTCAACATTTTAATTTATTGATTGATTGATTAATGTTTAATGCACCATATGACCAGGTCATGAATTGAACCCAGAACCTCTCGATCAAACTCTTAACCACTGCGAAACCCTTAACCACTGGTCCAACCTGGTTTCCTAGATCTATTGAAAAATTGACAGAGATTGATTTTTGTTTAACGTCACTCAATGATTTTTTATATATCTAGTGATAGCATATGCAAACTGATGCAATACATGCATGTAGAAACTTATGCCTTTTGCAATAAAGCCTGAAACCATAGCAGTGACAAATTTTGAAATTATATTGAAATATTAACTGGTTTTAATGTATTGTGCATTGAATGTTATTTTGTATTTTTTTATTGCATACGAAGAATTATTTTCACAATTTTTTCACTATTTTCTTCAAACTTTTGCATTTAAATGAAGTATCCTGTTCATTTAAATGAAGCATTAAAATACATGTTCATCAATTAATGATCAACTATAATGCAAGAATTATTTGAAATGGACTTTAAGATATCATAGTTAATGCTGTCTTTCCATCAAATACACATAAATTAAGCCCATGTTTTTCATGGGTGATGATATCATATATCATGGAAAATGACTTTTTCATCATATTCTCATAATATCATATTTCTTTTATTACTTTTTTGAAAAATGAATAAACGTTCAAATGCAAAAATGGGTTATTTGTGATGTTTATATGTAATTATTTATGTAACTTTTTATACGCCCGCATTTAAAATGTGGGCGTATTATGCTATACCGCTGTCGTCTCATGGCCTTCAATCCATTTTTGTCAGTGCTTCTCCACCTTAACTAAAAGGGGAACAAAACTTTTGATGGTGTCATATGAAAGGGTATGGCTTGTAGTTGTGCATGTGGGTTTCAAAGTTGGGGTCAGGCCTCGGGGGTGGGGGAAAATGGGCGGGGGTGGAAAGCTTGTCCGGGCTTATCCTCCTTAAGTACATGAGTAAAAAAATTTTTGATGTTGTATTATTAAAGGATGTGGATTTTATTTTTGAATGTGGGTTTCAAAGTTGGGGTCAGGCCCTTGGGGTGGGGGAAAATGGGCGGGGTCGGAAAGGTTGTCCGTGCTTCTCCTCCTTAACTAAAGG
The DNA here is from genome assembly GCA_035048485.1 of Pteria penguin. NCBI lineage: Eukaryota > Metazoa > Mollusca > Bivalvia > Pterioida > Pteriidae > Pteria > Pteria penguin. The sequence goes on along the minus strand of CM068593.1, from coordinate 2,279,448 downwards.
GGGAACAAAACTTTTGATTGTGTCGTATGAAAGGATGTTGTTATTTTGAAAACTTAGTTCTTCTTTCACATATCCATTACCACCACATTAAAACATGATGCGGGCGTATCATGCACCCGTTGGCTGTGCCCTATTTTTCATACATGTATTCACCATTTAATTTATTATAAAAGGATGGTCAATCAAATACATGTAAATCTAATATTAATATTAATATGTATATAAATATTTGATATCAATATCACATTACTTAATTGTAAAAACAAATGCAAATAAAATATTAAGTTATTTTTTGTGCATTCATTTTTTTTTTTCAATGCAACTGTCAATCACGAAACATTAACATTAATTTAACATTAAGTACATTAACGTTAAAAACTGAATGTTATTCTAACGTTAATAAATTTTTATGTTAAATTGATGTTAAAAGTCAACATTAAATTAACGTTGAAAATTTTATTTCATTGCTTTTGCATTGATATGCTTATGAATATAATTTCATGTTACTTTCAACATTAATCTCATGTTAAAAGTTAACATCATTTTAATGTTAAAAATTTAACATGAGACTTTTAATGTTAATTTAACGTTAAATGTTTTAACGTTAAATTAATGTAAATGTAACATTAATTTCTTGTGAAAATAACATTAATTTGAGGTTAATCGAGATTAACGTTAAATTAATGTTAGGCACAATTGGCTGTGTATCCTAAAACGAATAATTGGTGTGTCATGTGACATGTGACACCAGTTATTTTCGTATTTTACTTTAATGTCACACTTATTCTCTTTGCAGTGTGGAGCTCGTAAAAAGTTCCCCGCGGAGGGTTTGACTTTAGTGTTATTATACACTTTTTTCCTGATGTTGTGTGGCTGTGACACTTTCTACACAGTGTTTGTTCACATTTATGTATGTAAGGGCATGCACGGCGGGTGTGGCTAGCCAAACAGGAGAAGCTCACTCCTCCCGGGCACCTGGTCTCACCCCTGAATTTCAGGGGTTCGTGAATTTCCAGTGTGGTACATTGTTGTTAGTGCCATAGTCATGTGACACCAGTTATTTTCGTATTTTACATTATTGTATTGTGTGGCACACAGAACATACATCTTAGAAGCCATGATGATAAAAAGAGCAATTTCATCGCTATTTTTCATAAAATAGCAAAAGAAAATGTAATCTTGGCGGAACACCTTGCGAACGCAACTTCAAGAAAAAAATACACCTCGCCAACCATTCAAAATTAAATCATCTGCATATTAGGAAAGGAGATACTGGACAAACTGGTAGGCGAGTGTAATGCGAATGGCCATTTTGCTTTACTAGCAGATGAAACGACAGATAAATCTACAAAGGAGCAGTAATCAATTTGTGTGTGATTTTTAGATCCAAAAAATATGTAACTGATCTAAGAATTTCTAGCATTTGAGGAAGCTGCAGATGGCACAATTGGGGGGAGGGGGGGGGGGGGCTTTGGCCGACTTGATTCCGTCATCGTTGCGAAAATATGGCATCAATGTTGACAGCATGCGAGCCCAAGTTTATGGTGGAGCAGGCAACATGTCTGGGCGCCATCGTGGTGTACAAGCAAGGATTAAGTCGTCCTATGTACATTGCAAGTCGCACTGCCTAAATCTGGCGATTGTACACAGCTGCAAAGAACAGTTATGAGCACTGTGCAGGATGTTGCATTCGCGTTTCATTATTCCGCGTAAAGGTTGAGTGCCTTTGTTCATGAACAGAAAAATGATGTCGATGCAAAGCAGCAAATGGAAAGAACTAAACTGCGAATACTGTGTGAAACCCGTTGGACGAGCAGGACGGAGTCCTTGTATACATTCTTGCAAGCATTTCCGGTAGTTGTTTATGCACTGGAACACCTCCAAGAAGATGGAAATGAAAAAGCCGGCCAGCACCTCAGCGCTGTTCTCTGATGGGAGTTTATTATTGGTCTCGTTGTCTGTCAGCATATCCTGCAAGGCACGGTCTACTTCCTGCAACATGTCAATTGCAACCTAATGGAAGCAGCTAGGGATTACGATTAGGTTATGATTACGATGTTTAGAAATGAGAGAGATGCAGTATGGAATTCCTTGTACGAACAAGCGACAGATCTGGCGGACACGTTTGATAGCCAGCCTTCAATGCCCAGAACAATAGCCAGACAGAGACATAGAGCAAATGTGCCAGCCGATAATCCTACGGAATACTGGAAGCGTGCTCTGTACTTTCCATTCATTGACCACATGATACCTTAGTTGATCGACCGTTTGCTCAGTGGCGAGGAATAGAACAGGTTTCTTGCACAGTATTTGGTTCCAAGTTGTCTGGTAGACATCACCGATGAGAAAACAGACCAGTTGTTTACAACTTTCTCAAGTCATTTGTCTCAGCATGGTCGAATTGCATTTGACAACGAACTTTGGAGGTGGAGTCTACCAAATGCTCAACAGCCTTCATCCCTACAGGACACCATTGCAATCACCAGCAAAGATCTGTACCCATGCATCTGGACAATATTGGCTATTCTGCAGCTGACTATGCCGGTATCTACTGCCTGTGCGGAAGGCTCTTTCAGCTCGCTACGAAGGGTAAAGATGTACTTGCGAAGCACCTTAGGCCAGGAGAGACTTCCGGTTCTTTCTATTCTCCATATTCACCGGGATGAGGAAATTGATATAGATACTGTTGTTGACATTTTTCTGTCTCTTAAAAAGTGAAGATTGTGATGAAAAAAAATCAACTGAAAGCAGAGGCTGTCTTTTGATTTTTCAAAGACTAATTTTCCATTCATCTGTCCGTCCTTACTGTATCGATTTTGCATTAATCATCCATACTGATGTCAACAAGACAATGAACGGCTGACTTAATAGTACGACAAAGACCTAGATATATTCGGCAAAGGGAAACAAACACGAACGGTTGCTCACTGACTTAAGGTCAGTTGGAGTTATATCATTGATTTGAGTGTAAGATTCTTGTACAATCAAGGAATTATAGTCTAAGCTCTAAGTTCCTGGTACAAATTAAGTAAGAATGGATGCAGTTTATTGGGTAATAACATTTCTACCTTAAGATCGTTATTATTTAAAACAGAACATATGGTCAAATATTCCATATATTTCTTAAAAAGGAGGCATTTTCAATGCAGTTCAGGGGGCTCAGATTTGCTAAAACCGTTTTCCGTCGGGGGGCTTCGCCCCCTGAACCACCAATCAGGGCTCTGCCCTGGACCCGCTTGGGGCCTAAAGCGGCCCCAGACCCCTCGCCTTTATGGGCTTGCACTTTGTAACAATGCCAGCTACGCGCCTGTTACATGCGCGGGTCTAGAGTAAGGGAAGAGGAAGGGTTTTCCAGACCCTTCCCTGAAATCTACAAATCATTTTTCCATAATATAAGAAAAAAGTTGAGATGCATCTCTCTAAATGGGGATGGTTTTTGTCAAAAGTTTGTCCCCACCTTTTTATTGGGAAAAATCCTGTAGCCGCGCATAACGTAACCCCCCCCCCCCCCCCTTCTATCTCTCTCTTGTAAAAAGTATTCACTCCTCACTTTTTCTATAAAAAATCCTGGATCCGCGCATAATATTCGTGTAGATCAGAAGAGAAACAGTAAACATATATGGATGAGTATGCTTTTCATTATCTTCAGTATATGAATGGGTATATGGTTCCACACTTTGCCCAGTATATGAAACAGTAAGGTAATGACTCCAGCAACACCCATTTCGATTAGATTCAGAATTAATACACACTATCCGCATCAACTTTGTTGAGGAATCTTATGATTCGATGATTTCTCATGTGGATAAGAAGCTTGCCTCACATTTTATCCAAAAATGATATATCAGTTTTGAATATTTCCTTTATACAAACCGCCCTTATGTTTAAGAGGTTGTTTACCTCCTGCTTCCATGTCGTGATGTAACTGAAAAATTGTTGAAAGCGAAGTAAAACACCAACCAACCATCTAACCTTCATACAAATCAAAACGGGAATTAACATGTACAGAGGATGATAAGACACAAGGTAAGCTTGCAACTGCGATAGAATTTATCTTATTTATAAAAATGTTAAATACTACATATTTTCATATATTTCATATATTTTAAGTAAAAATAATACCCATGGCTAGTTTTGGATTATCCTAGAAGGTACCCACATTCTAACCCCACGCCCCCTCCCAATCCCGTCCATAACATAGAATGCGTATTAAACAGAGAAATTTAGTATATGTATAAATCGTATGGATTTGGGACACGAACATTTAAATTGTATAATATGTCTGCGCTCCTTTGCCTGTTTCATTAGAATTTTGCAAAACGAAAGTTACATTTTTTTTTTATCAGGTGTCGTCTATGATTTAAAGCAACAGATTCCAAATTGTTCAAAGCCCTATTTATTTGTTTACTTTCTTTTTCATCTTCATAAATGAACACTGTTATCTAAATATGGAAGGCGCTGCCATGGTAAAAATCACGTGAGTACTTGTCACAAACATTGAACAAGAAGGAAGAACGATGGAATTTTGACGTTTCTACAGGTAGATCACCGGTATCTTCATATAGGGGATTATCATTAGCAATTCGAAAAGGTTAAGGTAAATAGGACAAAGAGGTAGATCCAGTTATCTGAATTGAAAACAAAGATTGGGGTGCTGATTTTCAACAATCACAATTGATATGGCGGAAGGAATATTATTCAACTTAACCCTGCCCTCTTGGGTTTATAAATGGACAATGGACTATATTGTCGTGGTGGACAGGGACTTTCGTCAGACACAACTAAAATTCGAAACGATGTATCATTTACTTTACTTCAAACGGGTTAGTTGATTGGTTGATTTCTATTATAGCATCACTGAAGAGACATAACTTGTCGACATGCGCATATGGTGCACAAAATTAAATGTATATATATTCTATATTTATTATAATCACTAGACCGGTGTCACTGCTGGTGGACTGATAGGTCCCGAGGGCATCATGAGTCTAGTTTTCAGTGCTTTTAAAATGATATGAAATATATACTTCAAATTTTCAGCAATCAAATTAAGTAAATCACTCTCAAACTAAGGAGTATCTCCCTCATGCATAGCTCTGTCTAAGATAAATTCTTTGGTTCACTTTTGGGTCATTTTGGCTTCAACTCTGCTCTTCATGTTTTTATATATTTTGAGAATTCCAATCATTCGGCCACGAGCATCACTGATGAGACATAACTTGTCGAAATGCGCAAATGGTGCACAAAATTAAAAGGTATATATGTTCTATATTTATTTATACATACATGCATATCGCTTGCATTACTTCTTTAGTTATCATGAATGGGTTTTCATGTGAGAGTTGTAGAGTGATAAATTATTTTATATGATATTATAGTATATTATTTGGTGTATTAATGTAATTTCGAGGTGATGAAACAGAATAGATTAAGAACTCGATTTTGCACACCAGAGTCCTGTCTTAGTAAATGAGACAGAAAAAACCATTCTTCTTCAAATCTATTTTCTTATCTCACTTTAAAATAATGGCATATTACATCATATAGTACCATATCTTAGTATGTAGTGAATATTATTGCGGTAGTGTAGCTCAGTAGATGAAATCCACGACACAGTGTCATTTTGGTGTCCCGTCTTTCGGGTGAGAAACAAACAAAAAAAAAAAATGGATGGGATAGGCGTTACACAAAATATCCCTCACTGAATCTAAAAAATTTTTTTTTGTTGCGACACACAATATACATGCAGTTATCGTATACCCTAAATGAATGTGGGTTGACAACAAAAAAATAATGAATAAATTATATAGTATTTTGAAAGCACGCATACGATATTTATATAAGATATTATTCTAAATTTAAATGAATTGCTCTCTGTTCTCAAATTATAACCTTTTTTCATATCTACTTTTACTATCCTATATTCGCCCCTTCTACATGATATATTTTGCATACATTTTGCTATACAATTACATTTTAGTTTGAAGATTTACACTTAATGGCGGAAGTACATTTCCAGAAAGCTTTACCCTGCAAGTTTTGTGAGAACCCTGCTCTGTATTATCGCTAGAACTGTTACGATCCACTGTGTACTAGCTGCAAAAAGTCACACGAGAGAGAAAAGCTGCATCACAAGTATGTGCCCTACTCCAAGAGGGTGCGAACAATATGTACGATCATAATGATTTCGGGTACATTTATTGGTGCGAAGCATGTAAAGAGGCATGCTGTTCCAAATGAGCGATAACCATTCACAAGGTTCACGATATGATTGGCATGGAGGATGCTATCCGTACAAAGCAAGACAACTTGAAAGAAAAATTAGAGGGTCCCCTCAAAGAAAGTTTGAAAGACTGGAAAAGTCTGGAAGCCAAACAGATCACAAAAGAATACACAACAGAGATACAAAAGATGGACGATCAGTTAATTTCTTATGCTGCCAGAATCCACAAAGCTGTAGATGGGACTTTAGCAAAGACACGTAGAGAACTTCAAGAAATCGGCAAATCTACAAGGCACCACAAAAGTAAGAAGAGGAAGTAAATGATAAATGTACAAAAATTAAGAGAATCTACAATAAAGCGGAAGATTACGTAGAGAGTAACGATACCGGTATATTATTGGAATGCAAGTTTGACCCCGCTGATATCGCAGCCCTCGACACTAATCTACCAGTTATAGTCTAGGTCAGAACAACGATCAAACTATCATGACCACAATCGGACAACTGAACACCATAAACCAAAGATTTAACGACGATGACCGCAGTAATATAAACAAGCCACGGCTACAGTGAAGCGTTCACCACAGCCTGACTCCTACGATATTATTATCCGACCCAGTACTTTATTTTATTAGGGGAAAGGAGAAAGTGTTCTTGTTTCTAGAGGAGGAGGAATTAAAGGGAATGTGTAGGTGTTAGTTAATAATTAATTGATTGATACAATACATGAAGTATGGAACTATGTGTACTGTCGACTTATTATATTTAGCTTCTTCAAAGCATTTAACACGTTGCACCGGCGGGCAGTAAATGAGTTGGCTAATGGACTACCATATAACTATATGGCAACTGAGTATGAATCCCGTTTACAATGATCTGGAAAATTTTACAAGCTTACAAAAATGTTCTATGTATTATGGCGTAGAGCATGTGATGGAGAGCATGTCATTCTTTTTTTGAGATATATCATATCAAGTGTTCATCACTTTTGTGATTTTGCGTTTTGAAATAGTGCGTATTTTTATCCAGAATGTTATGCGTTCGTTCCAGATCTCAAGAGTCTTACGCTATTTGTACAGCCACATGACTTATTCAAGATGATAGGGTTTGTAAAGTGTAAAACAGAGTACGTATAATCTGTTGGAGAATGTGTTTCACTTAAAATCATTAACGGTAAAAAAAATGAAATTTCTTATTTATTTACAGTTGGTATTTAGATTCGGTGACTGAAACCGACAGAATGTGCTTTATCATTATCATTTAGCATCATACAATAAGAAAATGTGTAAAAGAATAAATACATCGAAAATATGTATCTTGCATGGATATGTGTAAATATGTATATGCGTTAAAACGTCCGAAGGATAGTTGACAAAACACAAAGGAAATGATAAAAACCTCTGGCTCAGTCGTATGGCTGAAAGCAGTAGTCACAACACTGTTGATAATGGCATAGTTTGGAGGAAAACAGGAAACAAGAATACCACAAAACCTTTCCATTACAGTGCATTTGCGAGAACAGATATACGGTTTAATAATCAGAACAACGGGCTGCCTATCTATAAAGTATATTCGTGCGGGACCGTTCTATACATTCATTATCTCTTATTTCACGTTTATATTTCAAAATGCATCATTTAAATTATAAAGCTAAAGAGTGTTATGTCGACATAGAACTTGCTTTAACGTAAAGCTTAATGGGAACTTTGACAAGCAGGGAAAGTCATAAGTACGCGATCACCCTCTAGAACAGGAACAATCAAAATATCAACAAAATGTTAAATTGCCTCTCATTTTTATATAAACCTAATAAAATAATGAATATTCTCTTGTGCATCATCATCATCATCATCATCATCATCATCACATACAACAACAACAATAACGACAACACCACCACCACCACCACCACCACCAACAACAACAACAACAACAATAATAACAACAACAACTACTACTACTACTACCACTACAGCAACAACAACAACAACAGTATCAATAACAATATGACTATCTAGATGTTTCATATAAATCTAAAAAAAGAAGACGATAATGATCAGGAATGAATCATTTCGTAATTGAAATTTTGAGATACCGAATGTACATTTTGTATCAGACATTGTATGAAGTAGGCATCAACATGTTCATTTTCTGCAGCACTCACATAAAAACAAGACGTTCCCAAAATGTTATAATAAACAGTTTCCATAGAAGACACGGTGAAGTAGTAGGAAGAAAACAAATGAGTTAATTTCTTGTGACTGATTGATTCGGAGTCGTAGTTTTTATCACCGAGAGTTGATAAAAGAATGTCATCTTTAAAACATTTAAAATCTCAAACTGGTACGGCCCTTAATATACAAGTGAACTGAATGATATTTATAGGACTTCCTATTAGTTTTGACGCTTCTTGAAGTAGCACTTGAATTTCTGTCTGATTGCATACCATTTCTGTCATGAATCGTTATGGGGAACTGCAACATAAGAAAGAAGTGTGAAGCGAATAATGCCCATACCAAATTCAGCAATTCGTTTAACCTTTTATCTGATAAAAATTTGATGATTAATCCAACCAGACAATTTGCACATTTCAGACAAACAAATGAAATAATGATAGTAGTAGTGTATAGAGATTCATTCAAAATTTTTAAGTATCGGAGTACATTTATTACCATATAACAGGAAGTGGGGTAGGACTCTCTTCTAAAATGGGTAATACTACATAAACTTCAAACATCTAAAGTGTCATATCTTGGGGTGATAATTTGTGTTAAATGTTTAATTAAATCAAAAAGAATTTTGAATGAAGAAAAAGTCTAATAATAACATTCACCAATATACTATCAATTAAGAGAAAAATAAACAAATTGATTATTGATATTATAAATACATGAATAAAAATGATATAAAAAACTGCAAATAAAGTCCGCGGGATCAAACGTGAGGATACGTTCAATGGCGTTGTTTTGTCAAGAAACTAAATGATAGATAGATTGATTAAGATAGATAGATAGATAGATAGATAGATAGATAGATAGATATCAGTATAATGCTATCAATTATTTACCTGTATAATACAATGAAATTACATTTTATCCAAAGTCCTTAGTTTATATTGAAAAAAAAACTTAATATACGAGAAATCGAAAAAGATCTGAAAAAACATAGATCAGAATTTTATTTTTAAATCAATTAACATATAACACATGAAAGGAATTTCACATTGTAAAATATGTGTTCGAATATGGGCCTCTTCTATTTGATACATAAGGGCATCCCTTTCAGTTGCCCCATATAACCGTTCCAAGGAACACATTTTCTTAAATCAAAGTTGTTGTGTCCTGCCATGTTCAAAAAGCTTTAAAAAAGGAAAACAGCAGCAACAACAACAACAACAAAAGAGGGAATGAACAAATCTAAACATCATCCTCATATATCAGACAATAAGTTGATACAACTTCAGAAGTGCTTCCAAAGACAATTCCAGGGAAATTGTGATTTGATTTTATGCTAACTTTGCTCGACGAAGGAGGGACAATTTCAGAGAACTAAAGCAGATATCTTCCTGTTTAATATGAATGACAGTAGGTATGGATTCCTAGAAATGCAGAGGCAACTAAACATCATCGATTTAAAAGTTAATGACTTTGAGTGTAAGCCTAGAATGTATGCCACTGGCAATGAAACTTGTCATGTAGCTTCACTAAAGTTTTATCTAAGTAAATGCGATAAATGCCATGATTATTTTTTCAGTTACTAAAACAAATACTTCAAATTATATGTTATACATCCAAACCTATTTGCTTGAAAATGCTAAACGATGAAAATCGTTCAACTTCTTTGGTAGCACGGCAAATAACTGTTAAATCTAGTAACTTTTTTTTTCTTAATTTGACATTTGATTTTCATGAACTAATTAGTATGGTAGCTCTCTCTATAGTATTCCTTTAGTTCTTAACGATGAAAAGTTACAAATTATGAGAGTAAATTGGTTAGTTGTTTATAGTAAGTATACTGTTCTGAGACAGACTTTATGCATTCTTTTCAAACCTCTAAACGTTTCCACCTTATAGATAAGTTCAATGACACCTCTAGATGGCTTGATGATATTTCAGTTATCGATAACCATGAGTTTGAAAACTATATTTCTAACATTAATCCACCTGAACTGCAAGTAAACAAAGCCAATATTTCCGATAAGTAAACACCTTTTTTGGACTTAAATATTAAATTATTAACAACAATATTTATACAAACATACATGATAAACGTGATGACTTTGAATTTCTCATTGTGAATTTCCCTTATTTAGATGGTGATGTCCCCAGACTCCCACCATGTAGTATTGATATTAGACAACTGGTTCGGTTCGCTAGGGCCTGCACTAACGTTTTGGATTGTCACGCAAAAATTCTCAAATTACTTTTAAACTTCTTACTCAGTGTCATAAGTATCATAAACTTTGGAAAACCTTTGGTACATTTTGTAGATCTTATTCAGACAATTTATCTAAATTCGGAAATGTGACAATATATATCCAGCGGAATTTCCCATTCGTATTTGGAATTTCACTACGGTGATCTAGTATACAAACTAAGGAAGGTGAAATGTTCCGATAATTTCATATCGGCTGGTTCTAAAATTGTTAAACGCCTTCGACATCGACAGTATGACCCCGTCGTACGTTCCTCGGTTTAAAAGGTATATCTATAATTCGTAGACACATGAAATGCATAATGGATGTTATTATTTTGTCAAAAACTAGTTTTGGCTTGGAATTTCTTTTCAAGTTTTAATAAAGCACCTGTCCAAAATTTGATTTCAACCGAACCCTGGTGTTTGTTTTGTTTTGTCTTTTTAAATTATAGGACATCTTGACAAGAATAAGCACTTAACGGTATACTGCGGTCCAAATGTATCAATGAGATATTATCCATTTTATCCCATCAAGCGTTGGGGTTTGCACTGGTAACTTGGGTGCTCAGAGAAGATATAAAATCTAAGGAAGGTTGGACCTGTGTATCTTCCCTGTAGAGGAAGCTCAATGGTGAATAAAATTAGTTGATGCTATAAAAATGTGTACATACATGTGTAAATGGCTTTTGAATATCTCCAGTGTATACACATTTGGCCAATACTATTTTAATTAGTAGGGTAATATCTACCCAACAATACCTCTGTACCCAAGGCTATAGTAAAATCCCTCCCTCCTTTTACATTATGTCTTTAGATGTTTTTGATACCTTTCGTTCTTCTTCGGCGTAAAAAGAATATATATTTTCATTCTCGAAATAAATTCTCTGTTCCAGCTGTACCATAATGGTATAATGCCGTATATGTGGTCCTTCTCTTTAATGGAAGAAGTAGAAATAAATAGGCAAGATCAGACAAAACATTTTACCACAGGGTAATATTTTCAAAATATGTTTGAGGCATTTTTCATATAAATATAACCGCATCAGATTTTGTGGAGGAATCTTAAGCTTATATAAATTCTACTCTGGATTAGAAGCCAGTTTTCTACTTCCCCTTTCACCTCCTCGGCCAATGTTGCAATCTGTATCTTCCAGTATTTATTGCATCTTAGCAAATGTTCCCTCCCTTTTCAACCTCCGACCTATTGCAATAGAGATTCGAAGAAGTCCTCCAAAGGGAAGTCCGGTACATAAAAAATGTAATGGAACACAAACACTCTGTATTGCAAATTTTCGGCCTCACGACCTTTATCAAGCAATTTTTCAGATGACAAATACAAAGCTAAGTAAATTCCATGTTTACGTTTCAAAGATACACAAGTTCCTAAACCAAGATAAACGATGACTTCATCACGTCATTATTATGCACGTAAGTATAGCGTTAAAACTGACTAATGTAAAGATGATGGATAAATCCAAACCACAAGTCCAAAAATCATGAAAGCAAACGACATACAAAATCAGTGAAAATGAAAAACAAATGGAAAATAACAAAATATGTCTACTTGAAGAGCATATGTGAACCCCTGTGATGGAGTGAGATCAGGTGCCCGGGGAAAGTGAGCATCTCCTGCTTGCTAGAAACACCCGTCACATATACCCAGTAGAAAGAGTCAAATCGTGTAAATTCCATATGTATTTATATATGGAGAAGTCGAAGTAGGTAACCTTCTAGTATAGAAGGTGTCAAATCTGTGTAAAATGATCGGAATCGGTCTCAGTCCAGAATATCATTTAAAAGTCTGGATAACGAGATATCATATGGAGTAATAAGAGTCTCGTAACGACCGCAGAACTTCCTCAGTGACGTTGCTAGTTTAGCACATATATAATCCTCAGAACAAAGTCATTGTAATTTGAACATGCTCTGGAATAACGTATTAACTGAGATATGAATACGCCGTATGCGGGCGATGATGGAATGTTGCTACTTATGAAAGGAAAGTTTGTGATAGCGAAATTTAAATCGTCACGTTTGTCATAGAGTGAGGTGTTCAATTGACCATTAATGTTAGAGTTAAAATACATTTTATATATATTTCTTCTAATATAATTATTACAATTTATATAATGTCATGTAGACATAAGTAGGTTTCCGGGTTGTATTCTAACAGTGGGCGCTGCATACTTTGGTGGTATTTTACAATAATGGCGTCAAAAATAAAGTACCGTCGTGTATGCTAGGCATGCAATTTGGAGGTGACGGAGTATATATTTTTAATACTGTATATAGATATATTTTAGCACACTTATTTTTCTAACTGTATATCTACCATTTTATATAACACTTTATATTATTATTCTAAATAATTTTATATATTTGTTAATTTTATACGCGGTATAGGTATAGATACGAGTTTCCGAAATGTATTTTAACTTTAACATCAGTCAATTTTAACGCTATATATAATTATGCGCATAATAATGACGTTATGACGTCATCGTTTATTTTGGTATAGAAACTTGTGTATCTTTGAAACGTAAACATGGATTTTCCTTAGTTTTGTATTTGTCATCTGAAAAATTGCTTCTTGATAAAGGTCGTGAGGCCGAAAATTTGCAATATAGAGTGTTTGTGTTCCTTTACCATTTTATTGCAATAGATATAAGAAATTTCCGTTCAGTAGAGATCATTAGTTCATGAGATGTAGAACTACAGAGAGTACAAATCGAGTTGAATTGGTTCTTTATATCTGTATTATTTAGAGGACCTTTTAAATTCAATTCATTCCATTAATTTAGCTTGCGTCACTCTTTATTCAAAATTGTTATATCAATTCGGAATGGGTGACCTCAAGTAGCGGATGGTAATACAAAAGGTAAGCTTGCAACTACGATGGACATATTTTATTTATGAAAATGCTAAATGCTTTATAATTTCACATACTTCATACATATTAAGTGAAAATAATAACCATGCGTACTTTGGATTATCCTCGAAGTTAATTACATCCCCCACGTTTCTACGTCTATAACATTGAATGCGTATTAAAGAGATATAGATTGCATTCACTTGTGACACGAACCTTTTAAATAATATAATTAGAATATGCTCTTTCATATCTTCACCTGTTTCATTGGAATTTTGCAAAACGAAAGTCCCCTTTTTTTATCATCGCTTAAATATGTCTCATGCCCATGGGTAAAATTGTCTTTGATCTAAAAGCAAGAGAAGTCGAATTCTTCTAAGCCCTATTTTTCTGTTTACTTTCATTTGATCACTAAAATATATATGTGGAAGGCGCTGTCATGGTAAAATTCACGTGATTACTTGTCACACAGATTGAACAAGAAGTGAAAACGACGGAATTTTAACAAACAACTTGACGTTTCGACAGCTAAATTATTGGCTATTTTGATATCTGTATTACATAGATGTAGATTGTGAGGGAGACGCGTGGATCGGGGAATATGAAGGGCAAGTGAAAATAATAAAATACCAATGAACGTGTCTAGAAACAGTAATCCACAAACCCAGATTGTCAACTCTACTCTGTGTGAAACAAAAAAAAAACCCCATAAAACTAATGAAAATAATTATATACATATTTATGTGAGGTAATATTGAAGGAAAATAATATAAAATTGAAAAAGGACAAATATTATATATTTAAAGAAAATGTTTGGGTGAATTTATCTAATTGTTATTAAAAACATACCAATGCTGTATTAATATTGCCAAAAATATTGAACGAGAGGAAAGGGAAAGTGTTCGTGTTTCTATAAAAAGGGAGGCAGAGAGTGGTAGGGAAGGGTAAACAATTTATTGAATGATATGTCTCATATATTTTAAGCGTAAAAACACTACTAATGACGTGTACTATTACATTCTCTGTAAGTTTACTTTCTTCATTTTCCAAGTTTTTTCTTTAAGAAATTAAACATGTTTTGTCTGTAGGTAAGGGGGAGAGATCCACATTTTTTTCAGAGAGGGGAGGGTAAGCGTTTGACGTAAAACAATTGAGAGAGAGCAATACTTTCGACTTATACAGAATTCGAGATAGTCATCAACTGTTTATATTATTAATTTCGATCATTCTTATTAACGTATGAATATATACATGCATTGTTTTACCTGTTACTCTATTTTTTACTTTGTGTAATGCATCCTTCTATTGACTAAATCTTAACTACTATCTGTCACCTTATTGGCAAGCTGATAAATCAAGTAAACAATTATTCATAATTCAAAATCTTGTTTTCATCTCTTAATATTTTTAATTCACTTGATAATTTACAAGCTGCGAAAATGATATTGGCTTATAATCTGCCTAAATTAAAAGGCAGATTAGCGGAAATTATTCAAAATGCATTTACTAGTAAAAACGGAAGCCGCAAATTCAAATATATAGTTATAGGCCATGATGAAACTTACCTTGTTAGGGAAAATTCTGATTCCAAAAATAAATACAGGGAAACAGATGTCATCCGGATGTTGAACTTTCTTATTGATAACATTTTTTTGTGGTGTTTGGAGGAAAGGTTTTTCAACAAATTGTCGGATTCCAATGGGCACTAACTGTGAACAGGTTCTGGCTGACATATTCCTTTACTCATACGAAGCTGAATTCATTCAGTTTCGCAAGGAAAGAAACAATTGGCTCGTGGCTTCAATATCACTTACATATATATAGATGACTTGCTTTCAATTAATAATCCTTCATTCACGGAATATCTTAGCATCATCTATCCATGTGAACTGGAGGTCAAAGAAACCACAGAAAGTAGTAATTCTACTTCGTATTTAGATATTATGTTTTCTTTCGACATTAATGGCCAGTTGAACACCTCACTCTATGACAAACGTGACGATTTTAATTTCGTTATTACAAAATTTCCTTCCATGGTAATTTTAATTCATATACATATATATAGCATAGAAGAAATTTGAGATATACATGTAACAATTATTTTATTTACATTTATTCATTCTTATGCTAAAACATTATAATTCATATATTTATTGTTTTCAAAAGCAAATTGATAAAAACAATATAAAATAATTTGATTAATAAATGTACATTATCAACGTTTGAAGTTAATTAAGAAGTACTACCAACAAACCAAAAATTATCGTTTTTAACTGTACTGTACACAGACGTTCATTCATTCATCTTGATAGTGAGAAAATACTTAATTGGTTTGCACTACGGCGAAGAAGAAGAAATCTAAAAGAACAGATTTATGATAAAGACTATAACTTTCAGAGTAACCGTTCTTGCCTAATAAACTTTAAAATTTCTCTAGGAGTTTTCCCCTCTTATCACAAGTTATAAAAATGTCTTCAATTTAAAATATATTTTTAAAAATATCCATAGAAGATAAAAGAAAACTATTGCTGAAAATGAGTTTATGATGCACTTTCAGAGTAAAAAGGTAGTCTGGGCGCATCATTTGCAAATTTAATTTTTAGATGTGAATGCTATATTATAAATGCATGACTAAAATGACATTAAAATCTGCAGAAGAAGTCCGAGGGAAGATACAAGAGGGGAAATTAAATGGCTATATTTTGTCAACAAACTAACTTATAAACAGATGCATGTAGATAGATAGATAGACAGACAGATAGATAGATAGATAGATAGATAGATAGATAGATAGATAGATAGATAGATAGATAGATAGATAGATAGATAGATAGATAGACAGACAGACAGATAGATAGATAGATAGGTAGTTAGGTAGCTAGGTAGGTAGGTAGGTAGATAGATAGAGACAGACAGGCAGGCAGGCAGGCAGGCAGGTAGGTAGATAGATAGAGACAGACAGGCAGGCAGGCAGGCAGGTAGGTAGATAGATAGATAGATATTCGTTGTTTTCTATTTGGTTTTTATTTTTACTGATTTACTTTGGATTTCATGATTTTGGACTTATGGTTTAAATTTATCTATCATCTTTACGTCTCTTTACTGGAAAAACACGTACGTTCGAATAAAGGGCTCCCTTAATCAACAGATAAGGGCCCCTTCAGTCGCCCCATATTACTGGCACAAGGAACACATTTTCATAAATCAAACTTGATGTTTAATGCCATATTGAAAAAAGCTTAAGAAAGGGGGAATGGACAAAACTAAACATAATCCTCATATATCAGACAATGATTTGATAAAATCGGGACTTCAGAAGTGCTTCCAAAGACAATCCCAATGGCCTGTTATAGAGACTGTGTCGACGAGGGAGGGAAAATTTCAGAGAACTAAAAGCAGATGTCATTCTGTTTAACAGAGATGATAGTAGGTATGAATCCGTAGAAAAGGCATATGCAGAAGCAAATAAAATCATCCAGGTCACAAAATAAAAGAAAAAAACAGAATACATCTGATAAAGCTGTATGACACAAATCACCAAGGACATGCACATAAAACATGATAATAGTAGAATATACACAGAAAACGACATTATATGTGCTTAGCCGGGTAACGGGCTCCTACCTTCCCACTCACCACAAAACCAGCGCAATGAAAGAACACTTATTTAAAAATTCATAAATACTCCTCCATATAAAGAACAAGGATCAAAAGGTTTCTCAAGAAGAGAGGTCGTAAAATTTTTATTACACACGAAACGAGCAAAGGAGCTCTGAAACGTCAATATTCAACTATTCTCCACCATAATTAACCCTTGGATGTTAGCTCTGCAAGTTTTGCCCTTATCTCTTGTGTTCCTGTAGCGTGCATAGGTTCTGTTGTTCCATCCGCGAGCCAGTCGACTGGGACTGCATTCTACGCACATCAGATGAATCAGATGATGCGTCATCCTTTTCGTTTTCAACACCAATTTTCTGTCAATAAATAACTGCTAGATGTAGTAATTTGATACCTTAATTTGACGTCTGAGTTTTCATGACACAATAAATGACGATCTCGAAAAAATAAAAGATCGTTTATAATTGTTTTGAAAACGCGTCAATGCTTCTAAAATACATCATCTTTTATAATTTAGACAAACTAAACTTCTTGGTCAATATCATATTCTTTATTTATCGCAAAATGCGAACTATTTCTTCTATTTCTATGCGTGCGCATATTGCCCTTACGTAAATTGGCACAATCAGTTGGATAATAGGATTACAATGATAGATTTAAAATGAATTGTATATACAGTTTACATCAGAATGGGCATGACATGCTTGTTTTTACGGCATGTAATTGGTGATTTACAGGTCGCAAATTGAGGTTTTGAACGACACGTTAGTAAGTCATCCCCTACATGGAAATCTAAGACACTGATAGCCGCTCACTATCAACTTTCAAAAAAGGGAAAAACTGCAGGAAAATTACGACATTATTATTTATCAAATATTTCTACTACCAAATTTGTATATATAAACTAATTAGTATGGTAGCTCTATGTACAGTATTCCTTTAGTTCTTAACGATGTTTAACCCATTCTAAAGTTACAAATTTTGAGAGTACATTTGTTTAGTTTTTTGTGATAGTTTACGCTTTAGAATATATTTCTTAGTAGTTTAAACTCAACGACCAAAATTCGTTTTTACGAAATAGATGCATTCTGTAAGTTCTGTATCCCCCGAACAATGTCATTGACAGAAAACTGGTGATCTAATTTTTCATGCATCAATCGAAGGATTGATTGAAAGAGTACCAGTAACATTTTACCATGAAATAAGCAAGTAATTGGTGTCAACTAGTATTGATCTACTACGGAAGAATTATTATTGAAATTCAATTTCAAGTTTGGATAAAGCGCCTGTCCAGAGTTAGATTTCAGCCAGACCTCTGGTGTTTGTTTGGTTTTGTCTCTTTAAATTACAAGAAAACTTGACTGGAATAAACACTTAACCGTAATCGGTCCATATATATCAGTGAGATGATCATCTACATCATATGGACACTTAGAACGTCTTTGGCTCTAATCCGTATTATGTCACATGTTGTCGCTCTTTTTGTTATCTATTTTACCCCACGACGTGTTTGTTCTTGTAAATTTTGTTTCCAGAGAGGATATAATATCTAAGGAGTGTTGAATCTTTGTATCTTCGCTCTAGAGTCAGCTTGACAATGAATAAAGTTAGTTGAGGCTATATATTTTATGTCTACCTGGTGGTTTTATTATCATTTATACTGCATATCAAAAACCAAGTGACAGAGTATCTTGGTGACTCTGAGTGTACATATCAAAAACAAGCAGCCATGGTTTGTGTTCAACCATTGCAGTTTATAGCCAATCAGTTTTGATATACTTAAACGTTGCATTGGGTCTATGTCGTGGTTTTTGTGATACTAACT
Organism: Pteria penguin; assembly: GCA_035048485.1. Classification (NCBI taxonomy): domain Eukaryota; kingdom Metazoa; phylum Mollusca; class Bivalvia; order Pterioida; family Pteriidae; genus Pteria; species Pteria penguin. The sequence goes on along the minus strand of CM068593.1, from coordinate 2,260,497 downwards.
ATGCATGACAAGCGAATTATCAATAGCAATTATTAGTAAGTAAACCTATAATCGCGTTCATAAATTAAAAAAGAAAAAAAAAAGGGGGGGGGGGGGGGGGGGCGCTTTCTCTTTGCACGACGTATTGTTGATCAGTTCATAATACATCTATAAATAGGTTTTGCATATCTCCATTGTATGAATGGGTATGGTTTCACAGTTTGCCGAATTTTTTTAATCAGTAGGGTAATAATAACCCCAGCAATACGTATGTACCAAAAATTATAGCAGGATTCCCTACCCTTCCTTTTGTATTACTCTGGATTAGAAGCCATTCTTCCCCTTTCCCCTTTCACTTCCTCTCGTAGATTATCTACAACGGTTGTGAATACACATCCTTTTCGGATTCAACCTCTGTCAAGAGATCCCTCCTTCTCCTTGTTTATGCAGATTGTGAAAAATATAAGGGATCAATTTAGAAAGAGAGACGGTATTTGTGCTATATTGGATATATTAAAACACTACCTTGCTTTTATACAGCCCACGCTGTAGTGATTATAGGGGATAGGTGTAATATCAAGGAATATGTTTGACAGGGGTTTCACGTATGTCCAATCTGTATATTTCGGTGTGTATTGCATCTTCAACTATTTTAAGATTCCTTATCATTCTGATACCGCCAACTTATAGCACTTTTTCTGATTTATATGTGAGCAATATGACACCATTTCCCCTCCCCCCCCCCTTTTTTATTCTTTACAGCGCAAGTAGTCGGTAGCAAAGGTTAAAACTATCCTTATACCACTTGAATAGGAGTTTAGAGATATTCAAACGTTTATATATTAGTGAATTAATATTATACGATAAAATGCAAACTTGGGCAGGAGGATGGGGGAAGGGCTGGTAAGGTGGGATATGATATTGCAAGAATATGCAGCAATGCATTGTTACACTATTGTGAAGAAGATAGTTACTTTTATGCAATCGCCATTGTTTTTTCTTTTTAATTAATAATTTGCGTACCGAAATGGATGAGGTGTTAACTATTGAAAAATTGGAGCTTCATAAATTCTTGGGGTGTCTTCCCTCTTTTTCCAACACATCAGAAATTTCTGTTCAAATGGGATCCTTAATTCATAAGATGTAGAAATACAGTGTACCGGTCGATTTAAATGGGTTCTTTATTACAATATTTTAACGGCCCTTTTAACCAAACATTTGTCATTACATTACCTTAGCTTGCGTCAATCTTTACTCAAAAATTATATATCAATTCGAAATATTTACTTTATATAAACCTAGACTGGAATTAATATGCATGGGTGACCACCAGGAGGGGATGGTAATACACAAGGAAAGCTTGCAACAACGGACTATATTTTATCTATAAAAATGATAGATGCTACATATTTTCATATATTTCATTTACTTTAAGTGAAAATAATACCCATGCGTAAATTGCATTATCTTAGAAGGTACCCACATTCCACACCCCACCCCCTTTGTGCATAACATTGAATGAATATTAAAGATATCTATAGATCGTATGCAATTGGGACACGAACCTTTAAATAGTATAAATGGAGTGCTCTCAGTCACGTCTTCACTTGTTTGATAGGAATTTTGCCAAACGAAAGTTACATTTTTTATAAGGTGTCATATTGCCTTAATATGCATGAACTTCATGGGTAAAATCGTCTATGATTTTAAAGCAACAGAAGTCAAATTATTCAAAACCCTATTTATCTGTTTACGTTCTTTTTGATGTTCATAAGTGAACACTGTGGGAGGCGCTGCCATGGTAGAAATCACGTGAGTACTTGTCACAAAGATTGGACAAGAAGGAAGAACGACGGAATTTTCCCATTACAACTTGACGTTTCTACAGGTAAATATTTGGTTATTTTCATATCTGGGATTATCATTGCTAACTCGAAAAGGGAAATGTTGATGGGGCAGCGGTAGATTCTGTTACCTGAATAGTAAAAACAAAATACTAATAATAAAAGGTGGGGGTGTTTAATGGGTTGATTTTCAACAATCACAATAACTATGTTAACGGATTGGTACTCAACATATTATGTAGTGAATAATATAATAATAATAACAAAAAAAAAAAAAAAAAAACCCCGGGTCAGGATAGGCGTTGCAGCTGAAATATCCCTCACTGAATCTTGTAGGTCCATTACAAAGGTATACATTTCTTTGCAGCACATCATTAATATGCAGTTGTCCTGTACGATAAATGATGGATGGCGAGAAAAAATAATGAATACATCTTAGAATATTATGAAAGCATGCATATAATATTTATGTAAGATATTATTATAAACGTTAATGAGTTGCTCTTTGTCCTCAAATGATAAACTTATATATACTTACTTTTCTTATCTTGTATTGACCCTCTTCCATATTACATACATTTTCATACATATTGTTATATAATTATTATTATTATTATTATGTTTTTGTTTGTTTTTTTTTTATTAAGATATACACTAAATGGCGGAAGCCCTTTTCCAAAGAGCTTCGCCCTGCAAGTTCTGTGAAAACCCTGCGCAACATCAATGCCAGAACTGTGACGATCCATTGTGTAATAGCTGCAAAAAGACACACGAGAGAGAAAAGCCGAATCACAAGTATGTACCCTACTCTCAGAAGGCGCAAAGAATATGTACAATCCATAATGACTTAAAGTATATTTTTTGGTGCCAGGAATGTACAGAAGCATGCTGCACAAAATGTTCAATTACTACACACAAGAGGCATGACATGATTGACATCGAGAATGCAATCCTTACAAAGCAAGAAGAACTGAAAAAAGACTTGAAAGGCCCCCTAAAAGAAAGTTTGAAAGAATGGCAATTACTTTGTATAGAAGCTAGACAGATGACAAAAGAGTTTACAACAAACATACGAAAGATGGATGAACAATTAGTTTCCCATTCTGTCCGAATCCATAACGCGGTGGGTAAAAATTTAGCGAAGGTACGTGAAGAGCTTCAAGAAATGGGCAAATCTACTGAAGCAGTACTACAAAAACAAGAAAAGGAAGTCAATGATAGATGTGAAGAAATTAAAAGAACCCTCAATAAAGCGGAGGATTACATAGAGAGTAACGATATTAATATATTATTTGAATGCAACTTTCAACCCGATGACAAAGCAGCCCTCCCAATCCTTGCCCGGCATTCATCTCCAAGATACAGTCCTGGTCAAATCAACGATCAGGCTATCATGGTTATGGTTGGACAACTGAGCAGCATAAACCAGTGTTTTAGCGAAGATGACTTCAGTAATAAAGCAGAAGCAACGTGTACAGTCAGATATTCACCGCCGTCCTCAGATCCTATATCATCCACGCCAGTCGTAGTGTCTTCTTTTAACCCTAGGTATGATTGTCCACACATCGTCTGTACCACATCACCAGGTCTGGCCTGGGTGAAAACTGCCAATGCACTTCTACAGCTAATGGACCGTCACGGCAATGTGAAAGACACTATTAGAACTGACTTCGGGTTCTATGACATCACCGTCACCCCACATGGAGATGTTCTATTCAGCGACTTTTTTAATCACCGTATCATGTCAGCGTCAAAGGGAATGACGTCATGGAGAGTAAAGTCGTTGTTTTCTACGCAGTATAAGCCATGGGGTATCTGCTGCTTACGTAATAGTGACGTCATTGTGACATATCCTTACTTATCTGATCATTATGTTATCCAGCACAATAAGGAAGGGGCTATCGTACATAAGTACGATTCAGACATGTTTTCAGGTCCATATACGGCAGCAGTAAACAAAGTCAACGACAATCTATACATATCTGACGGAGATAAACAGAACATATATGTTTTTGGAAAAAATCACAGATTACTGCACGTGTATAATGGATTTGACAGCAAATTGTTAGATCCACGAGAAGTTAGTACTGATATTTGGGGTTGTGCCCTCATCACCGACTATGAGACAAACAGGATACATATTCTGGACAAGGACGGGAAGTTTATCCGGTATCTACAACTTCCTGGATTGACGAAGCCATGCTACCTTGATGTGGACAGTGAGGGAAATGCATGGATCGGAGAGTATGAAGGACAAGTGAAAATAGTAAAGTACTGCAATACTGCTGAACGTGCTAAAACAGTAATCAACGACCACACACTGTCGTTTCCACGCTACTATGATATATAATTCAATAAATAAAGAATTGAAAGAAAGACAACACGGCCGCGGAAAGTGAAGGAATTTACCCGACGTAAACGCAGGCGGATCCCCTGAGAGGATACATCACTGAAAGAGAAATAAACATATAAAGCACAAATAGAACCTGCGTTTACATCGGGTAAATTCCTTCACTTTCCGCGGCCGTGTTGTCATGCATGCGATTAGCTAATGATTGGCTATTAAAGCTCCATTTTTGTGGAGCTCGGGTAGCTCAGTCGGTTGGAGGGTCGGATGCATGACAGCTAGGTGATTCGGTACCATAGGTCGTGGGTTCGAGTCCCAGACGGGAACGAATATAAGTGAAAAATAGGGTGCCTTGTTAACTGTAGTGTCTTTGTGCTTTATATGTTTGTCTAATTTGTCTTTATTTTCTACAGGTATTTCTTCGGAGATCCAAGGTCCATAGTACTCCCAGGTGTTTCACTGATTCTATTTGTGCTTTATATATATATATATATATATATATATATATATATATATTTATATATAGATATATATATATATATATATTTATATATATATATTTTCAGGGACTTTAAAAAACGCATATCTAATATCATTATAGTTTAATCAACAAGTAGGTTAAACAATTGCATCAAACTTGATTTATTTCGAAAATTTGAATATGATTGATAGTATCACACATTTCCTTTACAAAATGATTTGATTTCATCACTTATGTATACTACGTACAAAATTTCATGTGTTTTGTTTAGTAACGAGTATGCCCCCCCCCCCTCCCCATTTGCTTTAACGCATGCACGCAATCTCTACCGCATGGATTGACATAAAGTTCGATTTTTATTATTCCACTCTTCTTGAAGAGCACGTGCCAACTCATCCACAGTTCTTGGTTGACGGTGACGTTTACGTAAGCGTCTCCAAAACACTCATTCCACATGTGCTCTATAGAATTGAGGTCGGGTGAAAGTGCTAGGAAATCCATTACATTAATTCCCTGGATGTTTAGAAAGTTTAAGGTGACTCTAGCCGTGTGCAGACGTGCGTTGTCTTGTCGAAACGTCAACGGATTGTTGACAGTTTGATGACGTTGGATTAATAGAAGGAGCTCAGGCTGTAAAATGTCATCGATGTAGCGCCTCGCGGTAAGAGTGTTCCTCAAAATAACCAGTGATGACTTGAAATGTTGATTGATGGCTCCCCAAATCATGACGCCACCACCACTAAATTTGTCACACTTAATTATGCAGTTTGCGGGAAAACGTTCATTGCGTCTCCTATAAATGCGCTGTCATCCGTCAGCCATGAACAAGTTGAATCTTGATTCGTCGCTGAACAGTACGTCATACCAATTACATCGATTAGCAAGCATGCTCCGGGACCAGGTCAGACGATTTCTTTGGTGGCGAGGAGTTAGGATCAAGCCTTTCCATGGGCGACGGCATAGCAAACCTTGTTCTTAATTTCAATCGTCGGCGTACTGTCCTGGGGTGGATTTGCCTACCGTGACGACCTATCACATCCCTTGAAGTGCTTACGGCTGTCGGAAACCTGTCACGTAGATGACGTTGCATTATGAAAACGTCTTGACGTCCTCTCGTTACAAGCCGGCGCGGCCTAGTGGTATCGCGCTGGACTCCTGATAGGGAGGCCGGGGTTCGAGTCCCGCTCTGGTCAGGCCGGTGTCCTGTCTTTCGGATGAGACAGTAAAAACCGAGGCCCCATGTCGTGGTATGCATGGCACGTTAAAGATCCCTCACTACTACGGGTGGGTCCGTTGCAAAGGTCAAAATTTGTATGCCCCGCATCAGACAGATGCCTTCACCATATACGTAAAATATTCGTGGTGTGACGTAAAACAAAAATCAATCTGGTCGTTACGCGTGGCTGACCACTTGGAGGACGATCCTTAACACTTCCTGTGGTCCGATAAAATCAGGATAGATAAAGGTACTAGGTACCAGTATAAGTTATTTCTGAAGAAAATGACTTTAATGTAGAGTACGTGGTCGAGTACTTTTTGAAAAGTGTACGGGTGAGCAGTATTACGTTATGGTTGAGTAATTTGTCTCGCCGATAGCATGAAAATTACCACAATCACACAATATTAAGCAGATATTCAAATCGATTTGTTTTCAAAACATTTATGTTTTTACATGAAAAAAAACCATGTAGGCGTTTTTAAAATCCCTGAATATATTTCATACGGATATGACAAGACAGCATATTTACCATTAAAAAAGTTCATAAACGATCAAGTGTCACAATAACGAAACAAAATATAAGGGACGAATCTACTACCGTATACTTAATCTACGTACAATGATTGTTCCAGATATTTCCTGTACAAGGACATTTTATAGGCTATTAAAGTTATCCTTTCTTAACGTTAAAATTTTACCCCATTGAAAGTTTATTTAGCTAAGTACATGTATAGTAAATAGGAGATTTTCTCCACTTAAGATAGTTGAAATTTGACCCTACCTTTAATGACCAGTCTTCAAGTTAATTATACTTACTATCAGATAATCTAATAGCCACACTATCTTATAAACCGGAGTTCGATTTTTTTCATAGGGAGTCATTAATCATATTGAAATATTAACACCCCCCTTTCCAGCTTGCATTGTCTCAGCAAAACGTCCCTCTTTATTTAACAAGAACAGACAGTGTATTTCGCTAATTACTTGTATTGTAATTAGAAGATTTTCTCGAAATGGGATCGTTTACAATGTTGAAATTAGACCCTATATGTAAGGATTAGTTTTCAAGTTCGTTTTATTTACTGTCGAATAATCGAACAGCCACACTTTATTATAAACCGGATGTTCGAATCTTTTTTCATATGGAGTCATTAATTAATGTTGAAATATGATCCCTCCCTTCCCCTATTTCTCTGCAATATCTCCGCAAACTATTACTCTTTCAACAAAACCATAAAGTGCACTAATCTAAATACGTGTGTTGTAATATATGTACGGAGATTTTCTCAACATTGGTCGTTTTTTAATGCTGAAATTCGAACCTACCTCTAATGACCAGTTTTAAAGTTTATTTTGTTTACTATTGAATAATCGAATAGTCACGCTATATGATAAATCGGAGTTCAAGCTTTTTTCATATGGAGTTATTGATGAATGTTGAAATACGACCCCCTTCCCTGGCTATTTCAATGCATTGTCTCTGCAAACTATCACTATTAATGCAACAAAAACATAGAGTGTACTTATCTAAATACGTGTGCTGCAATATATGTACGGAAATTTTCCCGATATGGGGTCGTTTTTTAATGTTGAAATTTGACCCTACCTCTAACAACCAGTTTTAATGTCTATTTTACGTACTGTTGAATAATCGAAATAGTCACCCTGTATTTTAAACACTGAGGAATTCGAAGCTTTTTTTCATAAGGAGGCATTAATTAATGTTGAAATATGTACCTTTCGAAATATTAGTTTTCTTAAACAATATGTCTAATGAGATCGAGATTTGCATAATACTCTACATTAGATGACATTATCCAACGAAAAATTTAGACCATTTTGTAACTGACCAGTTTGAAAACAGGAAGTACACAGTATGAATGGAATCTTAATGGTACAAGGGAGTATTATACACAAGGGTAATTTTTAACGTTAAAAAATGACCCATCAATTTTCAACGAGGGTAACTTTTTCACGCGTTATTCACTTTTTCACGCGGAGGTGGGGTCATTAAATAACGGACCGAGTCTAAAGATCCAAGGTGGTGTTCACCACCTTCGCTGCCGTCTTCTGTCCTCTTGTCTCTGCAAGACGTGCATCAGGACATTGCCAACAACGTCTGTCATCTGTCTGCATCAGTTCGATCTCTTTCTTGTTCCTGTTTATGATGAATGAATATAGAGAAGCCCCTCCTATTTATATGATTTTTGGACACTCCTCAAATGAATTTCGATCCCTATCAACCATTATTCACCCGCATTAATTCCTTGTCAACCCGGTTTGACCCCTATTGACTCGTCTCGAACTGTATATAAATCCGCTTTAAATACTTTACATAAACATTTTCGACCTATGTCGACCCGCTTTGACCAGTATCGACCCGGATGTAAACCTGGTCAAACTCCGTTGCATGAAGACAATGCGGTCGAGGGTCGATGTGGTTTTACACTGCGGGTTAAAGCGGGTCGATGCGGGTCAATGCGGTTCCAAACGGGTCAATACTGATATCAATACTCTATAAGGATGGAACCGGGTCGATCTTGCTTTAATTCCGTATAGACCCGGTTCGAAATCCGACCGTGTGTGACTGTAGCATATGCCTATGGCCTGTCAATCGTCATGTCTTTCGGGTGAAACCGTTCAACTCGGGGTACCATGCAATGAAAAACACATCACTGTTTCTTGTGGCTCCGTTCATTATGTATACCAATCTGTATTGCATCAAACAGATTATTTCAAAAAACTTTGTGTGACTTAAAAGAGAAACGTGGCAGGAATTAAATCTTATAAGAGACACGAAACATATTTTTGTTTCGGTCCATTTTCTTCTCTCTTGAAGCCGAATCTTAGATGTGACACCAGAAACAAATATGTTTTTTTTTTCTTTTTGAAGCATTTAAAAACTCCAACGGCTGGCGAACTTGATATACAAGTAAACTGAATGATATTTATACGATTATCGTTGGTTGATAGCACTGCAATTCTGCCTTGAATCCTTATATCTGGGAGAACTGCAACAAAAGAATGAAAATGGAATTATGCATATATCAAATTCAGCCAGTTGTTTATAAGTCGTTGATCGTGCTACTTTTAAAAAAAGCCTATAAGAAATCTTATTTTAAATTATAATAAAGTTACATCTAACCCTGATGTTTCAGACCCTATTCCTTCGTCGTGTTCTTGTGAAAATTCTAAATATGTTTATAAAACGGCAGGTCATGTTATTACGGGTGACCTAAACTGTATTTCGGACAGGAAATTGCGAACCCTTTTTGGAAAAGGACCTAAATATAGGTTACCGTCCAGGATAGATTTCAATAAATGCCATGACGTTATAGAAGATGCTTTAACTACATATTGTAAACGTTGGTGTAAAAAAAGAACAAGTAAAGGTTCATGCTCTTAATGATTGGAAATTCGAGATTTTAAGAATTGTCGATATCCGTATTAAGAACTTTACGGACAATCCGCATTTATTTCAACAGCCCAATACATTGACGACAAATTCTATTAAAAAGAAGATAGCTGACTTACATGCTAAATATGTCTTTGTTCCCGCTGATAAAGCAGGAAATAACATAAGAGTTGTTTGAAAACTATATTATATTGAAGTACTTAAAAACGAATTAAACTCCACTCATACATATGTCGAAAGCCCTACCTCAAAAGAGAGCACCTTGCACCTTGCACCTTTCACCTCATGACCATGTCCGACTTCAAAATTAAAACTGATAAATCTGATCTACCAACCATGTATTGGCTCCCAAAACTACATAAAAGTCCATATAAATCACGTTTCATATCTAATTCTAGCCACTGCTCTACTAAGGTACTATCGAAACATATTACGTCTGCTCTAACTGCTATAAAAGATCATATTATCAAATATTGTGATGTCGCATTTCATAATAGTAACATCAATTACTTTTGGTCGATTAAAAATTCTCATGAAGTTATAGGCAAACTTCTTTCCCTAAATTTCAAAGCGAATCAAATTTCTACATTTGATTTTTCTACACTTTATACATCTCTGCCTCATGATTTGATTAAAAGCAAGTTGCTGTCTCTTATACAATGGTGTTTTCACAGAGAACCTAAAACGTACATATGTACTTCCAATAACTCTGGATTCTTTTCCAACAAACAATGTACTTCATATAAATACTGGACTTGCAAGGAATTGTGTAAAGCACTAGATTTTCTCATGAATAATATTTTTATGCAATTTGATGGCAAGATATATCAACAAATAGTTGGGATTCCTATGGGTACTAACTGCGCGCCTCTGATTGCAGATTTATTTCTTTATTGTTATGAGAGGGATTTTATGGTTGCTCTTCAAAAATCAAAACGTTTTGACCTCATTGACAAATTTAATAATACTTGCAGATATCTGGATGACATTTTGGTTATCGACAACCCTGAATTCGAACAGTTTATATCAGAAATATATCCACCAGAGCTCACATTGAATAAAGCTAATACTTGAGATAAATCTACACCTTTCTTAGATTTAAACATCAAAATTATCAACAACCTAATATATATTAATATTTATGATAAACGTGAGGATTTTGGATTTCCAATTGTAAATTTCCCTTACTTGGATGGCGATGTCCCTCGACTCCCATCATATTGTATCTATATATCTCAATTAGTTCGATTTGTCAGAGGCTGCACCGATGTTTTGGACTTTCAGAAACGAAATTTACAAATTACTACTAAACTGTTAACTCAGGGTTACAGATATAACAAGCTAAGAAAAACATTCGGCAAATTCTTCAGATCTTATTCAGAACTTCTATCTAAATTTGGAAATATTTCTTTTCAACAGTATGTATCAAATGGAATTTCCCATCCTAATTTTTACGGTGATCTCGTATATAAACTAAGGAAAGTAAAAGGTTCCGATAACGTTATTTTATCATGTAATGAAATAGTCAAACTTCTCCTAAATAGACAATATGATATTCAGATCATCAAAAAGACTATAGGTCTTGTATTTGGCCCCTCTACACCCTTATGCAGACTTTTACTTGAACGTTGCACGCTGACTAACAGGGCGGTGGGGATTATATGACGGGCCTTGTCCAAACCTCTTTCAGAGGAGACATGGTCCTGAACCTCGTCCCCTCTGACAGTTAGTCGGGACTCCTACAGATCTAGGGTCTTAGCTCGCTTTCAGACTGGCAGAGCACGGTTTATCATGTTGATGTCGCATATATTTTTATACTATTATGTGTTTTACAATACCTTACGTGTTTATATTTTTATGACCTCTCAATATGCGATAGCTGTTGACCCTTGTTCTTTACATGGAGGATTATTTATAAATTTTTTAATGTACGTCTTTTGATTGTTCTGCTGTTACGGTGAGTGGGAAGGTGGGCCCGTAAACCGGTTAACAACATCATTTGTTTGGCTTTTGTCAAATTAAATGACCGTCCTAAGTCGGTATCGTAATTGCACTACAATCAAATATTTTTGTAATGTGTTATATGTTCTAGTATATTATTTATATTCATGTATTGTATAGCTCCATGGTGACTTCTGCCACATAACTGAGCCGGTAACTCCTCTTTTTTCTTTTATGACAATTTGATGATTCATTATTATGGTAAAGTACAACAGAGGTTTTTGTAGGGCAGTACTTCACGTTGGTTTGTTTCATAAGGTGTTGTGTATGCGACGAAATAGATAAGTCGGTAAAATGTTTTTGTCTTTAATTAAACCCTCAAAACAGTAAGGCAGTGGTGGTTTCGTGTGCTATGCAGGGGGATACTCGAAATCAAGTCTAAGTCTGAAATAATTTTATTCCCCAATGTACATGTAAATGCAGAGTCCCCATAAGTCAAATTCTACTATTATTACTGTCATACTCCACAAAGCCACCTGGTGCAACAAATGTTTATATATCCAGAATAATCAATATATAATACAACTAGTAAGAGTTTACTACAGTCTATCATAATAGAGTTTATTGACCATGAGATGGTTTAGAGTTCACATCAAAATTAAATAATAGAGTCATTCGATCACACTGTTCACTACAGGTACACAAATTTCGGTACATCAGTAGGTGGATCCATGGGTGGCGTTTCTTAAATAACGAAGGTCCGTGGGTAGCGTATCCATAGATAGCCTAGTATCCCGCTTCGTTAAATTTTGTTTCATATATAAAATGAAATAAGATTATATGCATATTGCAGCCATACAAATGAAACAAAGATACAGTGTAAGTATAATCATTCATGTGTCCATTCATTCTTCTTTCTGTCAGTTCTGAACTTCCTCCTTTTTTTTTCTTTCTTCATTTCTTTATGTCCTTTTTTCTTTATATCAATTGACACGGTATGGCTGGGAAATAACTCACATTGTACATAGATTTGGATGTTGGTGTTCACCGTGGCTTGCTCATTGAACACGTTGGTGGCAGTACAAATGTACATGTACATGCACCTATATGACGCCATACAATGACGCGTGATGTTCCTGACCTCCAACTTGTCTGTGCATATTAATTATTTATAGTATTCCTTTAGTTCTTAACTATGCTAAACCCTTGTTAACGTTACAAATTATGAGAATAAATTGTCTATTTGTTTATGGAAATATTCTCTTAATTTGTATCGTTGGCATAAAATTGTAAATAGCTTAAAATATTTAACAGCGTGTATTACACTTCACAGGGCCATGTGGCCCAAAATTTGTGACAGGAGTGTTTTTATTTATAATAAAACGATTTCCCTGTGAATGATTTTACTTGATATGAGTGATCTGTCATACGCTATAGTACGAAAACCCTAGAAAATAATTTTTTTAAGTTTATACTAAACGACTCTTCCACAAAATATATGCATTCTGTAAATTCTGTAACTCATAGAGCAATAACAATATAATGAAAGTAATCTGATTTTTTTCACAGACGGATTGACCAAAAGAGTACAATTAGATTGCCCGGGTGGAGTAAGCGTCTCCTGAATGGCTAGACACACCTGCCATGAATGCCCTTACATACAGATGAAACAATGTAACTCAGCACTGTATATATAAATGAACTGACCCAACACTTTGTAGAAAGTTTTATTGCCATATAACACCAGTAGGGACAGGCATGGTGTAGTGGTTAAGCGCTTGGCTTGCGGCGCCGACGATCGGCGTTCAATTAAAGTGTTGCGCCACTATGTTTAAGAGGTTGGTAACCGCCTGCTTCCATGTGACGATATAACTGTAATATTGTTGAAAGCGACGTAAAAGATCAATCAACCAACCAACATATAACACCAGGGTAACAAGTATAACAACACTTAAGTCAAACCTTCTACGCAAAGGGAATAAGTGTGACATTAATATAAAATACGAAAGTAACTGTAACATATTCCATGGTGTACAGTGAACTTCCTTATGAAAATCTGGCTCAGCATAATTTCAATTATAGTTTAAAAATAGAAAATAGAATTTAATCCTTAAATGATTGAAAGAATGAATGAATTACTGTGTAACAAGCATGTTTACCTAACCTAGAATACTTTCATTGTGTAAATTAAGGTAGTAAAAGTGATCTAAGGGACGCAATTCTGAAAAGTGTTTATAAACGTTTACACGTATGGGTGCTTTTCAAGCATATTTCAGAGCTAGACCTATGTCGTTTACGTAACATCCGATACCAATGAAGTTATCTAAAACATATACGCGTACGCACGTTTTTCAAGCATGTTTTAGATAAAGATCTAAGATATTTGTAAACATTCTCCCATACTCGCAGATTAATCCTCTTAATTTGTTAAAATGATCAGCCTTTTATCCACAGGGGAGTGAAAGATAAGTGACTCGCGCTTTCCAGGAAATGCCGCTGACCCAGAAACTGGCATCTAACTCACCTTATTAATTGTGTATTGAATGTCACGTAAGGCATTTTTAGCGTTGTAGAGCTTATGATGGTTGATTATGAACGGTGAAGTACAACGTCAGTATTTTCAAATATATTCAGTAATTTTATGTGCTTTAAATTATACTCATTAAAGTTGTTTGTTCTCGGCGGCTTAGTGAATAAATGTAGTGGTGGGTTGGCTCATCTTTGAAATGGGTCAAACGTGTTGTTCCACGTGGGAAACAATGTATGCGCAAAAAGCACATGCAAACAAACCTTGTTGGTAATAGTACATATGTAATTTTGCAGGCTCATAGTTCATAGTCAAGGTCACAAGATAAATCGCCTTAATATTATCAGAAAGGGTTTCATAAATGAAGTACATGTACACATATCATAGACGGACCCAGGATGTTTTGAAAAGGGAGGACATTGCAGTCTCCTATGACAAATGTTTTGCAGTATTCGGTCCGGAAAGGGGATTGCAGCAGAAAAAAATGGTCGAAAATGACCCGTATTGGAAAAAAATAATTACAACCCTGTAACCCTCCCCCACTAAATCCCCTATGCATACCAAACATGTCTTTGTCCTTTATAATTCACGAGCAATAGGCAAGGTAAAAGTTATTTTTGACATTAAGATCAAGGTCACAAGGTAACTGACTTTGGTGTCATTTGAAAGAGTTTCTTTCGAGGAGTATATATTTCACATCGAAGTCTCTGTCTCTCATGTTTCAAAAAAATGTGGGCAAACTTAAGTTTAGCTAATATTTGCGTATGGTTCTCGGTGAAGGTGACAAGATCATTGACTTCAAGGTCATTTGTTGAAGGGGCTTTACAGGTGAAGTACACATGTAATATATGATTTCTTTTACTTTAATCGTTCAAAAGTTATGGACATGTTTTAAGGTCGATGTTGCAGACTGACATTTGAAACACACTGGTAATATCATGACATGGATCCCAAACACTAGGTATTTAAATGCAGGGGAATACAAAGGAAACACCATATGAAAATTGTTGTTTTGTTTGTATAGACATTCAATATTTTCAAACATTTTCTGAAAAGTAAAATGATTTAGGATGTTGTTGATGAAGTAATTATTTTACGTTTCACATATGGATATTTGTGCATAGTGAGAGAGAGGTGAGGGGGGGGGGGCGTTAATTCAATTTCTAATAACTAAGCAACCCTAGGTTACTGATATAGGAGAAAGCTGTTATATTGTAAAAACTTTCCACAGTTTTTTTGAAAAAATTAAACTAAAGAATTTTTTTAAGGATGGATTATAATGATCTTTTGAGGGACTCCAGTAATTAGCTGTATTTGGTACATCAACCAGGGAATAAGTTTATTTTGCAAGGACTAAGCAAAGAAGAAATATGATGATGTCTTTTAATTATTGTATATATCCTTCAAAAGCATTGAGATGTTTCATATACTGATTTAACCCTTTGTTTCCATGAACATTTAAAATATCTTGGCATGAATTCAAAGCATGCCAAAATGGGTTGGAAATGCCTCATTTTGTGCTGTTGTCAAAAAAATAATCTCGGATGAATTCATTCCAAACTGTGTCATAATGTGTATCTATATAGAGGCTAACTATTGTACGATTTCCAGTGAAATTGATAGATAGGAAAAGTTTGGATATCTCGAGGCTACTACCTTAAGGTAAATTCATTTCTGTATTATACAATGAAAGGTATAATTTCATAAATGGTAGATAAACAAACAGGCCGACACATAAAGTGCATAATGGAGTTTATTGTCCCCCGCTCAATACAAAAACTGGTATTAGTCTACATATAAAGACCTACTTTAAGCCAGTAGTGATTGTTTTGTTTTGTTTCTTTTACTTACAAGAAAGAAAAGTGAGGACATCAGACAAAGCTGTATGATAAAAATCACCAAGGACCTGCACACAAAATTACAGGACAATTACAAGTTTGGAAAAAGCAGCTGTCCGGAGTTTGCGTTAAGCTAGATCTCTGGTACTTGTTTGTTTGGTTTTTTTCTATTTATTGCTTGACAATTTGACCGGGATAAGCACTTAGCTGTACACATTGGTCTAGATATATCAGTGAATCACTGTGGGCACATATAGAAGGTCCGTACTTTGTCACATATTTACCCATGTTTGTTTGCGATTTTTTCAACCTACAAACCATTGGACGTTTACACTGGTATGCATGCTCTGAGAGAAAATAAAGTTTAAGCAGGGTTCAACGTAAGAATCTTCTTAACGACAGTTAGTTGAGGCTATAAATTGTTGAATCATACAATGAAAATAATTGACATGGCCCAATCATTGTAGATTTACGGATGTCAGTAATCCACAAAGTGGTTCCTAATTATCCATCAATCTAATCACAATTAACAAATAATTTTAAATTTCAACATTCTAGTCATTTGAGACAGCGATATTTCTCTTCTGACATGCACATTTCAATTAATCCTTTCTAATTCCGCTATATATATATATGTAACAACCTCCCATAATTATACAACGAGACCCACCGATTGTATCCTTAAATTAGCTAAATATTTTATATTTTCCTGGTGTGTTTATTGCCACAGATACTGAGTATCATCTTATTTTAGCCGCTGTCAGTGTACATATCAACAATCAGCAAGTATATATAGTGGATAACCACTGATATTTATTAAACTGATTCACTATAAACTATAATTCACTCCAAGTAAATATTTAAAGGTATATTCCGAATAACATTTATGACAGAGATACGAACCTGCCAAAACCGATATGTAACCAGTTTATTTCGGTCGACATAATTCCAATTTTATGCTATAATTTCATGCTTAACATCTGCAGGTCCAGCCCTCATTTCCCCATTTATACACCCGTGAATGGGGTATGGTGTGGTGAGGTAAGGTATGGTGGGGAATAATTATATTGCTACCATACGCTGCTATACATCAACCCAATAGTTTTAAAAAGACCGTTATTTCTATACAGGATAAGCGGTTCGTTATTTCGTTCATAAAACCACTCCCCTTCCCACCTATACAACCACTTATCGAATAAAAATATGTATCAGTTCAGTTGAGATTCCCAACTATTTGACAATAGAAATATAAGCAATTCATTAGATTCCATTCGATCTAAATGGGTTCTTCATTATTGATTTTAACGGTATATTTAAATTCATTTCACCGAACAATGGTAATTCCATTACTCTCTCCTGTGTCACACTTTATTCAAAAATTGTATATCAGTTTGGAATAGTTCCTTATTACAAATCTATACGGTAGGGGTAACATGAATGGTTAACATCCAGTAGTTAATGGTAATATACAAGTTAAGCTTGCAACTGTGATAGACTAGATTTATTCTATTTATAAGTACACGTGCCATATAACTTCATATATCTAAAGTGAAATAATACTTATAGATATATTGGATTACTCTAGAAGTTAGCCACATCCCAGTCCCCCCCCCCCCCCCCTTTCTCCCTCTTGTGCTTTACATACACATGGGTGCACATAAAATAGAATTACATGTATATATTGCATGCAATTTAGACACGAACCTATAAATAATATCATTAGTTTACACCCCTTCTCGCCTTGACCCGATTCACGGGAATTGTGCAAAACGAAAGTTACCTCATTTTTATCAGGCGTCAAATTGTTTTAATATGAATTGTCTCAGTGGGTAACATCGGCTATGATTTTAGAGCAACCAAAGCCAAATTGTTCCATCCCCCAATTTTTCTGTTCTCTTTCGTTTTGATGTTGACAGTTAATCATTATAATCTAAATATGGAAGACCTTGTCAAGATAAAGATCACGTGGTTACTTGTCACAAACATTGAATAAGGAAGAACGATGGAAATTTACCTTAACATTATGGCTTCTCTGCAGGTAAATCATTAGTTATGGGAGACTATCATTACTAACTGGGAAAGGGTAATTTTGAAGGGGCAAAGAGATATATCAATAGTAAAGGAGGAGACTTAGCTTAAACAATCGTATTTGATGTGGGGGAAGACATGTTTATATTTTCATTGCCAGCGGTATACGTAGTGAACCCAACTACATATTTTTCTCATTGCTTGAGGTAAATGCTACAGGCAGATATGGAATGCTATAGCTGTCTTAAGATTACAGAGGTAAAAATAAATATGTTAGGAAGTCGAATTAGGGCATTATGAGGTCGAGACATTACGTTACGAAGGCACAATAGCATGTTTTGGAGTCAAAATAGTATGTTGTGAAGTCAATGATGTCTCAAAAATATGTTATGGAGTCAAAATAATATGTTATGAAGTCAAAGCACTATGTTACAAAGTCATCAAAGTACGTTATGAAGTCAAAACATAAAGTATTATTAAGCCATTAAGACAAAACTGTACGTCATGAAGCCAAATGTTAAGTTAAGGTCTTATAAAGGGGGCGGATCCAAGATTTAGAGTTAAGATTTGGGTGGGGGGTCAGATCATGTGTATGGCGAAATCAATTCACCGTATTCAGTCGGTACCGCAGCTGTCGCGTGACCAAAGCTTTTTGTGATGTTATTCATGCCTTGTCCATATCTTGTTATACATGTGGCGGATTTTGTCATACAGCTGAGCCAGAGCTGATCTTGTAATATATCTTATTCAGCTATATCGCAAAATCCAGAGACCTATATTACAGGTCTATGGGTAAAGTTCGCTTGTGCCTGCACTAACGTTTTGGTTTCGGAAGGTCCGTTGCAAAGATATAAATCTCTATGGAATGCATCAGACAGATGTCACCATATATGAGAAATGAATCTGTGGTGACGGGAAAAGATAATGAATAAATCATGTGGTATTATTAAAGCTCGCATTACGACATTAATATAAGATCTTATTTTGAACTTAAATGAATTTTTCTTTGCTCTTAAATTATTAACTCCTTTTCATATTTACTATTTTTATCCTATATTCACCCCTTTTTCATTATATGTTTTCCGTATATTTTGTTGTATAATTATTAATTTTTGTTTTCAGTTTTAAGATTAAAACAACATGGCGGAAGCTGGTTTCCAGAAAGCTTCACCCTGCAAGTTATGTGAGAACCCTGTGCAATATCAATGCCAGAACTGTGACGACCCACTCTGTACTAGCTGTAAACAGTCACACGAAAGAGAAAAGCCGCATCACAAGTATGTACCTTACTCTCAGAAGGCGCGAACAATATGTACGAGACATAATGATCTTAAATACTTTTTTTGGTGTGAGTCATGTAAAGATGCATGCTGTACAAAATGTGCCATTACAATACACAGGGGGCACGATATGACTTATATCGAAGACGCAATCTGTGCAAAGCAAATCCACGTGAAAGAACACTTAAAGGGCCCACTCAAAAACAATCTAAAAGAATGGCAAATACTCTGCACGGAGACGAGGCAGATTACAAAAGAGTATATTGCACAGATACAAAAGTTGGACAACCAGTTAATATCTCATGCTGCCAGAATACATGAAGCGGTAGATGAGAACTTAGCAAAGGTACGTAGAGAACTTCAAGCCATTGGCAAATCTGCTGAAGCAGTACTACAAAAGCAAGAGGAGGAAATAAATGATAGATTTGGGGAAATTAAACGAATTTACAATCAAGCAGAAGATCACTTAGAAAGTAACGATATTAGTATTTTGTTAGAACGCACACTTGAAGACGCTAACGTAACAGTTCTCCCAACCCTAATCCGACACTCACCCCCAAGCTACAGTCCTGGTGAAATCAATGATCAAAATATCATGACTGTGATAGGACAACTGAACAGCACAAACCAAAGCTTTAAGACAGATGACTTAAGTCATAAGGCACAGGTCATACCTAGAGAGAAGCATTTATCACAGCCATTAATAAAATCCTCATTTGATACGGGATATAAGGAACCACACATTGTCTGTACGACATCGTCAGGTCTGGCTTGGATTAAGACTGGTGATAAGCGCCTACACCTGATGGAACGTCACGGCACCGTGCTAGATACCATTGTGACTGACTTCGAGTTCTATGGCGTCACCATAACCCCACAGGGAGATGTTCTATTCACTGACTCGGCGAATCGCCGTATCGTGTCAGCCTCGAACGTGATGACGTCATGGAAAATAAAAACACTGTTTTCAACAGAAAGAAGACCGTGGAGAATCTCCTGCACGCGTGGTGGTGATGTTATTGTGACTTATTCGTTCTTTCCTGATCATCGAGTTATCCAGTATGATAATGACGGGACTATTGTGCATGAGTACGATCCAAACTTGTTCTCATCTCCAAACACCGCTGCAGTAAATAAATTCAACGATAATGTATATATACGTGATGGAAATAAACATAAAGTATTTGTTTTTGGAAAAGACCACAACTTGTTGTACGAGTATACAGGATCCCATAATGAATCATTCCATCCAGGAGGAGTTACTACCGATACCAGTGGTCGTGTTCTCATAACCGACATGAAGAACAACAGGATACATATCCTGGACAAGGACGGGAAGTTTATCCGGTATCTACATCCTTCGGGATTGGAGAAGCCATGCTACGTTGATGTAGACAATGGAGGAAACGTATGGATCGGGGGATATAATGGAAAAGTGGAAATATTAAAATACTGCTGAACGTGCTTTTAAACAGGAAACACTCATGGATTGTGAAATACACCAAAATAGATAGATAGATAAATAAATATAAATTATATATAATAAATAAAATAAACCTAATATTGTGTTCTTTCTATTAAGCCTTTGAAGCCGGCGTGGTCTAGTGGTTTCGCGCTGGACTCCTGATCGGGAGGCCGGGGTTCAAGTCCCGCTCTGGACATGCCGGTGTTCTGACTTTCGGATGAGACAACAAAAACCGAGGCCCTGTGTCGTGGCATGCATGGCACGTTAAAGATCCCTCACTGCCTCTGGTGGGTCCGTTGCAAAGGTCAAAATTTTTATGCCCCGCACCAGGCAGATGCTGTCATCATATACGTGAAATTTTCGTGGTGTGACGTTAAACAGAAATCAATCAATCAATGAATATTGAGCCATTGAGTGGAGCATGTTGCTTTGGTGGGTTGCAGAGACGCTTTGCTACTACTCGTCTAGGTCAGAATCCGTATTGTGTTTGATAAAAAGTGGGTGTTCAGTAAACGAGTGATATCACATTGATAAAAATTAATATATATTTCTGTATGTAAAGGCATTCACGGTCGGCGTTGCTAGCTAAACAGGATCGCCCACTCCTCCCGGACACCTGGTTAATTCCTGTTTAGGCCATAAAACTTTAAATAAGCAAGATGAGATTAAAATTGGTATACAGCAGAATCAAACTTAATTCAAAATAGATCAAATAATTACATCCAATCACAACCCCCAATACACAATTATAAATCTTGTTAATTACCACCAAATGGACAAGTCTTTTGTACATAGTTTTCCTTTCATTCGTGGAAAATAAAAAAATATGGAACCAGCAGTATTACGTTTACACCGAAAATTACATTTTGATTTTGTCATTTCATGCAAATACATTCTTAAATTCGCATTGGCTCTTGTGAACACAGTGTAAACATGATACGAAGTAAATCTTTTGCTGCCTAAGTATACATTCTTATGATTATGCTTCTTAGTGCACTACAATCAAATATTTTTGTAATGTGTTAAATGTTCTATTATATTATTTATATTCATGTATTGTATAGTTCCATGGTGACTTCTGCCACATAACTGAGCCGGTAACTCCTCTTTTTTCTTTTATGAGTCGAGGGCAATTGGCATTTTCAAAACAATTTGACGAAATTTGTTCGATTTTATATAAAAAGTCGGATTTCCATTTTCTGTTGCTATAATGTTTACTGGTTAATTAATCTGTATTTATTTTGCTTATACTGGTTTTGTTTCAAACAAATACTGGGGGAATCGATGTCCATGACAATAACCATTAGAAAAAGAAAAAAGAAAAAAAAATTACAATTAGCCTTGAGCAGTAGGACTGTTGGCTACATCATATTGTTTAGTTATCATCTAGAAACATTATCTAGTTCAGCGCTGGTAGATCTAGAAACAGTATGATATGACCTAATAGACGTATGATTAAGTATGTCAACATTTTGTTGATCTATGCAGTAGGACTAAACTAGAAATAAATCATACGAGAGTACCCTCTGGGACATATTTTGCCCTGCCTTAAATCTTGATGAATTTTTCTGAAAAAAAAAAAATACCCGGAAACGATCGTGTGGGAGCTTCAGTACCTGTAATGTCTAAAGTTTATCATAAACCTTACATACTATAGCTCTAAAGATTTCTATCAAATCTCAAGCTGATTATTATTATATACAAGTAGTATGAATCTGCCATCCTTCTCCGTCCATTTCAGTCTTTCCTCCCAATAATAAAAAAAAAAAAGAAAGAAAAAAATCTAAAAGCAAAAAAAAAAAAAAAAAAAAAGCAAAAAAAAAAAAAACCAACCCCCCCCCCCCCCCCCCCCCCCCACAAAATAGTGTTTCAGAATGGCTAAAACACTTATGCTTCTTAAAATACCTAAAACAGTAGAAATATGTGAGAGAACACATTAGACATGTGATTAAGATGAAATTAGGGAATGAAGCATAATGAACAATTTTTGTAGAAAGAGGGAAAAAGTAGAAGTCATTCATCATGTCCTCCTATTTGAAGAAAGTTAAGGGAAATGGTATTTAGATCTTGAATAGCGTAGGCAGAAATACCCTTTCACAGTTTATGTTCTTTCTTTTCTCTTTCCACCATACCAATAAAGGTAATTGTTCACTGAAAAAATTCAAGAGGGAGGTGTCTTTCAGTTTTGTTTTTGTTTGTTTAATAGGAATACACATTTACGTTCTATATATAAATATTGTATCTGCTGTAATACATATAGCAGGACAAATAAAAAAAAAGATCGAAAAATGGGTTTCATCTCTTGGTGATAATAATAAAACAATGCCAAGGTAAGAAGATTACATCTTAAATTACAACTTTTGTTGAATTAATTTTCCATTCAAAATGTGTGGGGTGGGGGTGGGGAGTGTTCCCTAAGAAATAATTCTCACTTGGATTATAAATAAGTAAATATGGAGTAAATAGAAGCAATCAGCACTCTCGTTTAAGTAGTTTAAAGCAGTTGTTAATACAAGTTACGTTAAATGAACCTTTATTTGACAATTGCACGGTGGGGACAATGACGGGCCTTGTCCAATTTTTTTTTTAGAGGAGACAAGGTTTTGAGTCTAGTCAAGTGACTGTCAGTTAAGACTTCTGCAGAGCAAGGATCTGAGCTCGCTTATAGACGGGTAGAGAAATAATCATATGCCCGTTTTACAAAAGAACTAAGAACAAATCGTGAATTATAGACTCTTGAATCAATTATCATTTTCTTTATATACTTAAAAACAAATGCATTTCTGCAGAAACACTAGGAAATGTAAACAAACCTGAAGCAGAAATCACTAATATCTGCAAATATCTAAGTGTAGTGTGACATCAAATATTTAAAATTTTTCGGAAGTTCTTAACCAAAAAAAAAAAAAAAATGCCACAGTTCTTTACATTGTTTACTTTAAGACACCGAACTTAGTAATTTTAATGTGTTCAGGATTCCGGCATAATATAATCGGTAAGGAGTTTCACCAGTGACCTAAAGGGGCCGGGTTGGATTTCCTCTGGTGACCTCTTCTGGAGGAGACAGTACAAAATGAAGTCCCTTGTCAAATGTAGACATGGCAATAAAAAGATCTGTCATATCTTCGGGCGTGTTTTATGCCTATTTCTAAATCTCTATGTGATTCAGCAGGAAAACGACGTCAAGATTGTGGTATAGTGTAACACAAGAAGGTGAACAAACAAACACGACATTGGTACAGAAAAACGTTTTGCGCAATTAAGGGTTTGGAAAATGGAGTTTCAGAAGATACTTCCACACTGCTCTATAAATGCAAATGATCTAAGGGCTATAAATGTGGGGCATTACATACAGTTTCGTACCTGATTTTCTAACTTTATTATGAGAAAAAGTGCAAAGACAGCAATATTTTAATTACTCATACTATGTGGGATATACAGATTTCGCAATGATCGTAAATACGAAGAAGAAAGACACAAGCGTTGCACCTTAAATCTTGTCCATTTGGCTCTGGAACCAACGTACAATAAAACAGTTAACACTGTGCCTCTTTTTTCGCCCGTCGTTCGATGTGACGTATTATGTTTCAGGAAGTTCATAGTGCAAATTGGGTGTAAATCATTCTCCAATCCATAGCTTTATGTGCTTGAAAAATTTTCTATTTCTATTATCAACATTTCTACGCATATCGGAAATACACACAAACACACACACATATGGAGAATAATTTATGTATTTTGAAATTCCTTTCACTGTTCTGCCGTTTTGATCAGTCGGAAGACCTGTAAAGCGGTTAACAACACCAATGCCATAACGAGTGTTATTTCATTTGAGCACAGCGCTTTCAGCTGGATGGTACCACCCTCAATTATACCAATATAAAAAAATACAACTCCTCCCGTCTGTGTCTTAGAACTCTTTTTGTTCTTTACAAATCGTCTGAGGACGTGGTTTCAAATTAAAGTAGACATATTTATCTACACATCCATATATAAATGGTCTAAATCCAGGCAAAACTAAGGGCATGGAGAGCCACAGAACTCGAACTTTTGCTTAAAAAAGTTTAGTCGGACACCGAGAAGTTAATCAATCTCTGGGGATTTACAATAAACAAAAGTAAATAAATCACTACAGTCGACATGTCAAACTTTCCCTCCTCTCACCTCACCTCACCTTCGATTGTTTTCCATCATCCGTAACCCCAACCCAGATGCCATTTAGTCTTCGACAAGTATGCTACGAACGAGTTTTATCATGCTACGAACGACCATTCAGTTTATCATTCGTAGGCAACTATCACCAATCTTAACCCAAGTCAGACCTGACGATGTAGTTCAGACAATACGTGGTTCCTTGTATCCCGTATTAAATGAGGATCCGATTAATTACTGTGGTAAATACGTCACTCTATGTGTGGCTCATACATAATTACTTGAATCATCTTTCTTAAAGCTGTGATATATGCTGCTTATTTGTCCTATCATAATGGTATGTAAAGATGATGGACAAATCCAAACCACAAGTCCAAAAATCATGAAACCATAGGACATACAAAATCAGTGAAAACGAAAAACAAATGGAAAATAACATAATATGTCTACTTGAAGAGCATATGTGAACCCCTGTGATGGAGTGAGATCAGGTGCCCGGGGAGTGAGCATCTCCTGCTTGCTAGCAACACCCGTCACACACACCCCGTAGAAAGAGTCGAATCGCGCGAATTCCATATGCACTCATACACGGAGAAGTCGAAGCAGGCAACCTTCTAGTACAGAAGGTGCCAAATCCGTGCAAAGCGACCGGAACCGACCTCAGTCCAGAACATCACCCAAAAATCTGGATAACGAGATATCATATGGAGTAATAAAAGTCTCGTAACGACCGTAGAACTTCCTCAGTGACGATGGCTTTTCAAGTACTTTTATTATATCCCCCGTAAACAATTTGGTGGGGGGGGGGGTATAGAGGAATGACCCCGTCTGTCTGTCCGTATGTCAGTCTGTTTACATTTGTCCGGTCCATAACTTCTTTACCCCTTGTCTGATCTGGATAATATTTCAAACAATTGTTGTACATCACCCAAGAGTTTGTCATGACCTTGACTCATGGTCATATCATCAAGTTTAAGGTCACAGTACATACATAGTCATTTTTTTTTTTGGCCAGGCCATAACTTCTTATCCTTTTATCGGATCTTAATAATAACTCACACAATTGGTATCCATGACCCAATGATGTCTCACGACCTTAATCCGAGGTCACATCTTCAAGGACAAGGTCGCGGTGCATAGATAGTCCAAATAATTGTCCGGGCCAAAACTTATTACTGCCCAGATAGATTTGGATAATATATCACAAAAGTGTGCCATGACCTTGACTGAAGATCGTATCGCAAGGCCATTTTCAAAATATTTGTACGAATCATAGCTTCTTACTGCCATGTAGGATCTTGATAACATTTTACACCATTGTTTTCCATGACCCAAAGGTGTGTATCACATTGTACAGAGCGTGTTGTCCATTTGTGTGTGTGTATGTCAATGAAACTTAACATCTTCCTTTTACTTTGGAGGGAGATAAAATTTTACACAATTGTTGTTCATGATCCAAGAGTGTGTCATGACCTTGCACCAAGGTCATATCTACAAGATCAAGGTCACAGTGCATACATAGCCAGAATTCTTGTCAAGGGGATTCACGAGATCAAGGCAAATTTGTATTTCTATTGAAGGAAAGCGTAATATTAAGAAGAAGCGCTATTTTAACAAAAACATCTTATGCCTATTTTTCATACGAAAGTGGACCGACCGACAGCGTTGTATCACATTCTCTGTGTTAGATAATATAGAAAATCCTCTTTACGCTTGAATAAATGTCCAGCCCGTTTTCAAAAAGGATTAGAACTCAGCAGTGATATAAATACAATATAAATCTGTTGTCCATTTACCGAAATGAGGCGAATGAGTTCTAATCCTTTTTGAAAACAGGCAGGACATTTATTCAAGCGTAAAAAAGATTTCCTTTATAACCCCTTACTCCGCCACCCTCTTCAGTCCATCCCATTCTAATAACAAGAACACGTACACTTTATTCTAATACAATATGATATAACTTAAATATGATACTAATAGAAATTTGATGAATTTTTCAAATATGTTCTTCCTTTTTCTGCCTCTTTCTTTATCTATTTATTTCATCAATACCGTCTCTTTCATATTTCTTTCTTATTTCGTTTTCAAAATTTTATTTGTTATTGCCTTTAATAATAATAATAATAATAATTATAATAATAATAATAATAATAATAATACTTATAATAATGATAATAATAATAATAATAATAATTATTATTATTATTATTATTATTGTTAATATTGTTGTTGTTATTATTATTTTTACAGATTCGAAATCACCGTGTGTGGTCGTTGATTACTGTTTCAGCATGTTCAGCAATATTTTACTATTTTCACTTTTCCATTGAGTTCCCCAATCCACGCGTTTCCTTCACTGTCTACATCTACATAGCATGGCGTCTCCAAACCAGGATGCTGTATATACCGAATAAACTTTCCGTTTTTGTCCAATATATTAATTATGTTGTTCTCAATGTCAGCAATGAGGACTCGACCACTGGTATCAGTACTGACATCTCGCGGGTTGAATGAATTGCTATGAGATCCTGTATACTCGTACAATAAGGTGCGGTCTTCCCCCAAAACAATTATTTTATCTTTGAGTCCATCACGTATGTATAGGTTACCGTTGACTTTATTCACTGCTGCTTTGTATGGCCATGAATACAAGGATGAATCATATTGATGTACGATATCACCATCCTTATTGTCACAATTACGTCACTGTTCCGTAAGCAACAGATACCCCACGGCTTGTATTGAGTAGAAAATAACGACTTCACTCTCCATAGCGTCGCTTCCTTTGACGCTGACATGATACGACAATTGTCGCAGTCAGTAAATAGAACATCTCCCTGCGGGGTGAGAGTGACGTCATAAAACTCGAAATCTGTGTTGATGGATTCTTTCACTGTGCCGTGACGGTCCATTAACTGTAGACGTGTATTACCAGTCTTCACCCAGGCCAGACCTGATGATGTGGTACAGGCGATGAATGGATTATTATATCTAGGATTAAAAGAGGATAGTAAGACTGGATTTGACAGTAATGCTGTAGGAGACGGAGACGGCTGCGGTGACCATGTCACTTTATGTGTGGCTTCTGCTGTATTAACAAAGTAATCTTCGTTAAAATCCTGATTCATGCTACTCAGTTGTCCGATCATGGTCATGATAGTTTGATGGTTGATCCGACCAGGACTGTAACTGGGAGATAGTTGCCGGGCTAGGACGGGGAGAGCTGCTATATCAGTGGGTTCAGGCTTCCATTCTAATAATATACTGATATCGTTATTCGCTACGTAGTCTGCCGCTTTATTGAAAATTCTTTTTATTTCTGCGTATCTATCATTTATTTCCTTTTCTTGTTTTTGTAGTACTACTTCAGTAGATTTGCGGATTTCTTCAAGCTCGCTGCGTACCTTTACTAAGTTCTTATCTACCGCTTCATGAATTCTGGCAGCATGGTAAACTAATTGGTTGTCTATTTTGTTTATCTGAGTTATATACTCTATTCTAATCCGTCTCGCTTTCTTGTGAAGTGTTTGCCACTCTTTCAGACTCTCTTTCAGGGGGCCTTCAGTGTGTTCTTTCAATTTGTCTTGCATTGCATCATCGATGTCTATCATGTCGTGTCCCTTGTGCATTGGTATCGTACATTTGGGACAACATGCTTCTTTACATGTTTTGCACCAATAAATATACTTAAAATCAGTGTGTCGCGTACATATTCTTTGCGCCCTCTGGGAGTAAGGTACATACTTGTGATGCGGTTTTTCTTTCTCGTGTGTCTTTTTGCAGCTAGTACAGAGTGGATCGTCACAATTTTGGCATTGGTATGTTGCTGGGTTTTCACAAAACTTGCAAGAAGAAGCTCTCTGGAAAAGGGCTTCCGCCATGTAGTGTAAATCTTAAAAATTAAGAAAATAGTTATATAATAAAATGTATGCAAGATTTGTATTGAGAAAGGAGTTTAATATTGGATAAAAATAGTAAAGTATATGGAAAGGGAGTTAATAATTAATAATTTCAGATGAAAGAACAGTTTATTTTTAGTTAAAAATAAGATCTGAATATCATATGCGTGCTTTCATAGATCTTCATAATCATCATTTATTCATTGCTTTTTTTGTCACACCATATTCACTTTACGTATATGATATATGATATGGTTTGCCTGATGCGTTATGAAGAAATTAATAATTCTTTTTTAAAGAAACCCATCAAACAGATCCAATGAGGGACCTTTTAAGTATCACGCTTACCATGACCTAGGTTTTCTCTATCTCATATATCTTCAAAAATTGATTTTAGAATGGAAACAAAAATAACAGCATCTCTTAAGACAACCTTCTAGATCATTCTGATGCAATCAGTTTGTTTATCTAGGACTGCATACCCTGTGCTGCCTAAGACTGACATCTGAATGATTTATTTATTTATTTATTATTATTATTTTTTTTTTTTTTTTGAGAAATGGAAACACTCGTACAGGTCCTTGAGAAGCTGTCACCTCCTACGTTTCATCTAAACTCTTACAAACAGTAGTTTGTCTATGAAATTTTAAGCTTATAACATATTTCTCCCATCTCCCCCTCCATTTTAAATCCTCCCCTTCCCAATAAATAAATAAATGAAAAGACAGAAAGAATAAATTCTAATTCTAGAAATGTTTAAAAATGGCAACTAAATCATCAATTCTTCTTTCAATACCTAAAAAGAGGGAATGTATGAGAGAAGACATTGGGCACAAGATTAAGATGCAATTATGGAATGAGGCATAGTGAGAAATTATGTATGGAGAGAGGAAAAGTAGAAGTCATACATCATGTGTTCCTATTTGAAGATAATTAATGGTAATGATATTTAGACCTTGCTTTGCGTTGAATGAAAGACCCTTTCGTAGTCTTTTTTTTTTCTCTAACCACCATGCACAAAGAGGTCATTGTTCATTTAAAATATGGAGGGGAAAGTTAAGTTGAGAACTAGTACGTCTCCATATCAATAGTGATTATTGAAAACCAGCAACCCCTCCCCCTCTGTTTTTTTTTCCAGATGACTAGATTTATCTCTTTGCCCCGTCAACATTCCCATGTCGAGTTTGTAATGATGTAGAGATGATGGATAAATCCAAAGCACAAGTCCAAAAATCATAAAACCAGAGGATATACAAAATCAGTGAAAATGAAAAACAAATGGAAAATAACAAAATATGTCTACTTGAAGAGCATGTGTGACCGATAATAACCGATATGAAAACACTGAATGATTTACCTGTAGGAACGTTAAGCTGTCCTTCCTGTTCAATGTTTGTAACAAGCATTCACGTGATATTTACATGGCAGCGTCTTCCATATTTAGAATATCATGTTCAGCTATGGACAACAGAAGGACAAAAAACAGAAAATTACAGCTTACAACACTATTGCGTCTGATGCTTTAAAATCATAGACGATTTTACCTATGATGCATGTTAAAGCAAAATGACGCCTGATAAAAAAGAACTAACTTTCGGTTTGCACAAAACCATGAAACACGTCAA
The DNA here is from genome assembly GCA_035048485.1 of Pteria penguin. Taxonomy (NCBI): domain Eukaryota; kingdom Metazoa; phylum Mollusca; class Bivalvia; order Pterioida; family Pteriidae; genus Pteria; species Pteria penguin. The sequence continues at coordinate 2,230,457 of CM068593.1, read as the reverse complement.
GACGTATAGGTGTGTTCTCTAATGATAGTATTTAAATGTTTCGCGTCGCAAGTGCATGCAATATATATATATATGTATTAATATGTGTGTATGTTATGCACGGGGAGGGGGGGGGGGGGGTATTTTAATATTTAATCATATATCGTTTCAACCTACATACCCTCCTGTCATTCTTCAGAAAGTTTGCCCATTTAACATCTCCCTTGACGAGTTAATAATGATAATTGCTGTTATGAAGAAGTTTGTACGAAGTTATCTCGTGATTTTCACTATAACTTTGGTCTTCCATATTTAGATTATAATGTTCAACGAATATCAAAAGTGGGATAAACAGATAATATGTTCGAACAATTGGATGTCGATTGCTTTAAACAATAGGCGATTTTATCTAAGGAGATTCTGCATATTTATGCAATTTGGTACCTGGGGGAGCTGCTTTCATTTTGTGCAATTTGCATAAACAGGTCAGGACGTGTGTTTAAATACCTAGGTGAAAGAGAGATCTCCAGTGATATTACTTAAATGTTCCCGTCTTAAGTGCATGCCGTCTATATCTATTTTCATGTCTTTATGCCTATGTTGAGCTTTTGCATTTCCTCCCCAGATTAATAGGGATATGTATTAAAGTTTATTTTATATATGTAGTTTGTATAAGGGCCAAACGACTGGCCACTAAGTTGCTCCTGCAGGGATATGTTAAAGAACGTCTGAAATCGTCACTGAGGAAGTTCTACGGTCGCTATGGGGATCTTGTACGAAAATATGATGTGCCTCTTTCTAGAATGATTGATAACATTCTGGAATGCGACTAAATGACCTGTTCAGTGAACACCAAATATGACTTTGTATACCAGTTTTGTACGTTCGTATGTACAATTAGGAAACCAAAACTCTTGATTTTGACATGTCTCTTAAGAACTGCTGTGACGGGTGAATTATGCAAACAGGAGACGCTTACTCTCCCCGGGCACCTGGTCTCGCCTCGGAATTTTTCAGTATTTCGGGGTTCACAACAGTTTCTTTTTGAAACTTACACGATTTTGTATCTGTCCTTGGACTTTTAGAATGACTAACGGTTTGGTACTTCTTCGATATTGATATAAAGGTACAAGACAGGACCAAATAAAAGATATTTGAAAATAGGATTCGCCTCTTGGTGGAAAAAATAATGGCAAGGTAAGGGTCTGCATCTCTAATATAATTCACAAATTACATTTTTGGGGTGGTAAAAATGTGTGGGGTGGGGGAGTGCACCATTAGAAAGAAATCTCTTCTTCGAGTTTACAGAAGCAATCAACACTCTCGTGTACATAGTTTAAAACAGTTGGAAACAGAACTTACGTTAAATATACTTTCTATTGCATAATTTGAGGTGCCAAGAGTGCTTTGTTACCATGCACATAAATATATGCTGTTTTGTTTTTTTTTTTCTGTCTTTTCTTTCGTTAATTGCTTTTCTGGTTTCTTTCTTTTTTCATAAGTTTCTTTTCCTTTGTTTTGTTTGTTAATCTGTTTATAAATAATCTATGATTTTATTTGTTTTTATTTGTTCGTACAAAGTTGTTTTTTTTCACCACAATTAAGAAGCTTTTTTTTCTTTTATTTCGTTTTAGTGTGTGCTTGTGTGTGTGTTGGGGGATGTTTTGTTGTGGGTTTTATTTTTTCCAATCCAGTTTATAGCTAGCAATTCCTAGAAATATCAGTGTACTTGCTATAGCTCAGCGACTTCCACCATCCTTTGACAGTGTAAGGTGCTATCAAATACTGGAAAGAATTTGTTAAACTAAATTATATGTAGGACAAACTTTATTGCGTCATATGCTTATTTAAAAAAAAAACTTGACTTTGTTAGTTAAATAGTTGAGCTCATTTAATAAACTCTCTAGTCGAAGGATGTAACATGGGCTATTCATGATCTCTAGTAGGAAGATATTGACAGCAGAAAGGTGCCATCATGTTAAGTTTACATTCTGATAACAAGTATATTGTGATCTGAATAATATAAATTTGAATCAGTCTTTTTTAGGAATTACTATGGTTACCATTTTAGAAGTTATATTTATCTCTTGTAAGGAATTGATCACCTAAAACTACTTTGGCAGTCTTAGAGCATAACGCTAAAAAGTCATGTAAATATTTTGTAGCCACTATCTACTTAGCAATGACAAATATGTTTACTCTTATAAAACATTTTCGAGGACCCGCGGAGTCAATTAATACTATATTTTGATGTCCATATGACAATTACTGTGACATAAAGGATGAACTTTTAAGGTCTTGATCTACTTTACAGGTAGTAAAACTTTACTATGTATATCTTCGTATATATTTTCCAAATTCTCAATTTGAATTATATTATGTTTTTTTTTATCCTTTAAGTATTTTCCACTTAAACTTTAATGACTGTCTGATGAATTATCTTTAAACATTTAAGTAGTTTAAAGATATTTTAACATTTACATCTGTAAGTATTTTAACATCAGCATTATTCTGAATTTTATTCAAACCAATTCAAAATTCTTATTTTGATTGCAGTGTCTGGAAATAGGTGTGGAGGCAGGCGTGGTGTAGTGGTTAAGCGCTTGGCTTGCGGCGCCGACGATCCGGGTCTCGATTCCCGGATTGCGCCACTATGTTTAAGAGGTTTGTAACTTCCTGCTCCCATGTCGCGATATAACTGAATTATTGTGGTAAAACGCCAATCAACCAACAACCAACTGGAAATAGGTGTCTTGTGATAAGTATTAACATTTTCTGTCAAAAATAATGTATACATTTCCGTAAATTAAAAAGCGCACAACTTTTGAATGTTCATCTCTGTTTACTAAAAGTAAGATAATGATCAAATAATTGCATGCTATAAAAAATGTAAAATATGTGTATAGATCTATATGTGTTTTTGATTCTTTGAAATTGAAGAACTTTTCATTTATCAATTTCACAATACCTGTGTAGAGCATGTGTACTAGTGTTTATGAACGGATATGGACTATATAAGGAAGGTGCAAGTGTAGGACATCTGACAAAGCTGTATGACACAATCACCAAGGACCTGTACACAAAACATGATAAAAGTGGATTATACACGACAAACGACGTTACAAAAATATTCGATTTTGCTGCGGTTAGGATACCGAATTAGGATGGTCAATTGAAGTAACAAATGCCATTCAATTGGTGTGGTTAACCGGTATTTTGGTGACCCCTTCCCACTTACTACAAAAGCAAAGGACACACATTTAAAAATTTATAAATAATCCTCCATATAGAGATCAAGGATCAACAGATTTCTAAAGAAGAGAGGTCATAAAAATTTATTACACACGAAACTTTTATAAACAATATGTTGCTATCTAAAATATGTAAGGCGCCATCAACATAAGTAAACCGTACTCTGCCCATCTGTAAGCGAGCTCAGATCCTTGATCAATAAGAGTCCCAACTAACAGTTAGAGGGGACGAGGATCAGGACCTAGTCTCCTCTGAAAATGTTTGGACAAGACCCGTCATAGAGTCCCCACCGCCTTGTTAATCAGCGTGCAACGCTCAAGTAAAAGACCGCATCTGGTTGTAGAGGAACCAAACACAAGACCTATGGTCTTAGCAATGATGTCGCGGTGATACTGCCAGTGTCGAAGGCGTCTAATAATTTTAGAACCGCGGATACGAAATTATCGGAACTTTTGACCCTACTTAGTTTGTACACTAGATCACAGTAGCATTTGTGATGGGAAATTCCGCTCCATAACACAATATCCATATTTAGATAAAATGTTTGAATAAGATCCATAAAATCTACCAAAAGTTTTACGAAATTTATGATGTCTTTAACCCTGAGTAAGAAGTTTAAAAGTAATAAGACAATTTTTGCGTGAAAATCCAAAACGTTTGTGCAGGCTCTATTAAACCGAGTAAATTGGCTAATATAAATACCATATGATGGGAGTCTGAGGACATCACCATCTGCATAAGGGAAATTTACAATAGGATATTCAAAGTCATCACGTTTAATATATATGTTGGTATCAATATTGTTGTTAATAATCTTAATATTTAAGTCCAAAAAATGTGTTTCCTTGTCGGAAGTATTGGCTTTGTTTAATTGAAGTTCAGATGGATAAATTTCAGTGATATATTTTTGAAATCCGGGTTATCGATACCTAAAATATCATCAAGATATCTAGAAGTGTCATTAAAATTACCAATAAGATGGAAACGTTTAGAGGTTTCAATAGAATGCTTAAAATCTCTCTCACAACAGTATAAAAATCTGCTGTAAGGGGAACGCAGTTAGTGCACATAGGAATCCCAATAATCTGTTGATAAGTCTTGCCATTAAATGGTACATTAATATTATCCATAAAAAATGTGATGGCATTACATAACTCGGTACAAGTCCAATATTTATAATTATCGTTATTTTCGTCATGAGGTAGAGAGGTATATAGTGTCGAAAAATCAGAAGTAGAAACGTTATTACCCTCAAAATTTCTCAAATAAAAATTAGAGATAATAAAATTTCTTAAATAAAAATTAATAGCAAGTCATTAATATTGCTTATTCTTTTTTCCTGTAAATGATTCTTTTATCCTCTAAGTTTATATTCAAAATTTCATTATCTTTTTTTTTTTCTTCTTTTTTTTTCCCCCTATACTTTACTTAAGGCTCTTTCTCTAAGAGGTGTACCTCGTCACTCCTAAGTGATCTTTACCATTTGCTATTTTCCCCCAGATTACACATATACTGAAACGAATAAGAAACGCAACTTCAAATTGTAGGTTTTATAAAATAATACTTGCGAGCATAATGTCTAAATTTAATATGTAATAGTTAATATTGAATATTGATGTAACATCCCTATAAATGTTTGGAGATTTTTCAGAACGGGTCACTTCGCTAGAAGGTCATGATTGGTAGTACCCTACGTGTATCCAAGTTGAAATGGCAGCAGTTTTGAAACCGTGCCCTAATATCGTGTGTGTCCTCCTCGAACAGCTATAGCATCTCTAATTCGTCGTTGCATCGAGTTCATCAGGGCATTGACTGTCCGTATTGGAATGTTATTCCATTCTTGGACGAGTGCATTTGCTAACTGGGGGTATTTGGGGGATAATGGCGATTGCGAATTCTTCTGTCTAGTTCATCCCACAAATGCTCGATTGGGGACAAATCGGGGCTGTATGGAGGCCAATCTATAGGAACGATGTTCTGTGTCGCAAGAAAGTCTCTACAGACTTTTGCAACATGTGGTCTCGCGTTATCTTGCTGCAAGGTTAGATTATGCTGCCTAACAAACGGCACAACATGGGGTCCAAGGATCTCATCCCGATAGCGTACGGCCGTTAAATTCCCATTGACTATCACCAAAGGTGTCTTCAAACCATGGGAGATTCCCGCCCAAACCATAACTGACCCATCCCCAAATCGGTCATGCTCCAAAACACAGGCGTCAGCAAAACGTTCGCCTCAACGCCGACACACACGTTGACGGCCATCTGATCGAAATAACGTGAATCGAGATTCATCGGTGAAGAGCATGGACCTCCAACGTCTCATAGGAAAACGTCTGGACATATGTACCGTCAACCATTGCATACGACGTGCTCGACGTTGCGGTGTTAGTGGTAAACCAACGTACTGTCGCCTTGCACGCAAATTAGCCTCACGCAATCTGTTGATCACTGTTTGGGGATGAATCCGATGGTTATGATTACCAATCGTATTCCTTGCCGTTTCAGCAGCCGTTAACCTCCTGTTACGCAGGTGTGTCAGCCTAACAACCCGGTCTTGACGTCGCGACGTTACACGTGGACGTCCTGATCTCGGCCGGTCATCGACTCTTCCTGTGGCGTTAAGACGTGAAACTAATCGACAAATAGTCGATTTGTGAACTCAAAGTGTTGAGCGACGTGAAGTTGCGTGCTCCCTGCCATAAGCATCGCGATAGCACGTCCTCTATCAACCTGTGATAACCGTGGCATAATTATAAAAGGAATTATTGTTTGCAAAAGTATTGGCGATGATGTGTCCCGATGTAATTGATAAATTGATACTGGTTTGAATGAAAAAAGAACGCACGTGTTTGTACAGGCACGGGTTTTAGTGTTTTTACCGCGCCGGATGTGCATAGATTTCTCGTCACACCTGGTTGATTTTGAACATTGGATAGGGTGATAGGCAGGGTGCACTTTTATTTTCGCGATTTTCATACAGCTATGTATATCTAATACAAAATTAATAACAATTTTCCAAGTTGCGGTTTTTTTGTTTTTTTTTCGTTTCAGTATAGTTAACTGAGAAATACTTATAATTTATTAATTGTAAGAATTAAAAATCGAAGAAGTACCGAAAGGAAACCATTTATCATAGTCCATGGAATAAAAGGACAATATCGTGAATAGTGTCTTATTCAGACAAATGCGAACCCCAATAAAGTCGAGGCGATACAAGATGCCCGGGAAATGACTCATTTTCAAAGATTAATAATGCGGCTATTATAAACATAATGGTTGTCTATTAACAGTAAAAACAAAGTAACAATTTTTATCTTACCATTATTTAATTCACAGGTGGCCGGACACTTTTACAAATACAAATGATTTGAATGTGTACAGGATTCCGGTATAAAACAATCGGTAAGGAGTTTTGCTAGTAAAATAAAGGTGTCCAGTTGGACGAGACAGTAAGTCCCTTGTCACAGTAGACGTGGTAGGAAAACGATCTATCGCAGTTTCCTACAGGCCGGAAACCTATTTCTAAATTTCTATGTGGTGCAATAGGAATATGCCGTCAAGCTATAGTTTTGGCCAAAGGTAACGCAAAACAGTGAATAAATAAACACGATAACGGTACAGAAAACCAGGGGGGGGGGGTTACAATTTGAAATGGAAAATGCAGTTTCAAAAGTTCTCTCCATACCATTACATCAATTCCTGTATTGATGTCAAACTACAGCAACTTTTCTAAAAACATTACAGTTTTGCAAACAAATAAACACTACTGTAAATTTGAAAGCGCTCAGTCAAATATTTTCTTAGAGATGACATGTTTTCCAAAAATGATTTTGGGCAATTTGGACTATAAAACATCTGAATAATCAAATTTTCTTAATTTTCATTAAGATATCTATAGTCTGTAGAAATGACAACAAGACTAAATAATAATATCAATAATAACTACGTCTAACTGTTGCCGACGCCACAGGGCGTGTCTTCCTCTTTCGAAAGAAAAAAGAAAAATGTGTAGATAGAAAGAAGGAGTAAAGAAAAAAGATCACAATAATTACCTACTTAACTCATAATAATACTGCTTCCCCACCCCGAAATACCTTACGCAAATAAACAAATTAATAATCTAAATTAAAAATATATTATCTAAAGAAATAAATAATCGAAAATCAAGTAAAAGAAACATTCAGAATTTCCATAAAAATATACTGGATATTCATAAACAAAACCGAGATACTCCAATGGGTATACGCATTTATTGCGGCATTATAGATATGCCGATTAGGACAAAGGAGAAATATATACATAGATACATGTATATATCTCACCGAGACACTATATAAACACACTCATGTAATTAAAGTGGCATGAAAACAGGTATAGGAAATCAGTGTACTCCTATTAAGAAGCGTGATTACCTAATCCGACACAGCTGGAAAGAGTGTGTGTATTGCGCGTTTCAACGGTCAAGATAGCTGTATATATACTACTGAGATGACTACTATAGTAAGGAGACAAAGAAACTCAAATTAAAGTAAAACATACATATTGCGGGGTTCTTTTATAATTGTCGGTTAGATATTCCACGGGCAAAGCGCAGTAACTCGCAATTAATTCACACAGGTTTGAGCGGTGCTGTGCTAGGTATTAAGCAACGCAAATTCATTGCGCTTCTCTAATGTGTAACCCCGACACTAGGAGAAGATTTCTTTATTGCGTTCTTCATTAATAGTGAGTAGAGTGCAAAAACTGTCATTTTTGTTTAAGAATTCTAACTCGAAATACTTTCTCTAACTCTCGTTTTTATACTTTGTTCATACGACGAATACGAAAATACATAAAAGTTACGCAAATAAAAACATTTTTTTAAAAAGTTTCAATTTCTCTCTTTCAAATACTAAGAAACATGATTCATACTAAAATTGTTACGAAAAATCGTTTTGTAATGTTCTAGAAACGGTAACACTAAAAATAAAAAAGTTTTGCACATTTCGTAATTATTTAAAAACTTTAAATTAAAAAAGCGGTCAAACTAAATAGATCGATGGTATCGGCTATTAAGGGTTGTAAAGATATGAACCTAGAGAATATGACGGTTAAAATTCGAATAGTGTAGCGGTAAAAATAACGCTGCAAGGACGAGAATTTAACATTTAACTCATTGTTACGCAATTAAAAAAAAACTTTCATTTTTTAAAATTTTGTTACTTAAACGTCTAGTGTCTAGTAAAGTCCATAGCAAAAAGGTAAAGTTTATAGATAAACAGTTTCTCAGAAAAAGGAATTGAAAATCGGGGTGAAATTTCGGTGCTTTAAGACCCCTCTCTCGATAGGGTTGTCCCACGATAGAGGAAAGGGGGCAAATATTTCGATGTTTTTGAAAATATAATTCAAAAGAGCTAACCCTTCTCCATTACTGATTGAATTTTAGTGACCATACGACGAACATAAGCAAGTTAGGAGGGAATTACGGGAGTAACCAAATTTTTGGAAAACTTTAATTTCTCAATTAAAAATGGATTTCAAATAGAAAAAGAAATTTTTTTCACCAAGAAATTGTCATTCTAAATGGTTTTGTAACATTTTTGAAATGCTTAGACTTAAAATATAAAACTTTAAAATTACGTAATTGTTAACACTTAAGTAGCGGCTATACCATAAAAGCTAGATAATTGGCGTTGGATTCAATGTCGAGAACACACCTGTCAAATATTAGAATAAAGAATTGAAGAGTCTATCTTGAATAATAAACTTGTATTTGAAAAAATAGGAAATAAAAAAATAGGCACTGTCACGTATTTTTCTTTAAAATCATAGTTTTTCATCTTTTCCTTATTAATCAATTTCCACTGGCAAGCAGGAGATGCTCACTCTCCCCGGGCACCCGATCTCACTCCATCATAAGGGTTCACATATGCTCTTAAATTAGACATGTTTTGTTATTTTCCACTTGGTTTTCATTTCCACTGATTTTGTATGTCCTCTGGTTTCATGATTTTCGGACTTGTGGTTTGGGTTTATCCATCATCTTTAAATCAGTGTAAAATACGAAAGTAACTGATGTCACATGACTATGGCACTAACACAATATAAAACAGTGGATATTCACGGACTCCTGAAATTCAGGGGTGAGACCAGGTGCCCGGGAGGAGTGAGCGTCTCCTGTTTGGCTAGCCAAACCCGCCGTGGATGCCCTCTCATACAGACGAAACAAATATAATTCAGCATTGTATTTCTACATAAATGTGAACAAACACTGTGTAGAAAGTGTCACAGCCACATGACATCAGCAAGTAAGAAGCAAAGATAAAAAAGGTTGTTGGTTAAGCGGTTTCTGAGAAAATGGCAAAGTGATAGGAATAATAATAATAATAATTGTAAGATAACAAATATAAAGAAAAACCTTCACAATAACAGAAGGGTCTTCCGATTCCAACCATTAATAATAATAATAATAATAATAATAATAATAATAATAATAATAAAGATTTGTTTGAATCTCAAAAGGAAATATAATAAATATAGAACATATATACCTTTTAATTTAGTGCGCTATATGCGCATTTCGACATATGTCTCTATAGTGATGCTCGTGGCCAAATGATTGGAATTCTCAAAATATTTAAATATTAGAAGAGTAATGTTGAAACCAAAATGACCGAAAAGTGAACCGAAGAATCTATCTAAGGACAGAGCTATGCATGAGGGAGATACTCCTTAGTTTTAGAGTGATTAACTGAATTTGATGACTGAAAATTTGAAATATATATTTTATGTTAGTACTAAAGTACTGAAACTAGACTTATGATGCCCTCGGGAACTATCAGTCCACCAGCAGTGACACCGGCCTAGTGGTTATAATAAATATAGAACATATATATCTTTTAATTTAGTGCATCATATGCGCATTTCGACAACTTATGTCTCTTCAGTGATGCTCGTGGGCAAATGATTGAAATTCTCAAAATATTAATGTTTTAACATTTTCACTTTATATTTTGCCATTTCAAACACATAACAACAACAAAATTTAGAGAACTTAAATCATCTTTTTATTTACATAGTCATGTTCAAAGGTGCATTAATAGATGGATGGTCTTTCATATACAATGACATAGAATTACAGGTATACGTTTAGAGGCATGTCATGAAATTATATCACAATATAGAAACAATAGGCCCAAGTAGGTCTATATCGCTCACCTGAGTACCTAGATTACCAGTCATGCAGGAAGAAAGAAGTTATCTATTTTTGCATTACTGTGACTAAGTCAACACAAATGTTGAAAATATGTCAAATTTTATTTCAGACCAGAATAAAAAACATTTTTTCCCACATCTATTCAGGTGGTTTTGATATTAAGCATTTGCTTTGTCTCTGCAAGATGTGATTCAGAGCAACAAGTTAATCATTTTCTTTAGGTGGGGCCTTTTGTTGAATGATTGCAGGTCTGGATCATGAACAACAATTGTTTCAAATATTGTCCAGATCGAAATTAAAATGGCCTAATTTCATATGTTCAGTGTTGAGAAACATCTAAAAACTTATTTAAATATGTAAAGAAATGAAAACAAAAAATTGACCACAGCTGGATTTGAACCGATACTTCCCATATTTTAATTACCAAGTGGTATGTACAAATCAAAGATATTGATACGATATCCACAACTCGAAGTTGAAGAAACACGATAATACATATGTAAATAAAATATTAGCAATCACGAACCTCTGTCAAAACAGAGGTGGGATTAGGTGCCATGGAGGAGTAAGCATCCCCTGCCGACCGGTCACACCCGTCGTGATGCCATGAGTATAAGCGAAAAAGTATTATTCGCTGTCACAGAATTAGGAAACGGCACAGCCGTAGTCAGAATGGGTATATGTCATAAGCAGTAATAATACTGCTGTATAATATAGGTAATACAGATGGTTTAGTTACTGTGAAATAAGGAAGTCCACATATCAGACAACGATACACCATATGAGCAAATAAGGTCTTTATAACGACCGTAAAATTTGCGGAATGTTGACATAAGTCGCGATATCTCATATCCTTGTTTGAGTAACTTTTCTCGTAGTAGTTGACTTCGATAAATGAAAGAGCAATACTCAGATGACGCTCGCGCACATCGAATTAATTGGGATACATAAACTCCGTACGCAGGTGATAAAGGAATGTTGCTACTAGTATTTGGAAAGTTAACAATGGGGAAACTAAAGTCATCACGTTTGTCATAAATTGAAGTAGTAAGTTTACCATCTCGGTCGATATCAAAATATGTGTACTATTGGGGTACCTAGTTTTCAGACATGGTGGCACTATCTTTTGACCAATATAGATGAAATGTACAAAATTGATAGAGGACCTATAGTACTTCATGTATACCATGTTTCATTAAGATCTTTCATGTGGTATAACAGCAGAAGTTAAAAAATGTGAACCCTCATTTGGAAGTCTTAAAACATTCATTGAAAATCCAAAAATTGAGATATTGTCAAAATTCTCTCAAAGTAGCATTCCTTACCATAATTATGATCACAATAGTCCATAAGAAATCATCAGTATCAATTAACTACGAAATATGACACTTTCATGCATTGAAATCACCAAGTCCAAACAAATGTCGGAAAAAAATCTAAAATTTGATTTTGGAAGGGAACCAAAATGAAAATTGGTCTTCACTCATCCCTCTAGATAATTTCTATGCATTCTGTTTGTCTCTGTATACAGCCAGTATGAAGAAGAATATTGTTAAAGGAGGGCACTCTTATGTGAAATACTTTTGACTATGGTGGCGCCACCTGTAAAGAGGTCTGGACGAAAACGACAAAATTCGAAGGAGATCATAAGTGGTTTATTTCTTCCCAGATTTATTAAAAAATTAGAAAGAATTGAAAATGTGAAAAATGGCCAACCCCCCCCCCCCCCCCCCCCATCCCTTTTTTGGAAGTAATAAAAAATTCATAAAAAATCCAAAATTTGAGATATTGGCAAAATTCTTTCACAATAATATTCCTCGCCATAATTATGATCAAAATAGTTATTAAGGAATCATCAATATCAATTAACTGAAAAACATGACACATTTCTGCATTGAAATGACTAAGTCCAGAATACGTCAAGCGTAAATCTCTATCTGACTGATCTTAACCCCGAACACAATTTTTGATAACCCATTTTTGTAGATTGTTGAAATGCAATTAGTTACCCCATTTATGCACTTGTTCTGGAGAAGAAGATTTTTGAAGAGGGTACCGTTTTGGGCATTTTGACCCGGCCCTGTATCCACCCCTGAGGGAATCTGGATCTCGAACACAATTTTAGTATGGGACCTTGAGTACATCATATATACAAAGATTGATCCAAATCTGCAAAGGAGTTCCAGAGAAGAAGTCGAAAATGTGAAAAAGTTAACGACGGACGGACGACACACTACGACTTTAGCTCACTTAAGCCTTTCGCTTAGGTGAGCTAAAAAGGAGGTTTTTTTTTTTTACAGTTTACAGTGTTGAATCACTTATAGTTCAAACCTAATTCTAGTACCTGTATTTTCTATCTGTGCAAGTCACCTCATGCATCATTATTGTTAACTGAGCTATAACTTAGTACCATCTGAAGTCAAGGGGGTTATTTGACTCTTATCCTTTTCATTATTTCTTTATTCAGATCTGATTGCTTTAGGCACTTGAATGAGTGGATTGCTAAAACGGTCAATCATCATTTGTCTGTTAAATATACTTACATAATAATGAACGAATTAACAAATATTTCATAGATATTAATAATGAGTTAAGAGCCGTTCTCCGTAAAAACCAAAGACTATCTTGGGGGTGTTAAAATAACCATTTCATATTTTCTTTCTTTTGGTATAAGACGGTTTTGGCCCCCTTTTAAAATATAATACATGTCATATAAAGTTACTTGGTAAGGTGCGTACTTTTCGAACAAACCAAAAAAAAAAAAAAAAATCTTGTAAGGTTTTGACAGGAAAATCAGTTAATGTCGCGAAGTTTGCTTTCCTCGTGCGCTCAGGACTGCTGAGCACACGCGTTTGCGTTAACGCAGATTTCCTCGTGAACTTAATCTCGAGACCGAGTTAACGCGCTTGACTGCCGCGTTCATGCGCTTGGTTGTCGCGTGCTTCACAGCCACGTGCGCTTGCTTACAACTTAAAACTTACATTAACATGTACATAGAGAAGGATCTGACTGAGAATAAATTCATTGTATATTTAAAGCAAATGCCACTGAATAGCTGGAAATCTAAGTTCACCAGAACATGGCCCCTTACGGAGTTTCGCCAGATCTTTATCCGTAATGGGACAAATAGAGAAGAGGAATAAAGATATGGTTATAATCAGATTGGAACTATATGATAAAAATTTCCTCCTCATAAATGCCAATATTTGTATTAAGACCGGAAGTAATCCGGCGTTGCTGCGTACATCAACTCAATTATTTAGCTTTGTACATATTTCTTTATTTCTGACTGTATTCCAACTGATCAGATGCAGTGTGGAGCCTGTAAAAAGGTTTCCCGTGTCTGGGTGTTTCAAGTGTTATTATTCACCCAATAGTTACTGACTTGGTTGTGTGGGAGCTTTCCCCTGGGTTTGTACATCCTTATCCCCCCCTTTCATTAAAATGGCTTCAAATATAATAAAATCAAAATACAAATCTCCTAAAGTTATAATCACACCACTCAGATTGCCCTCTGTGTCCACTCTTCATATACCTGGTATTTCTTGTAGAAAATTATTCGGCACCACTAAAGTTCACATTTCTCCACTTAAAAGTAGTTTCCCTATTAAACGTTCTCTCTCATTTTCAGAAACCTATAAATTCTTACAGAGCTGTCAATTCTATACGCAGAAGGTATTCTAAGATTAATAAGTGCAACGTCAAGAAATGTCTTACTTCCCATCATTTAAGCTGCAAGTCCAATATTGAATCTTCGGTTAATGGAAATATATTTAAAACCAAATTAGACAAAGACATAGATTGAAATACTGCCAATGTTATATATGTCATCACTTGAGAAGCTAGAGGATGTGGGGCTCAATATGTCGGGGAAACTTCTCAAACTTTGAAACAACGTTTTCGGAATCATTCCTATAAAATTCGTAATAATTCACGACGTAAATACCAGAATTTTCTTTATAACCACTTTAATAAATACCAACATAATATTAACAATGTGAAAATAACTCCAGTAGATGATATCTCTAAATTACCAGGTGATACGAAATCAGATGTTAAAAAACGATTTTTGGAAACCGAGCTCTACTGGATTAAACAACTACAAACCCCATACCCTTTCGGTCTCAACGACCAAATATATCGACATGGTAATATTTCTTCTCGTCAGAATAAGATCAATATTTTTACATTAAGACATAAAACTATTAGAAAACGTAGGTCACGTGGTCGTCGCCATAATCGTAACATCAGAAAACGTAATCGTTTAAATAGGTCATTAAACGATCTTCTAATTATCGCAAAAAATAATGGCCGTCATGAACTTTTGCATGCACTATCCTCTATTCCGGTAAATAAATTGAAACCTATCCTGATCTTCGAAGTTTACGCAATTCTGATTGATATAAACCCAATTTGATTATTTCATTTTCATATAATAAACTCTTTCCTTGTATTCCGTCTCTTCCATCCAAGCAGCAATTTCTCAAAATTAAATTTATTAATAAAGGCTTCGATCTACTTAACATTTCTAATATTTTCCGTGATCATAGAGTCTCATCTAAAATCCCCCAATATTTTGAGAATTTAGAACCTCCACTTATTTGTTACCAGTACATAAAGCCTATAAGAAATCTTATTTTAAATTATAATAAAGTTGCATCTAACCCTAATGTTTCAGACTCTATTCCTTCGTCGTGTTCTTGTGAAAATTCTAAATATGTTTATAAACCGGCAGGTCATGTTATTACTGGTGACCTAAACTGTATTTCGGACAAGAAATTGCGCACCCTTTTTGGAAAACGACCTAAATATAGGTTACCGTCCAGGATAGATTTCAATAAATGCCGTGATGTTATAGAAGATGCTTTAACTACATATTGTAAACGTTGATGTAAAAAAGAACAGGTAAAGGTTCATGCTCTTAATGATTGGAAATACGAGATTTTAAGAATTGTCGATATCCGTATTAAGAACTTTACGGAAAATCCGCATTTATTTCAACAGCCTAATACATTAACGGCAAATTCTATTAAAAAGAAGATAGCTGACTTACATGCTAAATATGTCTTTGTTCCTGCTGATTAAGCAGGTAATAACATAATAGTTGTTTGAAAACTATATTATATTGAAGTACTTAAAAACGAATTAAACTCCACTCATACATGTGGAAAGCCCTACGTCAAAAGACAGCACCTTACACGATCACCTCATGACCATGTCCGACTTCAAAATTAAAACTGATAAATCTGATGTACCAACCATATATTGGCTCCCAAAACTACATAACATTCCATATAAATCACGTTTCATATCTAATTCTAGCCACTGCTCTACTACGGTACTATCTAAGCATATTACGTCTGCTCTTACTGCTATAAAAGATCATATTATCAAATATTGTGATGTCGCATTTCATAATAGTAACATCAATTACTTTTGGTCGATTAAAAATTCTCATGAAGTTATAAACAAACTTCTTTCGCTAAATTTCAAAGCGACTCAAATTTCTACATTTGATTTTTCCACACTTTATACATCTCTGCCTCATGATTTGATTAAAAGCAAGTTGCTGTCTCTTATACAATGGTGTTTTTACAGAGAATCTAAAACGTACATATGTACTTCCAATAACTCCGGATTCTTTTCCAACAAACAATTACTTCATATAAATACTGGACTTGCAAGGAATTATGTAAAGCACTAGATTTTCTCATGAATAATATTTTTTTGCAATTTGATGGCAAGATATATTAACAAATAGTTGGCATTCCAATGGGTACTAACTGCGCGCCTCTGATAGCAGATTTATTTCTTTATTGTTATGAGAGGGATTTTATGGTTTCTATTCAAAAATCAAAACGTTTTGACCTCATTGACAAATTTAATAATACTTGCAGATATCTGGATTACATTTTGGTTATCGACAACCCTAAATTCGAACAATTTATAACAGAAATATATCCAACAAAGCTCACATTGAATAAAGCTAATACTTGAGATAAATCTACACCTTTCTTAGATTTAAACATCAAAATTATCAACCACCTAATATAAACTAATATTTATGATAAACGTGAGCATTTGGATTTCCTATTGTAAATTTCCCTTACTTGGATGGCGATGTCCCTCGACTCCCATCATATGGTATCTATATATCTCAATTAGTTCGATTTGTCAGAGGCTGCACCGATGTTTTGGACTTTCATAAACGAAATTTACAAATTACTACTAAACTTTTATCTCAGGGTTACAGATATCACAAGCTAAGAAAAACATTCGGCAAATTCTTCAGATCTTATTCAGAACTTCTATCTAAATTTGGAAATATTTCTTTTCAACAGTATGTATCCAATGAAATTTCCCATCCTAATTTTTACGGTGATCTCGTATATAAATTAAGGAAAGTAAAAGGCTCCGATAACGTTATTTTATCATTAATAAAATAGTCAAACGTCTTCTAAATAGACAATATGATATTGAGATCATCAAAAAGACTATAGGTCTTGTATTTGGCCCCTCTACAGCCTTATGCAGACTTTTACTTGAACGTTGCACGCTGACTAACAGGGCGGTGGGGACTATATGACGGGCCTTTTCCAAACCTCTTTCAGAGGAGACATGGTCCTGAACCTCGTCACCTTTGACTGTTAGTCGGGAATCCTACAGATCTAGGGTCTTAGCTCGCTTTCAGACTGGCAGAGCACGGTTTATCATGTTGATGTCGCATATATTTTATACCATTATGTGTTTTACAATACCTTACGTGTTTATATTTTTATATTTTTATGACCTCTCAGTATGCGATACCTGTTGACCCTTGTTCTTTACATGGAGGATTATTTATAAATTTTTAAATGTACGTCCTTTGATTGTCCTGCTGTTACGGTGAGTGGGAAGGTGGGCCCGTAAACCGGTTAACCACATCATATGTTTGGCTTTTGTCAAATTAAATGACCGTCCTAAGTCGGTTTCGTAATTGCACTACAATAAAATATTTTTGTAATGTGTTATATGTTTTAGTATATTATTTATATTCATGTATTGTATAGCTCCATGGTGACTTCTGCCATATAGCTGGATCAGTAACTCCTCTTTTTTCTTGAATGTCAGACTGAAGTACAGACTTAGCAAAATTGGTGTTATGCCTTACTCGCTTTATAATTTCTGATTACGTTAATACAGTATCAACACGTCACAGTTTTTATAACGTTTAACATGTACATGTATATTGTGAAATGATAAATAAACACATTCATTCAAATTTTTCTTCTTGTGTTTCATTGGTTGATTGATTGATTGATTTTCGTTTAACGTCACACCACGAATATTTCACGTATATGGTGACGGCATCTGCCTGATGCAGGCATACAAATTTTGACCTTTGCAACGGACCCACCCGAAAGCAGTGAGGGATCATTAACGTGCTATGCATACCATGACACGAGGACTCGGTTTTTACTGTCTCATCCGAAAGACAGAACACCGGCATGACCAGAGCGGGACTCTAACCCCGGCCTTTCGATCAGGAGGCGAGAGCGATACCACTAGGCCACGCCGGCTTTCAATGTGAAGAATAAAAGCCGCCTATCCCTATGGATTCGAAATATATGGCCAAGGTTAGCTTTTTAAAAGTAGGTAAAAGGTCAAGATCACTAAGTCAAAAGTCATAGTATAAATTAAAAGCTCATAATCATGTTCATATTCCTTCTCTTTATTGCTTCGATATTTCAACCAAAACCTCTACCAAAAAAGTTGGTAGGCAGAAAGAGGGATGGACAGACAAACGGACATCGCCAGTGTATAGACCGGAATTGCCTTGCCGAAATTATTACCGTATTACGATAAGAAGACAGAAAGAGATTAATGCAGGCAGTGACTAATCAATTAGTTTCCTGTAGCATTGAAATCATCAATTTAGCATGCTGATTATATAGTGGAATCATAGATTCATTCTGCTATTACAGACTCATTGTCATCATCATCATCATCGTCGCCATAGTCTCACTTTCGATGTAAATTTTGGGTAGAACATTCGCATCCAGGACACTGTTGAGTATTTTGTCGCCTCTAACAATCTCTTTTTCAATATTACGTTAATGGCCGAAATACCATAAGACGCTTGCAATGTATGCGCACGTTCCAACTACTCGTGTTCCAGATTTGTGCGTACAATAGCAGCCAGTAGTGACATTGGATTCATATTGTATCCAAAGGTTGTGCATGTTTCTATTTCAATATCTTGATTCAATTTGGACACGAAGGAGATTATAGAAATCTTTACAAACCATGATGCAGTAATTCCCAGTTTCTGTCAAGTGCTCAGCAGTATAGTGAGGGACCTGTTTAAGCTGGTAAACACTCATTGTCGGAGGTTGCTGACTGATAATGTAGGAAAATCTGGAAGGCAGTTTTGGTTTCTTGGGGGTGTTTTTGCATCAGTGATACTGGTATATGCACTTCTTTTTCTTGTCAGATTATGCTCCTCAATTTAGAATTTTAGACTTGTATAACATTTCGTATGCATATTTCCCCCCTCGGGACAGACTTAAAATTGAAATGAATCAAGAGGGGTAGAGCATTGAAACTTCACACATGGCTACACAGTGAAGGAGCTTTTACTATGGACCATAACCCTTGACCTTGTGGTTAATGTATGACCTTCCTTTCAAAACTCTTAAAGCTGTATACCCTATGTTCGCATATTATAGGTAAATTTATTCTGAATTGTTTTGATTATATGTATAAGCCTAAACCATATTTAAAAATGCCCTTGCAAATGTTGTCATCAAATTCGTCGTATTAAGTGAGATACGGCTGTCTGAAACCCGATGTTTGTAAACAGAATGTTTACAATCAAGGTATCACGTGATCTTATTGAAAGCCGCATCATGGAGGGCGAGGTATATAAACTTGACGAGTAATTTCGAAAATCTGCATTCAAGCCTGCTAAAGTTAGTATTTACTGACATTGTTTTCTTTTGGAGTCTGCCTTCGTCGTATTTGTTTTGATTGAACTGAGCATGCGCGAAGTCAGGTTATAGTTGTATTTATGGAATACCCTCTTTATTTACGAAGTAAGTTGTTTTTTTTTTTTATTTTGAACTCCTCTTTTTTCTTTCTTTGATATCTCCGACAGTTTGAAGCAGCAAAACTTGTTATTAATGCAAAGTTAATAACTTCAGCCATACGAGAAAAATATAGTTTTTGTTTTACATGCATTAATTTTTGAAATAATACTGAATTGTAGGGTATACAACTTAAACCATTGCCATTTTAAACATTCCTCATGGAAAAACTTTTTCTGTCGGCACCGACATTTTTCATCCCGTGAACTTGATCTCCACGTTTGACTATAATTTGGGACGGGGGCATAAGTCCTGCTATGTAAACAGTTCTATTTTTTTTAAAAGAATTGATTATACTATAGTAAAAAAAAAAAAGATTCTGCTCCGGCGAGGTCTCTTGTCTTCTGACAGCTCTTGTTCACTCTTTCATTGACGTTCTCGACTATCCATTTTACCTTCTTTACAAGACTTGACAAATTTGCTTCCCCAGTAGAATGTTTGGAGACTCCCTTTTCAACTAAAAAGGCATTTCGATATGCAGATCATGTTCTGATCATGACCATGTGTGCCGAAAACATGGAATACAGCCATCAGATCCTACGATAACCATCAATTCCACCAGAATACGTTGCTTATGCATGCTGTAAGAGACTCGCTATAAAATGACTGTTTTGGATATAGATATATGTCTCATCTGGAACAAGAATAGCTGTATCGGTGTCTCTGTATCGGTATCTTCACGAAAAAAGAGAGATCTAGCCAATGTTGTGTGATTGATATGATGAAAACTTAAATGGACAGGTGCATATTCATTCATCATGGCTACTTTAGCTGCATGTAAAGATCTTTTGATTTTGTGTTTCTACATTGAATCAAGACGGTCAGAATATTATTAGACAATCCAGTTCTAAGTTTGACAAATAGAACTGCAAGCAAAGAGCTTCAGTGAACTGGTCCTTTGTAATACCAGTCAAACAGACATTCTCTTTATCACATATGCTGGCGGGGGTATCATAATCTACTCTGAATGATGGTGTCATTGCAAGCTGCATTCGTTTCAACAGATCAATGATGTCACTCGCATTTAGAGATAAGTACTCATTGGCGGCCACAAACTGTAATATCGCAACTTCTGTTTTCCGTTCCTGTACGATGTGGGTTCTGCAACATCTACTGTTTTCACTGACATCGATTCCCTTATCAATAAAAACACGAATCCTTCCATCTGGTAATACAACAATCATCTGACACGTGATCTACTTGCGGATGACACAGTGCGTACGTGAGTTTTTAGTGCAAAGAATATGACAGTCTGACAGATTTTGCACTGGGTAGATTACCATGACACATTGGAAATACGCGAATTAAATAATATCTATATCCAAACACCAATTTCATCAATGTGTGAATAACGATCTAACTTTTTGGTCAACGGCAACAAAGTACTTAAATTGATTTAATTCCATTTAAGGTTTTCACAGTTATCTTCAATATAAGATTTGTAACAGACAGAAGTCAGATAGAAGTTTTACGAGCTCTACACTGCTAATGGAATAAGTGTGTAGATCACAATGGTGTTTATTTCACTTCTACTGCAACCATTATAGAGACTGCACCCATGTGACGAATTTTAGGTTTAACCCCCCCCCCCCCCCCGTTTTTACCTATAATTTTCACACAAGATTCAATTATACTAATTTAACCTTTGTTTTTATTATATCATCGTAATATAAAAAAGTTCAGAGGACAATAACTTTCTTTAATTTAAAATTTTTCGTTTTTACTTGTTGCTCCTCTTTCGAATGACATACGTACATTTTGTCCTATAAAAATATCTGTGAGTAAATATTCGCTCGATATTAAATAATGTTGCTTGAAATAGCAACGAATAAGTTTCAGTATGTCAGTGTAACAACGTATCTCCCTTTTGTTATATCACTATCTACTGATTGTGCATGTAACTGTATACGATAAAAAGATAATTTATCTAACAGTATTTCCCTCATTACCTACTAGACCTTGAGCTGCTATATACCCCTGCCCCCCCCCCCCCTCCCCGAGGGGGAATTTTGGAGGGTATATTTGTCTGAAAGCTTATTAAAAATGCTACAAAATGAGTCATGTTTGCACTCTGGCCATTGGGGCATTATCGAGTTTTGGGGCAAAAACAAGATTTTTATAAAAAAATCGCTGAAAATTGGACAATAAATTCATGAAAAAACATATAATCTGATAGATCTTTATATGATCTATCAAATAAAAAAGGTTTCATTACCATATCATGTATCAAACATGTTACTTTTTTGGGGGTTAAATTGGCTATTTTTGCAAAATTCATAGATTTTTTTCTTATTTTATTCCATTTCGTCTATCCGGCTTAGTGTAGGTCCAAATATTTGTTTAAATGCTTATGGAATGATAAAACAATGTCTAATCTATTTGATGATATGCGATTAACCCAATCATAAATTATCCATTTATTTTCCATTAAAGTGATTATGCCGATTATGAAAGTCGCTGAAAATGGGAAATTTTGAATAAAATGTAAACAACTCAATAAATTCATGAAAACACATGTAGTCTTATAGATTTTTATATGATCTTTCCAATAAAAGAAGTTTTAGTACCATATCATGCATGAAAAATGTTATTTTCGGGGTTAAATGTGCTACTTGTTTTTAAATTAATAGATTTTTCCCTTTGTTTTATTCCATTTCGTCTATCCGGCTTAGTGTAAATCCAAATATTTGTTTTAATGGTCATGGAATGATAAAACAATGTCTAATCTATCTAATGATATGTCATTTACCCAATCATACATTATTGAAAAACGATATTTAAAAATATTTTCCATTAAAGTGATGCCGATTATGAAATCGCTGAAAATTGGAAAATCTTTATAAATCATTTATGCTTTATCATTTTTTAGTTTTAAATGAATTATGTTATAGGAATTTCTATGCACTTAGCAAAACACTATTTGAAAGACACGCCTCCCCACCCCCCTAAAAAACCAAAACAAAAACAAACCCCCCAAAACAAAGCCAAACAAACAAAAAAAAAAAAAAGAAAACATAGAAAAATGGAAAAATATTCCGAGAAATGATCATGATATCTTAACATAGGAGCTGGAATTCTGTGTACATTAATAACCACACCTACAATGGATACTAAGACAAAGATTAACAAAGTTCTTGCACCTTTGTTGAAATATTAGGTCATTTCTCAGATGATTTTTTCTTCTATGTTTCTGTTTGTTTGGGTTTTTTAGGGGGGTGGGGCGGGGGTTGATGGGATGTCTTTCAAAATGTGTATTTGCAAAGTGTATAGAAATTCCTATAACATGATGCATTTAAAACTCATAAATGATAAAGCATAAATGATTTATGAAGATTTTCCAATTTTCTGCGATTTTCATAATCGGCATCACTTTAATGGAAAATATTTCTAAATATCCCTTTTCAATAATTCATGATTGGGTAAATGGCATATCATTAGATAGATTAGATATTTTGTTATCATTCCATAACCATTGAAACCAATATTTGGATCTACACTAAGCCCGATATACGAAATGGAATCAAATAATAAAATAGCACATTTTACCCCCAAAATCACATTTTTCATGCATGATATGGTACTAAAATCTCTCGTATTGGAAAGATAATATAAAATTCTATATAATTTTCAGCGACTTTCATAATCGGTATCACTTTAATGGAAAATATTTTTTAAATATCCCTTTTCGATAATTTATGATTGGGTACATGGCATATCATTAAATGGATTAGACATTGTTTTATCATTCCATAAGCATTAAAACAAATATTTGGACTTACACTAAGCCGGATAGACGAAATGGAATAAAGTAAGAAAACAATCTATGAATTTTGCAAAAATAGCACATTTAACCCCAACCCAAAAAGTAACATGTTTGTTACATGATATGGTAATGAAACCTTTTTTATTTGATAGATCATATAAAGATCTATCAGATTATATGTTTTTTCATAAATTTATTGAGTTGTGTACACTTTATTCAAAATTTCCAATTTTCAGCGATCTTTTTAAAAAAATCTTATGTTTTTGCCCCAAAACTCAGTAAAGCCCCAACGGCCAGAGTGCAAACATCCCTTAAAATGTTTCTTAGAGCATGTACTTTCACATGAGGTATGTCTGCAAAATTCCCCCTAAGGAGGAACAAAAGTATTTCTGGATCAGGGACTATACTGTAGCAATGTATCCAGTTAGGGTCAGGTATAGCAGTGACGAGTTCATGGGCGCTCGACCTGTTGACTAGGACATCGAAGTCTTACATAAAAACCCTTTCCTGTCAAAACAAGCGAAAGATTTGACGTTTATTTTCAAAATGATTTGTGTAGCGGTTTCTGCCGAGCGGTTTATGAATAATCCTCGTCTCCATCCATCAGTTGTAGCGTATTGTCCCCTGATTATCAAAGGTCAATCTCTTTTAAATGAAAACGATCGTTGCGTTTCTACAATTTATTCTACATTTTGTCACAATATTTTCAACATATTAAAACAATAAAGTCTAAGAATAATAAAGCGTGTGCGCATCACTGTAATAACAAAGTAACTGACTCTCTGACTTCTGACTTTGAGGTAGCAGGTGCGCGCTGCCTTATATAGGTAATGCGGTGCCCTCGCCGGGAGGGCAACCCAGAGAGTACCCTCGGCGTGAGGGCACATTAATCAATTATGTAATACCGATCACACAATACAACACATACAAGTTATCATCAAAATAAGAGATCAATTAAGCATATGCAGACTATATTATTATTATATATAGAAAATGTGCTACACTTGCATTGACATATAAATTCAAGTGGACAATGTCATAGCTATAGTAGATACCTGGATCTGCTCCAACCAGCAGATCAAATCGTAAATTGTCAAGTAGAATGCTTGAACTATAATATAATTAAATCGAATCCATAGAACCCCGTCTCTCTCTCTACCCATATATACTAGAATATCTTCATTAGAAGGCAACGGCACACGCCAGGAATGTGTGAAATTGCTTTATTTTAATGCGACATATCTTTGGTTTTTACCTTTGTTATTCTACATGTCATCAGTTCTCTATTACGTACAAAACATCAGGTTGTATGACCCGGTAAATATCGCCCGTAATTTCATATAGTTTGTTACCTATCATGATGCAAATTGGAAATCGTAGTTAACAGTGTCTTCGTTTGAATATCTTTAGTAACAGGTTGAAACATCCAGTTGATACAATTTAAAGTAAATGTTGTGTTGTTGGCAAAAATTAAAGCATCATTTTAACAGTGGCTTATAAAGTTTAGGACAAAAATTTATATTCACACTTCAAAAGCGAAACAATTCGTTTTACAATCGATCATTAGTTTATTTTATATCATAAACTAAACTACATCAATTATTTAAGTTAGATTTCTGCCGTTTTTTCTCTGATGATAGCAATATTATGGAATAGATAGTTTGCGAATGCATAGAATTGGAGTTACTTCCCTTTTTTGTCATACTGGCGGTAAATGACTGAATATATGTGCATAAATCAACCAATTTGTGTAAGGAATTTCTCCAAGCTAAGAATGCTTCTTGAATTTTTGTAGTTGTTCAGCAATAATTAAACTATTGAACACTGTCAAATTTTTAGTGGAGTAAAAACTGAATAAGAAGCAAAAACCCCAGCTTAACCTCGAAATTGGCGGAAAAGGGATTTAACTCCATTAAATTCCATGCATTCGAAAACTATCTATACATGAGAAAAGTGAGATTGTAAAGCTGTTGCATAAAGTGCCTTTCTATTCCGTTCATTTACATACGAATTAAATAACATAACAATATTTGGGTGGAGTCTCTACACAGGTTGCAATGTGATAATAGAAATGATTGATAGGCATATATAAAAATAATTGCTTCAATTTATGTATTTATCTATTTATTTTCAATAAAACACTGCATTTTCCCTACGCTCCGTCCAGCGATTTCTTTTTTAAAGTTATTATTTTCATTATTATAATTTTTTAAATTTATTATTTTCCTACGGAAAAATTTAGTGTTCTTATTGTAAATAAATAAAGTCCGCCGAGGAAGGACGCTGGCCGAAATGTATGGAAAATATAGTGTTTTATTATAAATAAATAAATGGTTTTAAAATGCATTGTTTTATATATTGTACTTTTATTTCACTCCCTTACAGCGATATTAATGAACATACTACTGCTGGGTCAATGCTGCGTGTTAGTTTTTTTTTGTTTGTTTCATACTTCTTTCTATCTTTATGTTGATCAATAAAACAAGTGACATCGCGCTGGAAAGTCCAAAGCAAAAATCCATGTGATTAATTAAACTGCATATGTAAAGATCATGTTACAAACGTAAATCAGAAAAGGAACAATATATTAGTTAACTTATCTTTAAAAATCGTTAAAATAATTCGTTTAAAAATGGTGAAAAACTGAAAATGTTTTTTTTTTCTAATTCGCAGCTAATAAAGTCATCACATTTAATATATATTAAAGGTTATAAGCATATTTTAGCGGACCATTTTATATATTATAGAAGGAATGCGAGATATGTTTTTTTTATATTTCATTTCGCTTTTTACTCTATATCACCACTAAATAACTCATCACATTAAATATACATTAATGCTCATCTAGCTTATAGAACGGACCGTATAGAAGTACGCGAGAACGTGACCGCACGTAGGTGTCACCGCGGAAGGTGTCAGTGGCGTCAGAGCGTTGCAGATTTTTTCAGGGTAGTCAGTGTTTATCACTGTTTTTGAAAGAAAAACCGGATTGTCGGGGGCGGGGGGGGGGGGGGGGGTTCGTTCCGCCCAGTAGTGCACTACTACACTTTAAGGGCGTAAAAGCATATGTCCCTGTATTCTATTGATAGTGATATGGGTAAACAGAACATGTTATCTATTTCTTTACAACAAATCATCACCGACTTTGTATTATTACATCATAAAAATTTTTGAGAGAGGAACCACTGAAGTACCTCTAATTCCTATTTCGCAGAGTAAGGTTTTGTAGATGCACATGTAATATTAAATTGTTCACGCGCGTTTCATACCGAACTTTGGTATTTCAGAAAAAAACCTTTTACATACACTCCATGGTGGACGTAGATACTTACTTTTTTATATTTATCTTTTCTGTTGACGTTGTCAGTTATATGGATGGTAATGAAATGCAACAGCAGGGTCCTTTGTGATGGCTCCCAACACAATGATTGTTATATTTATTTCTTTGGTTTATCTTAAAAATGACCATATATATGACTGAGACAGGACGATGCTACGAAGATTCTGTTGTATATTAAACAACCAATGTACATAGTGTGAATACAACACGTTCCTACAAATGTGACTTAAGTGTTTTTATACCCTTTTCCATGATGTTGTGTTTGTGGACTTTCACTCAATGTTTGTTCACATTCATGTATCTACTGAATCATATTTGTGTCCGCTGTGCCATAGTCATGTGATACAAGTTGTTTGCGTCAAACTTATTGTCTTTGCAGTGTGGGTCCTCGGAGGGTTTCACTTAAGCTTTATTACACCCTTTTTCCTGATGTTGGGTGGCTGTGGCACTTTCTACTCAGTGTTTGTTCACATTCATGTATGTATGCAGTGCTGAATTATATTTGTTTCCTCTGTATTTAAGGGCATTCAAGGCGGGTGTGGCTAGCCAAACAGGAGACGCTCACTCCTTCCGGGCACCTGGTCTCATTTCTGAATTTCAGGGATCCGTGAATGTCCACTGTGGTTTATTTTTGTTAGTGTCAAAGTCATCTGACACCAGTTATTTTCATATTTTAAATCTTGGTTAACCACCACCTCCTCCCCAGATAAACAAATACAACGGAGAATAGATTTTCCTTTCAGGAAAAAAGAACCACGGCCCACATTTCCACCACGTACACACAGCCCCAGTATAGCAATCCCCCTTGAAAGACACCGCAATTTTTTCCAACTGAAAATTAATTTCTAATAAGTATAATTATTCATCGAGAATCCTCATTCAATAGAGGACAAAAATGAGATTCATTATATAATACAAATTTTGGATTAGTTTTTCTAAAGGTAAATGAGGGGCAGGCTTGGTGTAGTGGTTAAGCGATTGGCTTGCGGCGCCGACGAATCGGGTTCGATCCCCGAATTATATATATATATATATATATATATATATATATATATATATATATATATATATATATATATATATATATATATATATATATATATATATATATATATTTATTTGGGACTGGAGGCCGAGGTATGATTTGTTTTCTTCAATGAACCATGCAGTAGATCTAAAAAGCTTCGTGTAGTATACATGTGTATCTACAGAACAGTTATTTACAGATCAATAGAAAATCACGAATAATAGACTTTGATTTGCAATCCAGAAGAAAGTTAGCGATATAAAATGTATTCAGTTAGATTGGGATCTACAGTGCATTTACTTAAATTCAAAGAAAGCATGCAATTTGAACTCAAACAGAAAACCATCTCCGCTCTTGACATTAACGATTTCCCAGCAGGCACGGAAAAGCACCACGAAGAAGCAATTCTAGTCACCATTCGCGGACCGCCTTTCTTTGTCGACGACAAATATAACAAAGATATGTTGGCCAAGCTAGGTGCAAAGTTGACATCAGAAATAAAATATGAGATGCTGATGAAAGTCATATGAAACATCAATCAACGAACACATAAATTTATTTAAGTGTAATATCCATCTGTAGTAAATATATCCATACTTATTTAGTTCTGATATATATATGCAGTTACATTAAATCAGAGGTGTGTGTGTGTGTGTGTGTGTTTAAGGAGGGGGTTGTTGTAGATGGGTGTATATTGATATGATATTTAATATATGATATGATATTTAATACATGTAAACATCATCATCATCATCACCATTCTTCGATTCTTCTTCTTTTTCCCCTACTTTTTAGTAGTAGCAATTGTTGTTGCTTTTTGTAGTTTTTCTATTATCAGATCATGAAAATATAACATTAAAATGAATGTGTTAGAACATGTTTGTTTTGATAAGTTCCTCTTCTCAAGCCATGTTAGTACAGTAGATATTCTGAATCAGTGGTAGAATAGTTTAGGAGGGTATACCATCGTGCCTGATATAATGAGTAAAATATGATATGTCTCCTTCAGAACTTGAGTATTATGCATTCCTTTGTACTATAACGCCAGAATTCCGTCCCAAACATACCTAATATGTGTTATTGATCTTACCATTTCCATGTTGCCGCCAGATCTATTGGTACCCTGGTAACTAAATTATTAGATAATTGCCTGTGTACTGCAGTTATATATATTATAACGGGGACGATCTGCCTGTCTGGCAAAGTTTCAGAGTAATTATTTAAGGAATGCTCACCCAAGTTTAAATATATCTATCTCCTCCCTTACATCCCCTCCTCAACCCCTTGTCTGAATATAAGTTCTAACAATCTACATTGCATCAGGACGATGTCGTTACTGTATAAGGACATTATTCGAAAGACAATAATGAGAAAAGAACCATTTCCTCCTCTGGCAGTGTCCAACCCAAATGAGGAAACCAAACATCAATTTTACTAAGGATCATTAATGAACCCGTAAACATTAGGAAAACCGTATGCGTGAGTACAAGATAAAATGTATTTAACTTAAATCACTGAAAAAAAAAACAAATAAAATAAAAAAATATCGAAATAACGAGAAAAGATCTCGAAATAACGAGTTAATTATCTCGAAATAATGAGAAAAGATCTCGAAATAACGAGTTAATTATTTCGAAATAACGAGTTAATTATCTCGTAATAACGAGAAAAGATCACGAAATAACGAGTTAATTATCTCGAAATAACGAGAAAAGATCTCGAAATAACGAGAAAAGATCTCGAAATAACGAGTTAATTATCTCTTAATAACGAGATAATATATAAAAATTTTTCTTAGTAAGTGAGTCTAATCGGCTTTCGTAATTATGAGATAGAGCAGTCTGCGTCTGTTTGTTCCAAACACCGTATCTTTTGTGGAGATGCCCATTTTTGGAATCCGTGTCTCTATACGTGTCATGTAACTCGCCATCCATTATTACCACTTGTCTTGACAGTATTTTATTTTTTTGATTGGTACTTACTTATTTTATCACTTATTTGTTTTTCACTCCCATTTATTTCTGTTATTTATTTTCTTTGTCCTTCTATCTGTAACTTCTTATCACCTAGTTTTATTATCTCCAGTAGGTCAATGCAGATACATTTAGGGGGCGCAACTTTACCTGTAAGTAAGCTGTTAGCTTGTGTTTGGCTCATTTCCTATTAGATAGCGCATAGAGAAACACGCTCAATATGTAGCCAATTCAAGAAACCAGTTTTTATTAGACTAGTGATTTGTATATATTTTCTATCTATCTTTTCGTGTTTTTATATTTATGTAAGTGTTTATATGTGTGTGTCCTGAAGAAAAAGCAGATTGCTTCGATAATTTGGCAATTTTTCAATTGTTTTAGTGTCGTTATCGCTTACCTATGCTGTTATGTTGACCCCTTTTTTTCGAGCGATTTGCATTAACCTTCATTGAGGTATATATATATATATATATATATATATATATATATATATATATATATATAATATATATATATATATATATATATATATATATATATATATATATATATATATATTATGTCAAATCAGGTATAGTCAAAAAGTGAAGATAATTATTTTGTAGTGTCAGGTCCCAAAAATGTTACTGTAATTGTATATAGACCGGGAACAAATTTTGATTCTATCTTTGTGGTGATCAGGGATGTACTATTTACATAAATATATATAAATAATTCAATTAAAGAAGCAAACATCAAGTACTCGAGTCTTTATCACATATTCTATCAAATACTGTGATAACATTTCGGAAGTAAATAAATTTATCTCCCCTGTCAAAGTTTCCCTTGCATAATTTGCCACTATGATGTTGTCTTCCATAAAATGAATTGGATAATGCTTTGTACATACACGATATACCAGTTTCCAGTATTTTTATGATTCAACTAGCTAAGGGTTTGATGTATAC
This sequence comes from Pteria penguin, assembly GCA_035048485.1. NCBI lineage: Eukaryota > Metazoa > Mollusca > Bivalvia > Pterioida > Pteriidae > Pteria > Pteria penguin. The sequence goes on along the minus strand of CM068593.1, from coordinate 2,199,854 downwards.
CTGGAGCCGGTTGTGCGAAACTTTAAGCAAAGGCTAAGTTAACCAGTGGTGAAAGTTTGAGAGACAATTACATTAATTTATAAGATTTCTGCATAAGAATGTAAATTACTTTACCAAGCTTGTTTCATATGCTGCAAATCAGTACACATATTATGGTCAGGTGAACTTTAACCATTGGTTAACTTAACCAGTGGTTAAAGTTTTGAACAACTGACCCCTGATACTTTCAACGCCTTTCATTCACAAATATGGTATCTACAATGCACATTCCGAAAAAGAGAAAATAATTATCGATAACATTTTTGTGGTGTTTGTAGGTTTTTCAACAAATTGTCGGCATTCCAAAGGGCACTAACTGTGCTAGGCTTCTGGCTGACATATTCCTTAACTCATACGAAGCTGAATTCATTCAGTCTTTGCTTTTGCAAGGAAAGAAACAATTGGCTCTTGGCTTCAATTTCACTTACAGATATATAGATGCCTTGCTTTCAATTAGTAATCCTTCATTCGCGGATTACCTTAGCATCATCAAAGAAACCACAGAAAGTAGTTATTCTACTTGGTATTTAGATATTATGTTGTCTTCAGACATTAATGAACAATTGAACACCTCACTCTATGACAAACGCGACGAATTCAATTTCGCTATCACAAAATGTCCTTTCATAAGTAGCAACATTCCATCATCGCCCGCATACGGCGTATCCATATCTCAGTTAATACGTTATTTCAGAGCATATTTAAATTGCAATGACTTTGTTCTGAGGGCTAGACGACTTTCAGATAAGCTATTCATCCAGGGTTACATATGTGCTAGACTAGCAACGTCACTGAGGAAGTTTTATGGTCGTTACGAGACTCTTACTACTCCATATGATATCTCGTTATCCAGACTTTTAAATAATATTCTGGACTGAGACCGATTCCGATCATTTTACAGAGATTTGACACCTTCTATACTAGAAGGTTACCTACTTCGACTTCTCCATATGTAAATATATATGGAATTTACACAATTTGACCCTTTCTACTGGATATGTGTGACAGGTGTTGCTAGCAAGCAGGAGATGCTCACTCTCCCCTAATCTCACTTCATCATAGGGCTTCACATGTGCTCTTCAAGTACACATATTGTGTAATTTTCCACTTGGTTTTCATTTTCACTGATTGTGCATGTCCTCTGGTTTCATGATTGTCGGACTTATGGTTTGGATTTTATTCCATATGAAAGCTTGGTAAACAAGTACAAACCATTCCTTTCATACACAGTTAAAAATCATTTGTAATTATGAACGCAAAGAGGGTACAGAAAGACGAAAGGACTAAATGTGGTTGAAGGAAAAAGAGCCTTTTGTATTATTAGTATTGTTGCTGCTAATGATGATGATATTATGGTTCAATTTTTTTTCCAGATTTTATTTCCACTAAGTTCAATCAATAAGAATGACAATGATAGAATTGGTCTTATATCACTAGGCCGGTGTCACTGCTGGTGGACTGATAGTTCCCTAGGGCATCATAAGTCTAGTTTTCAGTGCTTTTGTACTGACATGAAATATATACTTCAAATTTTCAGTCATCAAATTAAGTAAATCACTCTTAAACTAAGGAGTATCTCCCTCATGCATAGCTCTGTCCTTAGATAGATTCTGGTTTCAACACTGCTCCTCAAATATTTATATATTTTAAGAATTCCAATCATTTGGCCACGAGCATCACTACAGAGACATAAGTTGTCGAAATGCGCATATGGTGCACTAAATTAAAAGGTATATATGTTCTATATTTCTTATATTAATCTTAGAGCAGGTCCAGCTCAATAGGCAAAGTATACGTGCATGTGATTGGTTCCTGAATGAAACATCTCCAGTTCTTATCATATTTTCTGCGGCAAGAACTGAGCTCCCATATCATACAAGATGCACAGTCTACACAGCATTCAAGATGCCCAGACAAGACACATGATCTGTAAATCATTTACGACGCAGATCATACAAGATGCCTAAACATTTAAGACGCAGATCATACAAGATGCCTAAACAAGATATATACTCTCTATATCATATAAGACGCACTGCCCGGACAAGACACGTACTCTATGAATCACATAAGACGCACACTCTATGCAGTATATACGATGCCCATGGAAGATTCACACTCTGTGAATCATTAAAGACACACGCTCCATACAGCATACACGATGCAAAGTAAAGACATATACTATGTGAATCAATTAAGATGCACACTCTATACACCATACCAGATGCCAAGACAAGTTATATAATCTGAGACATGAAAATTGATAAAAGAGATACTACTAGTGTCGACGTTAAAAACTGTTTATGTCGTTCACCCATGTAGCTCAATACATCACCAACTGCTCTCTAGACACAGTGGTTGGTCATATCTATTTTCCTTTTTTGTTGGAAATTTATAACATATCACCAGTCGTTTGAATTGGTATTTCGGGTGATTAGGGATGAAATAAATTTTAGTTCGAAACCCCCTATCTCTTCTCTAGTGTCAGTTTATGGCTGCCTACAATTATGTTTTGCTCTACTGACTGATTGATTGATTATTGTTTTACGTCACTCCATGATTATTTCACGTATATGGTGACGGTATCTGTCTGATGCATTGCGTACAAATTTAGACCTTTGCAAGGGATCCACTCGAAGCAGTGATGGATCCTTTACGTGTCACGCCTACCGTGACGCGGGACCTCGGTTTTTACTGTCTTATCCAAAAGACAGAACGCCGGTGTGCCCTATGCGGGAGTAGAACCAGGGACGTCTCGATCACGAGCAGAGCACCTTATCCACTAGGCCACACCGGTTTTTTTTTTCGCTGTAAAAGAAATATATTGAAATAAATGAAAGGGTTTTATTTTACAGGTTGTTTTTATAAAGTTGCTTGAAAGGGACAAGTAAAAACGAAGTACCGAAGGGTTAACATTAACATTATCTTATAGTCCAAGTAATAAAAGGGCAATATCGTGTTTAGTGTCATATTCAGACAAATGCGAACCCCAATAAAATGGAGGGGAGACCGGGCGGAGTAGGCGTGCCCTGGTTGCATTAAACACCCGTCGCAAAAGTCCTGCAACAACCTTTCAAATTGAGAAGGTAAATGCATAAATATACAATCACGAACACACGAAGGAGACTAGTCAAATTTTCCCATTGAAGGCAAGAAAAAAGAGGAGTTACTGGCTCAGTTATGTGGCAGAAGACCACCATGGAGCTATACAATACATGAATATAAATAATATACTAGAAAATATAACACATTCAAAAATATTTGATTGTAGTGCAATTACGATACCGACTTAGGACGGTCATTTAATTTGACAAAAGCCAAACAAATGGTGTGGTTAACCGGTTTACGGGCCCACCTTCCCACTCACCGTAACAGGAGAACAATCAAAGGACGTACATTTGAAAATTTATAAATAATCCTCCATGTAAAGAACAAGGGTAAACAGGTATCGCATATTGAGAGGTCATAAAAATATAAACACGCAAGGTATTGTAAAACACATAATAGTATAAAAATATACGCGACATCAACATGATAAACCGTGCTCTGCCAGTCTGAAAGCGAGCTAAGACCCTAGATCTGTAGGAGTCCCTACTAACAGTCAGAGGGGACGAGGTTCAGGACCATGTCTCCTCTGAAAGAGGTTTGGACAAGGCCCGTCATATAGTCCCCACCGCCCTGTTAGTCAGCGTGCAACGTTCAAGTAAAAGTCTGCATAAGGCTGTAGAGGGGCCAAATACAAGACCTATAGTCTTTTTGATGATCTCATTATCATATTGTCTATTTAGAAGACGTTTGACTATTTTATTACATGATAAAATAACGTTATCGGAGCCTTTTACTTTCCTTAGTTTATATACGAGATCACTTTAAAAATTAGGATGGGAAATTCCATTGGATACAAATTATTTCCAAATTTAGATAGAAGTTCTGAATAAGATCTGAAGAATTTGCCGAATGTTTTTCTTAGCTTGTGATATCTGTAACCCTGAGTTAAAAGTTTAGTAGTAATTTGTAAATTTCGTTTATGAAAGTCCAAAACATCGGTGCAGCCTCTGACAAATCGAACTAATTGAGATATATAGATACCATATGATGGGAGTCGAGGGACATCGCCATCCAAGTAAGAGATATTTACAATAGGAAATCCAAAATCCTCACGTTTATCATAAATATTAGTATATATTAGGTGGTTGATAATTTTGATGTTTAAATCTAAGAAAGGTGTAGATTTATCTCAAGTATTAGCTTTATTCAATGTAAGCTCTGGTGGATATATTTCTGATATAAATTGTTCGAATTCAGGGTTGTCGATAACCAAAATGTCATCCAGATATCTGCAAGTATTATTAAATTTGTCAATGAGGTCAAAACGTTTTGATTTTTGAATAGAAACCATAAAATCACTCTCATAACAATAAAGAAGTAAATCTGCTATCAGAGGCGCGCAGTTAGTACCCATAGGAATCCCAACTATTTGTTGATATATCTTGCATCAAATTGCACAAAAATATTATTCATGAAAAAATCTAGTGCTTTACTTAATTCCTTGCAAGTCCAGTATTAATATGAAATATATTGTTTGTTGGAAAAGAATCCAGAGGTATTGGAAGTACATATGTACGTTTTAGATTCTCTGTGAAAACAGCATTGTATAAGAGACAGCAACTTGCTTTTAATCAAATCATGAGGCAGAGATGTATAAAGTGTAGAAAAATAAAATGTAGAAATTTGAGTCGCTTTGAAATTTAGCGAAAGAAGTTTGTCTATAACTTCATGAGAATTTTTAATCGACCAAAAGGAATTGATGTTACTATTATGAAATGCGACATCACAATATGCTGCCTGGCTGAAATTCAGGTGTCGGAAACAAATTTTGATTCTATCACTGTGGTGATCAGGGATGTACTTTATACATATATATATAAATGATTCAACTAAGGAGGCCAACATCAAGTACTCGAGGTGAAAATCACATTTAATTTATCACATAATCTTTCAAATACTGTGGTAACATTTCAGCAGTAAATAAATATATCTCCCCTTGGAAAACATGCCAATCTTCCCCTTGCGTGACTTGCAATATAATGAACTAGATAAAGCTTTGTACATACACGATATACCAGTTTCCAGTGTTGTAATGTAATTGTCTCAACACGATTAGTGTCTAATTTAAATGAAACACAAAGTCTAACTAATGTAAAAATTTACTATAATTAAATCTTGATATAATTTCTGGTTTGCACATTTATATTCATTCCAACTTATTCTTCTTCACATATGTGTCATAACCACTAATTAGTACATGAGAAAGGCCGCTGTCCCAAGGACGAGTCACTGAACGCTCAAACAAAATCTTCACTTAGCTAATGGTTTGATGTGCACCTCGAGCCGGTTGTTCGAAAACTTTAAGCACTGGTTAAACTAACCAGTGGTTAAAGTTTGAGAGACAATTACATTAATTTATAAGATTTCTGTGTAAAAATCAAAATTACTTTTAACTACAAATCAGTACACAGATTGTGATATAAAGTATTCTCATTTCAAAAATATGGTTTGATGAACTCTAACCACTAGTTAATTTAACCAGTGGTTAAACTTTGAACAACTGACTGCTGATGTTTTCAACCCCTTTCATTCACATATATGGTATCTACAATGCACATTCCGAAAAATAGAAGATTGCGGTATAGTATACCATATTTATTTATTTTCTTTGTATTAAGATCTTGAAGTTTGCGCAAGCATATATATATATATATATATATATATATATATATATATATATATATATATATATATATATATATATATATATATATATATACATGTATATATGAGTTGGTTCCGTTTTATTGTTGACATTGAAATGAAAATGAAATGGACAGCTTGTAGAGAGAATCTGGATGATTAATTAATTTTGCCCTAAGAAGTTTCATCCTTCCATTAAGTTCACGGTTGACATTTCTGACACCACTAATGTCTTTTTGGATACTAGATCCACTCTCCTGAACGGACATATAACCGTTGATCTTTACACTAAGCCCACCGATTCTCACCTCTACCTTAGGCCCGATAGTTGTCATCCTCCCCATGTCTTCAAAGGCATCCCGATGAGTCTAGGCATTAGAGTACGGCGAGTATGCTCGACTATTGACTTGTATCGCACCAGGAGCTCGGAACTCAAACAGAGACTTTGTCACAGAGGCTATAATAGGAACTCCGTCGAAAGAGCTATTTCAGATGCCAAGTCCATTGGTAGAACAAATTTGCTCGAATACAAGATCAATGACGCTGCACCGAGAATACCATTGGTCACCACCTTCCATCTATCTTTACTAGGCCTATCCTCCATTCTACATAAGCACTTCCCTACTCTCCATAAATCCAGGCGTATGGCTAAGATCATTCCGGGTAAATAACCACAGGTCGTCTTTCACCATTGAAAACTGCATTTACCTGTGGGTAAGCATTTTAACAAGGTTGACCACTGTTGGGAGGATATGATGGTTGTGGCAATAGACTATAACATCATATGGACGACAGAATAAATAGTTGCCAAAGAAAACTTTTGGCTACTTGCGCTTAATACAGTAGAACCTAATGGTCTTAACAAACTGATGGATGTCTACCAAATGAACAAAAAATATTAAACACCTCTCCTGTTGACTTTGTGCTTACACTCCCCTCCCCCTTTTTTAAAATCTTTATCGGTTACAAATACAAGAGCAGATAGATGCTTTAAATATTAAATTACATAATTGTGCATTATCATCCTGGGTAAATCATTTAAATCATTTAAATGCTCCTGTACGGTTGGCTAATTCTCACTTATCTTTTGCTGTCTTTATCTTGATATTTACGTCTAAGTAAAGAATTCATTACCTGGGTGGTAACCAACTGCCTTGATGACGGAAGACCACAAATAAGAAGGGAAACACGAATATAAACCAGAACACCCTACCGTTCCCAGAGGTAAGAGTTACTTTATCAGAAATGCGAGTCTCTCACTACAACATATTATTACAAAAAGAAATCAAAGTTTTGATGCAATATTTCAAGAGAGGTGTAATTGCTTGGTTAAGCGCTTGCTTGCGGCGTCGACGATCCGGACTTGATTCCCGGATTGCGCCACTATGTTTAAGAGGTTGGTAACCTCCTGCTTCCATGTCGCGATTTGATTGAAAAATTGTTGAAAGAGACGTAAAACACCAATCAACCAACTGACCCGTCGTGTCTTTTCTTTTTTATTTTTGTTCTATCAACCGTCAACACACAAAACAAGAGGCTCAAGTGGGCCTATATCAGTCACCTGAGTACCTAGATGATCAGTCATGCAGGAAGGAAGTAGTTATTTATTTTTGCATTACTGTTACTAAATCCCCACAAATGTTGAAAATATGTCAAATGTTATTTCAGACCAGAATGAAAAACATCAACTCTTTTTTCTTTTTGGCACATCCATTCAGGTGATTTTGATATAAAGCATTTGCTTTGTCTCTGGAAGATGTGATTCAAGTGGCAACAAGTTAGTCATTTTCATTAGGAGGGGCCTTTTTTTTTGACTGATTTCAGGTCTGGGTCTTAAATAACAATTGTTTCAAATATTGTCCAGATCCAACTTAAAATGGCCTAATTTCATATGTTGAGTGTTGTGAATTATCTACAACTTATTTAGATGTTTAAAGAAATGAAAAACGAAATGACTATAGCTTGATTTGAACCGCTACTCTTCCTATTTTAATTAACAAGTGGTATATGTACCATTATGATACCTATTTTTTAGCTATGATGGCACCGCCTGTTGACCAATTTGAATGAAATATACAAAATTGTTAGAGGACTTATAGTACTTCATGCTTATTTAGATGTGTAAAGAAATGAAAAAAGAAATAAATATAGCTGGATTTGTCCCGCTTCTCTCCATATCCTAATTACCAACTGGTATAAGTACCAGTGTGAGACATACTTATTAGCCATGGTGGCTCCACCTGTTGACCAAATATGCAAAATTGTTGGAGGACTTATAGTAATTCATGTATGCCATATTTCATCAAAATCGTCCATGTGGTGTAAAAGCAGAAGTGAAAAATGTAAAGAATTGTCTGTATATTTATATTTATATTTGGAAGTCTTAAAAATCCATAGAAAATCCAAAAAAAAAAAAATGCGCTATTGACAAAATTCTTTAATAATAACAGTCCCTATCATAATTATGGTCAAATAGTCTGTAAGAAACCGGCATTATCAATTACTAGGAAAGAAGACACTTTTCTGCATTGAAATCACCAAGTCCCCCCAAAAATGTCAAAATTTAAAAAAAAAAAAAAAAAAAAAAACCAGTCTAAAATTTGATTTTGGAAGGGAACCAAAATAACGATACTTCTTCACTCATCCCTCTAGATCAATTCTATGCATTCTGTTTGTCTCTGTATGCACCCGGTCTGAAAAAGAAAATTGTCAAAGAAAGGTACTTTGTGACCTACTTTTGACTGGTGGCGCCACCTGTTGACGGAATGGGACAAAAACAACACGTGTAGGGGACGATGAGTACTTTGTTTTTATCAAGTATCTTAGAAATCTCTTCAGCGGTTCTTGAAAAAAAATAAAAAATGTGAAAAGTTTGCGACGGATGGACGGTTGCCTGAAAGCGCGCTATGACTCTAGCTCACTTGAGCCTAAAACATATACACTTTCCGTGTAGCACAAACACGCTTCCCTAAAACAGTTGATGATAAATATTTCATTAGCATTTATTGTATTTTCTTTTCAGTTTGAAGATTAATATTGCATGGCGGAGAGTCGTCGTTTTCAGAGAGCAACACCATGTAAATTCTGTGAAAATCCTGCACAATATGAATGCCAGAACTGTGACGATCCACACTGTACTAGCTGCAAAACGTCACATGAGAGAGAAAAGCCGCATCACAAGTATGTTCTGTATTCTCAGAAAGCGCAAACAATATGTACGACACACAATGGCCATAAATACATTTATTGGTGCGAGGTATGTAAGGAAGCCTGCTGTACAAAATGTGCAATAACAATACACAAGGGACACAGCATGATTGATATCGAAGACGCAATCTGTACAAAGCGAGACCAGATAAGAATAAATTTAGACGGCCCCTTCAAAGAACGTTTGAAAGAATGGCAATCACTTCGCAAGGAAGCAAGAGGGATGACAAAAGAGTTTATATCACACATACAAAAGATGGAGGATGATTTGATTGTTCAGGGTGCCAGAATCCATGGGGTGGTGGATGAGAACTTGGCAAAAGTACGTAGCGAACTTCAAGAAATCGGCAAAACTTCTTTACAATTACTACAAACACAAGAGCAAGATGTAGATAATGGATGTGAAGAAATAGAAAGAATCTTTAAAATTGCCGAAGAGTATAAAGACAGTTACGATATCAGAATATTATCAGAAAGTGTACTTGAACTCTCTAACATAGCAGCTCTCCCCGTTCTATACAGGTACTCGCATCTAAGTTACAATCCTGGTCAAATTAAAGACCAAACTATCCAGACCATGATAGGCCTACTTGCAAAGGAGAGTTTAAATACAGATCATTCGATTAAAATAGAACACACTGTACCTAAGCTGACACATTTGCCACAGTCTTCCCAGAATAGTACAGCGTTGTTATCCAAACCGGTAGTAGTATCTTCATTTAACCCTGACTATGATAATCCATACATCGCCTGTACCGCGTCTTCAGGTTTGGCCTGGGTGAGGACAGGAGACAAGCATTTACAGTTGATGGATTTGCATGGAGCTGTAAAAGATAATATCTGTACTGACTTCATATTCAGTGATATCACAGTCACACCACAGGGAGACGTCCTTTTTAGTGACTACAGAAATAAGCGAATCATGGTAGCTTCAAAGATAGCCACGTCATGGAGAATCAGGACGTTATATTCCATGGAGTACCAGCCGTCTGGAATTTGCTGTCGTCGGAACGGTAACGTCGTGGTAACGTCTCCTTTTGAGTATCATCAGGTAATACAGTACAGTAAGGATGGGAACATTGTGCACGAATACGATCGAAACTTGTTTTCATATGCAAACAGAGTAGCTATAAATAATGTCAACGATTACTTGTACGTTTGTGATTTAACTAAGCAAAAAGTGCTATGTTTTGGAAAGGAGAACCGATTAATTAATGAGTATACAGTTTCCGACGGCGTATCTTTCGATCCCGAAGACGCTAGTACTGATACAAGTAGCCGCGTCCTCGCCACCGATATGAAGAACAACAAAATACATGTTTTTGACAAAGATGGAAAGTTCATTCAGTATCTGCAACCCTCTGAGTTGATGGAGCCACGTTATATTGATGTTGACAGTGAGGGAAGAGCGTGGATCGGGGAGTTTAGAGGAAAAGTGAAAGTATTGAAATACCAATGAACTGAATATGAGCATATATCAACAAGCCCATAAAAAGAAAGAAAATATGTATTGTGAAAGAGAAATCTAAAGACATCTGACAAAAATCACTAAGGGTATGTACACAAAACATAATAATAGTAGAATACACACGGAAAAACATTACAAAATTATTCGATTGTGCTGCAGTTACGATACCGACTTAGGACGGTCAATTGAAGGAATTGTCGTTTCCTTATTCATATGACATAAACACGAAGAAGTAATTGGGAATTTTTCTAATCTCAAAGTTCTGAGAAAAACGGACAATATCTTAAATGGTCCGTCTTAACTGGTCCATTTTAACTTTTTGACTATACTTGATTTGACATAATATGTATATATACAGATATTTGTTCACATGCATTTCCGACGCTGGAATTTCAGTTAAACAACATTTGGTACCGTGTCTCCTTCCTGTGTTCATATGTGTATATATATTTATGTATTTACTTCCTCGAAATGTCGTTGCCGGACTTTTGCGACCAGTGTTGCATGCAACCATGGGACGCTTATTCCTCCCGGGCACCTGGTCTCTCGATTTTATTGGGTTTCGCATTTGACTGAATATCACACCATACACGATATTATCATTTTATTCCATGGACTATGAGATATGATTAACCCTTCGGTTTGTTTTAATCCACATCAAGACGAATATGGCCCCAATTGAAAAATTTAGGTGAGGGCAGTTGAAGAATGTATATTTATCTGAGAAAATTGAATGATAGGGGGAAATGAGTTTACTACAGTGCATGGGGGATGGGAGTCAGAAGATTGGGTCTGAAAGCTTTGGACATTTTATTGTGTGAAATGATATTAAATGTGTCATAAAACCACAGACAATAATGATTTGAGATATTCATTATTCATAATCATTATCACCATTATCATCATCGTCTTCTTTTGTTTTGTGCTTCGTCTTCTACTTCTTCTTAATTATTATCTTACAATAAAATAATCTTGTCATCAGAAAACAGATTTTATATAATGAGCTCCACTATTTTACCTTGAAACTCAAATTTTTAAAATGAGCAGTTGATGCCAAAAATAAATATTAGAAGACATATCAGGCCATTTTCAAGGTCAAAAGGTCATTGACCTTGGTGTCATTTGGAAGGATTTCGTCAGTTGAGTGCGCATGTGAAATATGAAGTCTCTATCCCTTAGGGTTCGAAAGTTATCGCCAAGGTTAAAGTTGTCAGACAAACAGACAGACAGTCAGACAAACCGACAGGACAAAAACAATATGCCCCCGATCTATCGATCCCGGAGCTACTTTGATAACATGGGATGCCGAAAGAATGAGTCTTGGCAAATACACTGATATTTCTAGCTCTTTTGTGATCTAATTTTGACAGTGGTGGCGCCACCTGTAAAGAGGTCTGGACGAAAACGACATATGAAGGGGGTCATAAACAATAATGATAATTAACCGCAAAAGCATCCTCGAAAACACACAACACAACACCAATACAAACAACAACAACAACACAACCACAATAACAGCAACAACAACAATAATAATAAAACAGCATATATTTATCTGTATGGTAACCACGGAAGCATGACATATTACGCAATTGAAAGTCCTTTACACATAACGTGTATTTACAACTGCATTAAACTACCAACACGAGAATGTAGATTGCCTTTGTTAAATCGGAGAAGAAACTATCCAAGGGATAATTGTTTCTTGCGGCGTACCCCCACCACTTTTCGATGGAAAAAATATTTTACAGAACATTGTAATTTTTGAATTATATTGAAGATGTAACCTCCTTACATGAGCATTATTCTACTAGCAAGCGGCGGATCCTTTTTTCGATGTAGAATGTAAATATATATACCCGTTAATCCGAAGAAGAAATAGGTAATCTAAAATAATGCGAAGGCTCAATATACAAATAAATGTAAATGTAAAATACGAAAATTAATTGGTGTCACATGACTACGACACTAACAACAATGTACCACAGTGGACATTCACAGTCATACACATTCAAAATACGCATAAAGACATAACAAAGAGATAAAGATTACATGCATATCATTGGAATTCGCTCTTTAACTTAAATATTTCAAAACATGTTTTGACCCTTTTCGTGTGAATTGCACAAAACGAAAGCAGGTGTCAAATTGCATAGATATACATTAGCTCCATATGTAAAAATCGCCTCTAGTTATAAAAAAACCGCGACATCCAATTGTTCGAACCCATTATTGTCTGTTTACTTTTCTTTTGATATTCAAATCAGAACATTGTAATTTCAGTATGGAAGATACTGTCATGGTAAAAAGCACGTGATTACTGGTCACAAACATTGAACAATAAGGAAGAACGACGGACTTTAACCAAAACAAGTTGACGTCTTCTCGGGTAAGTCAATGGTTATCTTCATATCAAAATCATATATGGGAAATATTGAAGGGGCAAAGAGGTAGATATGGTTATCTCAATACAAATAGGATGGTGGGTTTAAACAATCGCATTTGATATGGGGCAAATGGAAAGGTGGTCTCTCACCATTAAAATCCGAGATGTTTCGATTATTTTCAAGGAAGCGAAGTCGACCTAGGTCAATCAATCTCCATCCCATGTATGAATTGCGATATTCATGTAAATCTATCTTTTCGCCAAATTCCAATACCCCAAAACAGACTATACATTTTATTCTATACTTGACTGTAACCAAATACACATCAGTTCATACATCCGTTTATGGACACATTTTTGAAGTGTTCGAATGAATAATATACCAAAAAGAGATGGAATGGATTGAAAACGAAACCTTCAAAAGATTACACATAGCTGTGTATATAAATTGAGTAATGTTATTTGTCAAGTATGAGGCTGATTGAGCTTAAAATTGGAGCATAAAAAGTAAAGGAACGCAAACACTCTGTATTGCGAATTCTCGGCCTCAAGTCCTTTATCAAGCAATTTTTGAGACGACAAATACAAAGCTATGTAAAATCCATATTTACGTTTCAAAGATACATAAGCTTGACAAAGGTCATGAGGCGGAAAATTTGCAGTACAGAGTGTTTGTGTTCCTTTACTTTTTATGTACCGGACTTCCCTTTGGAGTGCTTCTTCGAGTCTAAAATTGGAGCGATTATAACGATAATCATTGTGAATGAAAGGGGGAGGGGAATATCAATTTAAGTTGTAATGTGGTAACTATACAGTCATGAAAAAGGCCTATGTCTATAATGTCACGAAAGAACATTATGACATAAGGGATATATGAGTAAGGGGAGGGGATGCCTATCATCCGCACCATCCATGCCCCTTTCTCTGGTTCCGACAATGGAGAACCATCCAAATTAACAAATTAAATTATTAAATAATTAAGAACAATTGGGAGGGGGCTATTTTTACAGCCCTTTCATTACATATATACACACTCCAATACAGATAAGTTAAATAAAGCCATGCAGTGTCAAAACTGTGAGAAAAGAAAAATATTCAGCAAGAGGGGAAAAGGTTCCAACTTCTAAATTAAGCCAAAATGTACTTTTTTCTTTTTCTCTTTCTCTTACTTATTGTTGAATTTTGTTACCTGTTTTGTTTACATTACGGAAGCACATAAAGACGGACGGACGGAGCAAACGCATTTTGCACAACATTTCTGAGACAAGTGCAAAAAAAGGTATAGAAAGAAATAATATATTAACTAAAAATGATGACAATGCTGTTCATTTAAAACTATTCCACTTCACATGGATCTCCATTTATAATATCATACAAAACTTCCAAGCGGAGGTACCAGCCCATCCGTTTTCCCTAGCCCCCCAAAAGAGAGAAAAAATAAATGAATAGAAAATGTTGTTTGAAGAACTTTTCCCTGTCAATTCTGTCTCTTTTAACAAATAAATATAAAAATACCTATTATTAAACACTCTGAAGTCAGGACAGCGTCAGTGGGAATATTTCCATACTTATTCCGAATTTCATTTTCTTTATAATGCTAGGTGGGAAAGAGAGAAAGACGGGAAGTGGGTGCTTGCAGGGGAGACGTGTGGATTTGAGGGGAGTAAAATCACGCGAATGTCACCCTGGTAGGATATGGAAGACGGAGTTATAAGGCAGGAAGTGGGAATGATTAGTCACAAAACCCCCCTGTCTCTCCTGTACAGTCAGGTGAATCATGTTACGAAATCTAATAGCATAAGCATGTTTACATTATACAGGTACATGTAGACGTGCATCGGCATTGTATTATACCGGTCAAGAATGGAAATACAGACATATAACTAAGTTGTCGAAAAGGAAATAAATAAATTTAAAATGTAAATAACTGCTGCAAATATTCAACATCGATGTTCAGAGCATAGTTTCCTTTGCTATGTTTACCGTCCGTGCAGGTAGCCGCCGGTCAAATGTCAGGATTGTCGATTTGATATTACTTTTAAATGGTGAGCGAGAGCTTTTGAGTTAGACGTTCATTTAGTATTTATAACACATACGTGAGCGAGACTGAACTAGATCGACCTTTCTCTCGTCAAATTGTTTTCGAAACATGTTGGCTTTTAATGGTGAGAGTGACTTTCAGCAAACGCAAATCTAGTTCAAAATTGTGTATCACTTCCCTTATTTAAAAGGGGTTGGTTGGTAACTGGTGCTTTACGTCGCTTTGAACAATTTTTCAGTTATATCGAGACACGGAAGCAAGAGTTAAACAACCTCTTAAACTCGGATCATTCACACGGAAAGTCTGGAGCTCTACAACTTTTCTCGCATTGTAAGTGATGAAGGTAATTAACCCGTCTACATATTTTATCATTGCCAGTTGTAAAGGTAATTAACCCGTCTACATATTTTATCATTGTCAGTGGTAAAGGTAATTAAGCCGTCTACATATTTTATCATTGCCAGTGGTAAAGGTAATTAACCCGTCTACATATTTTATCATTGCCAGTGGTAAAGGTAATTAACCCGTCTACATATTTTATCATTGCCAGTGGTAAAGGTAATTAACCCGTCTACATATTTTATCATTGCCAGTGGTAAAGGTAATTAACCCGTCTACATATTTTATCATTGCCAATGGTAAAGGTAATTAACCAGTCTACATATTTTATCATTGCCAGTGGTAAAGGTAATTAACCCGTCTACATATTTTATCATTGCCAGTGGTAAAGGTAATTAACCCGTCTACATATTTTATCATTGGCAGTGGTAAAGGTAATTAAGCCGTCTACATATTTTATCATTGGCAGTGGTAAAGGTAATTAAGCCGTCTACATATTTTATCATTGGCAGTGGTAAAGGTAATTAAGCCGTCTACATATCTTATCATTGCCAGTGGTAAAGGTAATTAACCAGTCTACATATTTTATCATTGCCAATGGTAAAGGTAATTAAGCCGTCTACATATTGTATCATTGCCAATGGTAAAGGTAATTAACCCGTCTACATACTTTATCATTGTCAGTTGTAAAGGTAATTAACCAGTCTACATATTTTATCATTCTCAGTGGTAAAGGTAATTAACCAATCTACATTTTTAATCATTGCCAGTGGTAAAGGTAATTAATCTGTCTACATATTTTATCATTTCCAGTGGTAAAGGTAATTAACCAGTCTACATATTTTATCTTTGCCAGTGGTAAAGGTAATTAACCCGTCTACATATTTTATCATTGTCAGTGGTAAAGGTAATTAAGCCGTCTACATATTTTATCATTGTCAGTGGTAAAGGTAATTAACCCGTCTACATATTTTATCATTGCCAGTGGTAAAGGTAATTAACCAGTCTACTTATTTTATCATTGCCAATGGTAAAGATAATTAACCAGTCTACATATTTTATCATTGCCAGTGGAAAAGGTAATTAACCCGTGTACATATTTTATCATTGCCAGTGGTAAGGGTAATTAACCCGTCTACATATTTTATCATTGTCAGTGGTAAAGGTAATTAAGCCGTCTACATATTTTATCATTGTCAGTGGTAAAGGTAATTAACCCGATCTACATATTTTATAATGGCCAGTGGTAAAGATGATCAACCAGTCTACATATTTTATCATTGCCAGTGGTAAAGGTAATTAACCAGTCTACATATTTTATCTTTGCCAGTGGTAAAGGTAATTAACCAGTCTACTTGTTTTATCATTGCCAGTGATAAAGGAAATTAACGCGTCTACACATCTTATCATTGCCAGTGATAAACGTAGTTAACAAATCTACATATTTTATTTATTGCCAAGGAGAAAGGTAATTAACCAGTCTACACATCTTATCATTTCCAGTGATAAAGCTAGTTAACCAGTCTACATATCATAGCCACTGGGAAAGGCAAATAACCAGTCTACATGTTTCTCATTGTCAGTGGTATAGGTGTTTTAAACCCGTCTACACATTGTTCCCATTGCCAGTGGTAGAGGCATACTGGTGTAATATAGATTGTCAATACGATAACAACAGAAAATAAAACGAGAAAAAAAAAAATAATAATGATAAAATAAAAATAAATCATATGGTATTATCAAAGTTCGCATATGATATTCATATAATATATAATTCTTAATTTTGTTAATTGTTCTCTGTTCTCAGTTTTTATTCCTTTTCAATATTCATTATTTTTGTCTCATATTCACCTTTTCCTCAATGTATACTTTTGCAGACATTTTATTATTATTATTATTATTATTATTATATAATAATAATAATAATAATATTCATTATTATTATTATCATTATTATTATTTATTATTATTATCATTATTATTATTATTGTTGTTGTTATTATTATTATTATTATTATTATTGTTGTTGTTGTTGTTGTTGTTGTTGTTGTTGTTGTTGTTATTATTATTATTATTATGTTTTTGATTTTAAGATTTACACTACATGGCAGAAGCCCGTTTCCAGAGAGCTTCACCCTGCAAGTTCTGTGAAAACCCTGCGCAATATCAATGCCAGAACTGTGACGACCCACTCTGTATTAGCTGTAAACAGTTACACGAGAGAGAAAAGCCGCACCACAAGTATGTACCTTACTCTCAGAAATCACGAACAATATGTACGAGACATACGGATTTCAAGTACATTTATTGGTGCGAAAGATGTAAAGAAGCCTGTTGTACAAAATGTGCTATAACAACACACAAAGGACACGGCATAGCTGATATCGAGAACGCAATCTGTGCAAAGCGAGACGAATTGAAAGAACACTTACAGGGCTCATACAATGACAGTTTGAAAGAATGGCAGTCACTCTGCCTTGAAGCGAGACAGATGACAAACGAGTATAGAGCACAGATACAAAAGATAGACGACCAGTTAGTTTCCCATGCTGCCAGAATTCATGAAGCGGTAGATAAGAACTTAGCAAAGGTACGTAGAAAGATTCAAGAGATCAGCAAATCTACTGAAGTAGTACTACAAAAACAAGTACAGGAAATAAATGATAGATGGGAAGAAATTAAGAGAATCTACAATAAAGCGGAGTATTACGTAGACAGTAACGATGTCAGTATATTGTTGGAATGCAAGTTTGAACCCGCTAATATAGCAGCCCTCCCAGTCCTAGATTGGCAATCACCTCCCAGCTACAGTCTAGGTCAGATCAACGATCAAACTATCATGACTATGATTGGTCAACTGAACAGCATAAATCAGAGATTTAACGATGATGACTTCAGTAATATAGTGCAAGCCACAGCTACAGTAAAGCGTTCACCACAGCCTTCCTCGACTCCTACGATATTATTATCCAAGCCAGTCTTAGTATCCTCTTTTAATCCTGGGTGTAGTAAACCATATATCGTATGTACTACGTCATCAGGTCTGGCCTGGGTGAAGACACGTGACCGGTGTCTACAGCTAATGGACCGTCACGGCACAGTAAAAGACACGATTGGCACTCACTTCGAGTTCTTTGACGTCACGGTGAACCTACATGGAGATGTTCTGTTTACTGACTACGATCATCGTCGTATCATGTCAGCGTCAAAGGAAGCGACGCTATGGAGAGTGAAGTCGTTATTTTCTACGAAGTACGAGCCATGTGGAATCTGCTGCTTACGTAACAATGACGTCATTGTGACGCATCCTTGGTGTCCTGATCATCCCGTGATCCACTACAATAAGAATGGGGACGTTGTGTATCAGTACGATTCAGATTTACTTTCATTCCCATACAGAGCAGCAGTGAATAAATTTAACGGTAACTTATGTATAAGTGACGTACAGAAACGTAAAATATTTGTTTTTGGGAAAGACCACAGCTTGCTTTACCAGTATACAGGATGCGATAGGAGATCACTCGACCCGCGAGAAGTCAGTACTGATACCAGTGGTCGTGTACTGATCGCCGACATTGAGAATGACAGAATACATATCCTGGACAAGGACGGGAAGTTTATCCGGTATCTACAACCTCCTGGATTGACGAAGCCATGCTACATTAATGTAGATAGTGAGGGAAACGTGTGGATCTGGGAGTATAAGAGACAAGTGAAAATAATAAAATACCAATGAATGTGCCGAAAGAGTATATTCCAGAAGTAGAATAAATCAAATGTGGATCCTTAAAAATTCCAAAGAGTTGTTAGAACATCTGAAATCAAAAAGTTTTACTAAAATTCACTCCATCATTTGACTTTTCCATTCTTTACACAACGATCCCTCATCAGAAATTAAAAGACAGATTAGCGGAAATTATCCAGAATGCATTTACTAGTAAAAACGGAAGCCGCAAATTCAAATATATAGTTATAAGCCATGATAAAACTAACTTTGTTAGGAAATTTCCGATTCCAAATATAAATATACTCAAACAGATGTCATCCAGATGTTGAACTTTCTTCTCGATAACATTTTGTGGTGTTTGGAGGAAAGGTTTCTCAACAAATTGTCGGCATTCCAAAGGATACTAACTGTGCCCCGCTTCTGGCTAACACATTGCTTTACTCATACGAAGACTAATTCATCCAGTCCCTGCTTTCGCATGGAAAGAAACAATTGGCTCTAGGCTTCAATTTGACTTACAGACGTATAGATGACTTGCTTTCAATTAATTATCCTTCATTCGGGGATTACCCTAGCATCATCTATCCAAGTGAAGTGGAGGGCAAAGAAACCACAGAAAGTAGTAATTCTACTTCGTATTTAGATTTTATGTTGTCTTTCGACATTAATGGTCAATTAAACACCTCACTCTATGACAAACGTGACGATTTCAATTTCGCTATCAAAAATTTTCCTTTCATGATTATCAACATTCCATCATTGCCCGCATATGGCGTGTTCATATCTCAGTTAATACGTTATTGCAGAGCATGTTCAAATTACAATGACTTTGTTCTGAGGGTTAGGCGACTTTCAGTTAAGCTACCTAATTAGGGTTATATATGTTCTAGACTAGCAACGTCACTGAGGAAATTCTACGGTCGTTACGAGACTTACTACTCAGTATGATATCTCGTTATCCAGACTTCTAAGAGATATCCTGGACCAAGACCGATTCCGATCATTTTACACAGATTTGACACCTTCTATACGAGAAGGTTGCCTACTTTGACAATTTGACTCTTTCTACTGGGTATATGTGACGGGTGTTGCTAGCAAGCAGGAGAATCTCACTCTCCCCGGGCACCTGATCTCACTCCATCATTTGGATTCACATGCTTTTCAAGTAGACATTTTTCATTATTTTCTACTTGGTTTTCATTTTTACTGATTTTGTATGTCCTCTAGTTTCATGATTTTCGAACTTATGGTATCGATTTATCCATTATCTTTACATTATCATACACAGTGAAAGGAATAAGAAACAGTGATCAACGACCTCTGACTGTCATTTCAAATATTTTGTGAGAAAAACTCGTGACCCAATAAAAATAATTATATACATACATTTACAATAATAATAAATAGATAAATAAATTGAAAGTAAAATTTTTTTAAAGTAAAAATAATTATATATATATAAGTTGAAATCATCGAGTTGTCATTAATACCACATAAATTTCCAAAAATATCTAACAAGAGGAAAAAGGAAAGTGTACGTGTTTCTAGAAAAGGGAAGGTGAGGAGTCACAGGGAAAGGTGAACAAACTACTGAGTGATTTCATACTATATATATTGTAAACAAATTAAAGATATTGCGCCGGTAAGTAAGCGAGAGGTTCTTCTATAACTTCATGTATTAGAGAAGGAGGCAATGACCGTATTTGCTAATGGACTGCATATCTATATTGAGTTGGAATCAATTTTTAAAGGACTGAAACATCTTACAAGTGTACAGATGAATTGTTTGAGGAATTCCGGCACACAGCATGCGATACCGCTGTCTGTCAATTGAAAAATAACATATCAAGTGCTTATCACTTAGGTGTACATCTACAAGTTTGTTTATATATTTTATGGTTTCTAAAGTGTACAAAAGACGATGTACAATCTGCTGAGATATTTCATTAAATTAAACTTTATTTATTTTACAACGATTAAGAAACAAGTTAGCAACTTATATAAAACTTGCTCGTTGGCACAGATCTTGGCGTAAGGGTGTCGTTTGTGTGGGAGGAAACCGGAGTACCCGGAGAAAACCCACGAAGCCAGGTTGGTGACAGCCCCACCATCTCACGTACCACACCGGCTGATTTATTGAGGTCCAGGGTACGACTCAGTGTAACATCCGATATACTGTGCCATGACAGACACAGCATATTAAATGATCCCTCACTGATTCTTGGGGGTTCGTTTATCAAGTCTAACGTTCTACATTGCATCAGGCCAATATCTTTACTATATAGGTGAGACCAGATGTCTGGGAGGAGTGAGAGTCTCCTGTTTGGCTAGTCACACCCGCCGTGAATGCCCTTAAATACAGAGGAAACATATAATTCAGCACTATATATATATATGTGTGTGTGTGTGTGTGTGTGTGTGTGTGTGTGTGTGTGTAAATATGAACAATGTGTAGAAAGTACCGCAGACACACAACATCAGGAAAAAATGTATAATAACACTTAAGTCAAACCCTCCTCCCCGGGGAACATTTTTACGAGCTCCACGTTAATGCAAAATACGTAATTGGTGTCACATGATTTTGGCACTAACAATAATGTACAACAGTGGAGATGCAATAATTGTGGTGTGACGTAAGGCACTTATCAGTCAATAGTCAATCTAAGCAGTAGCACGAAAAGCATTGTTGCGTCCTCTCTCTTACACCAAAACAAAAACCACAATACTCTTAAGGTATTGCTGGTGATTAGGTTTTGTAGATATTCATTTCAAAACAAACGCAGTAAATTGCACCCGATGACAGATTTTTTAGAACTTTTCCTGATATCTATTACCTTGAGAAAGTTTTGTAAAAAAAAGTATATTGTCGAAAAGTATGTATTAATATTTATAAGTATATCAGTATTAATATGCATAAAAAATGATAAGGTCTACCTAAAGCTTCCCTTTTAAGGATAGTTAACAAAATACAAAATTCATGATCCATCATATAAAGAGATTTGAGTGGTCGAATATTTGAAAATTAATGACTAGCTCTCAATATAATTTTCCTTGCAAGTAAATAACGCGTCTGGCATCTGGTTCTTTAAAAAGACGGGATAGTCTTTTTTAAATTGTTAGGACCACTGTCTTTACTTTCTTATTTAAAATCATAACATTGAAATGGAAAAAGTGGAATTCAAACCATGAACCTTTCTATCATGAGACCAGAGCTTCGCCGATCGATCTTCACCAGCTTAATATATCACTATAAGATCCCATATGTATCTTTTATAGTTTAGAACACGAAAAGGTTCCAGGAGAATGGAATAATAGTAGGGTTAAATCAAATATCCAGTGACTAGAATTAAGCATCGTTTATGAAAGTCTGGTATATGTGTACAAAGTATTCCCTTGAAATGGAGTTATAAAACTATTTGTATTCATGAACAAGAAGAGCGTAGAGAAAGATGGAAGGACTGTGTTTGCCTGTGAAGGGACGGGGAGACCAGTTGTCAGACGGATGACGGACAGACACAGGTATGACAGACAAAAGGAAAGTATGATAAATCAGAGTTTGAATTCGGACATTTGAAAGGGAAGGCAAAGGGAATCATTATCATCAGCAGCAGCAGCATCATAATCATTATGATCTCGCCATCATCATCATCATCATCATCGTCATCGTCATCGTCATCATCATCATCAACAACAACAACAATAACAATAACCACATGTTTATCTGACTGTTTCATAAAATCTAATAAAATATAGTAGATAATAATCTCAAAAAATCGTCATGACAATTTACAGGATTAAACATTCATTTGGAAATGTTGCATGCATTAAAACGTTTTGGATATACCAAATGGCCAATCTGTATCTCGGATTGTATGAAAATGGTTGCGTTGGCAACACCATGTTTATTTTCTGCAACACACATATAACAACCAAACGTTTCGAAATCGTCTAAGCGAAACGTCATAACAAACTGAGTTTCCATAGTAGCCTTTGTCACGTGTGTGAAGTTGTAAGAAGAAAAAATTTCCGAATTTTCTCTGATTGATTGACTGGGCGTCAAAGTATTACCACTGAGTGTTGATAACAGAATATTATCTTTAAACCATCTTAAATGTCCAACTGGTGAGGCCTTTGATGTACAAGTTAACTGAGTGATATTTCTAGGACTTCCTGTTAAGTATGACGTCATATCCGTTCTGCTAGTAGATTGCGCGCCAATTCTGCCATGAACTGTTACTTCTGGAGGGACTGCAACAAAAGAATCAAGTGTAAAAGCTAAAAAGGAAGCATGCACATATCAATTTTAACCGATCGTTTATTGTGGTAATTGATAATAGTTTTAATCATTGGTTTGGTAAATAATATCTCATTTAATATTCTGTCTTTTTCCCTTCGTTCATGTTTCCTTATTCGCCTCCTTCTTTTTTCTTTCCTGTTTTCTTTCCTTTATTCTTTTTTGCTCTCTTTAATTAACGATCAGTACAATAAAAATTTTCCTTCCTTCTTATGCCCTTTTTTCCTTCTTTTTCTTTTCCTTTTTGTCCTTTCTCCTTCTTTTTCTCCATTATTTCATTCTCTCTTTTTTCATTCTTTTATTCATTCTTTTTCTATTTCTTTCTTTCTTCACACAGTATGATTGACGCTCAGTATATATATGTGTAGTAAAGTTCCCAAAATCTGTAAATTGACTTACATTCCACATTGACTTGGAAGCTGGCATCCACCGTGACGCGCTCATTGAACACGTTGGTGGCAGTACATGTACACCTATATGACGCCATACAATGACGCGTGATGTTCCTGACCTCCAACTTGGGTCCCATTATCCCAATATCTGAAACGAGGCAAGGGTAACTGCTATCGTCAAGGTAATACGATTGATTGATTGCTTATTGTTTTACGTCACACCACGATCATTTGACGTGGATTGCGACGGCATCTGCCTGATGCATCGCAAAGAAATTTTATACCCTTTCTCGTCCTCTCCCAAAAGCAGTGAAGGATCTTTAACTTGACCCGCCTACTGCAACATGGAACGTCGGTATTCACTGTCTCCTCCAAAAGACAGGACAACGGTGCACCCATGTTCAAAGTCGAACCCAGGCCTCCTTGTCATGAGCGGAACACTTCATCCACTGGGTTACACCAGCTTCCGGTAATACGCATGTAAAAAAAAATATGCATGGTGATGCACATTCGGAAATTTCAATGTATCGAAGTATTTTCATTACTTTAAAACCGTGGGAAGGGAGGGGTATTGCGGGTTCTGCTGACGGGAGGAGGGGATGTTTTAAGTAAGCATATAATAGACATAGTTTATATTTCTACAGTGTGAAATTTTGAGTGATATTATCTTCAAGAGCATTTTGTGTCAAGAATTATTTTGATACTTATGACATATCAAAGAATAACAAAAAGGAGATACAAATTAATAGCAATAATCTTTAGAAGAATAAAATACGATCCAAATTAAAATCAATAAACTTTCAACTACTAAAGACTGTGGAAAGAAACGTTAGGAACCAATAAATTGTTTTATTTCGTCAAGAAATATATACAATAGGTAGGTAGGTAGGTAGGAATATGGGTAGGTAGGCAGATAGATATATGTGCATTTACTATAGAAACGTGTGCCTGTGTAGGAAAAAACGATGCCTTATCAATTTCTCTCAAAGTATTTAAAACTGAATCTAATAAAGAGACGGGGATTTATAAATAGAATCAAAATCATTTACGAATTAATGTTTAATGAATGAATGAATACCGAAATATTTGCAGAAAGAAATACATCAAATATAAATGAATGTATAAATGAATGAATGAATGAATGAATATTATTTGCACGTACCTTGTACAACCTCCCCCATTCTATCACTGTACACCACCTTCCAGTGGATGATGGGGTCGGGGTTCCCCGTCACATTACACATACCTTGTACAACCTCCCCCATTCTATCACTGTACACCACCTTCCAGTGGATGATAGGGCCGGGGTTCCCCGTCACATTACACATACCTTGTACAACCTCCCCCATTCTATCACTGTACACCACCTTCCAGTGGATGATGGGGTCGGCTCTCCCCGTCACATTACACATACCTTGCACAACATCCCCCATTCTATCACTGTACACCACCTTCCAGAGGATGATGGGGTCGGCTCTCCCCGTCATATTACACATACCTTGTACAACCTCCCCCATTCTATCACTGTACACCACCTTCCAGTGGATGACGGGGTCCGCATTCCCCGTCACATTACACATACCTTGTACAACATCCCCCATTCTATCACTGTACACCACCTTCCAGTGGATGACGGGGTCCGCTCTCCCCGTCACATTACACAAACCTTGTACAACATCCCCCATTCTATCACTGTACACCACCTTCCAGTGGATGACGGGGTCCGCATTCCCTGTCACATTACACATACCCTGTACAACATCCTCCATTCTATCACTGTACACCACCTTCCAGTGGATAATGGGGTCGGGGTTCCCAGTCACATTACACATACCTTATACAACCTCCCCCATTCTATCACTGTACACCACCTTCCAGAGGATGATGGGGTCCGCTTTCCCCGTCACATTACACATACCTTGTACAACATCCCCCATTGTATCACTGTACACTACCTTCCAGTGGATGATGGGGTCGGGGTTCCCCGTCACATTACACATACCTTGTACAACCTCCCCCATTCTATCACTGTACACCACCTTCCAGTGGATGATGGGGTCGGCTCTCCCCGTCACATTACACATACCTTGTACAACATCCCCCATTCTATCACTGTACACCACCTTCCATTGGATGATGGGGTCGGCTTTCCCCGTCTCATTACACATACCTTGCACAACTTCCCCCATTCTATCACTGTACACCACCTTCCAGTGGATGATGGAGTCGGGTTTCCCCGTCACATTACACATACCTTGTACAACCTCCCCCATTCTATCACTGTATACCACCTTCCAGTGGATGATGGGGTCGGGGTTCCCCGTCACATTACACATACCTTGTACAACCTCCCCCATTCTATCACTGTACACCACCTTCCAGTGGATGATGGGGTCGGCTCTCCCCGTCACATTACACATACCTTGTACACCCTCCCCCATTCTATCACTGTACACCACCTTCCAGTGGATGATGGGGTCAGGATTGTCCGTTACATTACACATACCTTGTACATCCTCCCCCCCCCCCCCCATTCTATCACTTTACACCACCTTCCAGTGGATGATGGGGTCGGGGTTCTCCGTCACATTACACATACCTTGTACAACTTCCCCCATTCTATCACTGTACCCCACCTTCCGGTGGATGATGGGGTCTGGTTTCCCTATCACAGTACACATACCTTGTACAACATCCCCCATTCTATCACTACACCACCTTCCAGTGGATGATGGGGTCGGCCCTCCCCGTCACATTACACATACCTTGTACAACATCCCCTATTCTATCACTGCACCCCACCTTCCAGTTGATGATGGGGTCGGGTTTCCCCGTCACATTACACATACCTTGTACAACCTCCCCCATTCTATCACTGTACACCACCTTCCAGTGGATGATGGGGTCGGGGTTCCCCGTCACATTACACATACCTTGTACAACATCCCCCATTCTATCACTGTACACCACCTTCCAGTGGATGATGGGGTCGGCTCTCCCCGTCACATTCTACATACCTTGTACAACCTCCCCCATTCTATCACTGTACACCACCTTCTAGTGGATGATGGGGTAGGCTCTCCCCGTCACATTACACATACCTTGCACAACTTCCCCATTCTATCATTGTACACCACCTTCCAGTGGATGATGGGGTCGGCCCTCCCCGTCACATTACACATACCTTGTACAACATCCCCTATTCTATCACTGCACCCCACCTTCCAGCTGATGATGGGGTCGGGTTTCCCCGTCACATTACACATACCTTGTACAACCTCCCCCATTCTATCACTGTACACCACCTTCCAGTGGATGATGGGGTAGGCTCTCCCCGTCACATTACACATACCTTGCACAACCTCCCCCATTCTATCACTGTACACTACCTTCCAGTGTATGATGGGGTCGGGGTTCCCCGTCACATTACACATACCTTGTACAACCTCCCCCATTCTATCACTGTACACCACCTTCCAGTGGATGATGGGGTCGGCTCTCTACGTCACATTACACATACCGTGTACAACTTCCCCCATTCTATCATTGTACACCACCTTCCAGTGGATGATGGGGTCGGGTTTCCCCGTCACATTACACATACCTTGTACACCCTCCCCCATTCTATCACTGTACACCACCTTCCAGTAGATGATGGGGTCGGCTCTCCCCGTCACATTACACATACCTTGTACAACTTCCCCCATTCTATCACTGTACACCACCTTCCAGTGGATGATAGGGTCGGCTTTCCCCGTCACATTACACATACCTTGTAGAACTTCCCCCATTCTATCACTGTACACCACCTTCCAGTGGATGATGGGGTCGGCTTTCCCCGTCTCATTACACATACCTTGCACAACTTCCCCCATTCTATCACTGTACACCACCTTCCAGTGGATGATGGAGTCGGGTTTCCCCGTCACATTACACATACCTTGTACAACCTCCCCCATTCTATCACTGTACACCACCTTCCAGTGGATGATGGGGTCGGCTCTCCCCGTCACATTACACATACCTTGTACAACTTCCCCCATTCTATCACTGTACACCACCTTCCAGTGGATGATGGGGTCGGCTTTCACCGTCTCATTACACATACCTTGCACAACTTCCCACATTCTATCACTGTACACCACCTTCCAGTGGATGATGGAGTCGGGTTTCCCCGTCACATTACACATACCTTGTACAACCTCCCCCATTCTATCACTGTATACCACCTTCCAGTGGATGATGGGGTCGGGGTTCCCCGTCACATTACACATACCTTGTACAACCTCCCCCATTCTATTATTGTACACCACCTTCCAGTGGATGATGGGGTCGGCTCTCCCCGTCACATTACACATACCTTGTACAACCTCCCCCATTCTATCACTGTACACCACCTTCCAGTGGATGATGGGGTCGGGGTTCCCCGTCACATTACAGATACCTTGTACAACCTCCCCCATTCTATCATTGTACACCATCTGCCAGTGGATGATGGGCTCGGGTTTCCCCGTCACATTACACATACCTTGTACAACCTCCCCCATTCTATCACTGTATACCACCTTCCAGTGGATGATAGGATCGGGGTTCCCCGTCACATTACACATACCTTGTACAACCTCCCCCATTCTATCACTGTACACCACCTTCCAGTGGATGATCGGGTCGGGTTTCCCGGTCGCATTACACCATAATGTTACGTTGTCATATTCTACAGCGAAGACCACATCTGGGGATTTATTTTCAATCTTCACATGACCTTGAATGTAGGAAAAACATGTTTTGACCTAAAACTCTAAATTTTTCTTACTCTTGAGTTGTTATACTTATGAACAATGTTCAATCAACACAATTTAAGGAACATTTCTGCAATAAATGGCGGAATGTAAGCTCCATAGTGATCGTGTTTTATATTTCAGTTAGGAATCCCTTGAGCCATATCAATCACTTGACGAAAAGAGACGAAGTTATCCAAAATTCCATTGCGACGGGTAGTTTTATTTATAACAAAGAAACAAACTTTTATTAACGTATGCTTCCGGAAAGGTAAAGTCAATGTCCATGAGGTCACGTCGATGTCCGAGAGGTCACGTCGACGTCCAAGAGGTCACGCCGATGTCCTAGAGGTCATGTCGATGCTGTATAGGTCATGTCGATATCGGAGAGGTCACGTCGATGTCCGGGAGGACACGTAGATGTCCAAGAGATCACGTCGATGTACAAGAGGTCACGTCGACGCCCTAGATGTAACGCCGATGTCAAAGAGGTAACGTCGATGTCCGAGAGGTCACGTCGATGTCCGAGAGGACAGGTAGATGTCCAAGAGATCACGTCGATGTACAAGAGGTCACGTCGATGCCCTCGATGTAACGCCGATGTCAAAGAGGTCACATCGATGTCCGAGAGGTCACGTCGATGTCCAAGAGGTCACGTCGCTATCCTGACGGTTCCTCTTTGGTATTCTGTTGGTTGCTCGTCGCTATCCTGAAGGCTACCTGTCACTTTCCTGGTGGTTTTCTGTCGTTTTTCTGGCGGTTTTCCGGCGGTTTCCTGACGGTTGAATGTCGCTGTCCTGACGGTTGTCCATCGGTATCCTGAAGGTTGCCCTTTGGTACCCTGAAGGTCTCCTGTCGGTATCCTGACGGTAACTCGTCACTATCATGACGGTTGCTCGTCTGTATCCTGACGGTATACCAACGGTATCCTGAAGATTGCCCTTCGCTATCCTGATGGTTGCCCGTCGTTTCTCTGACTGTTGCCTGTAGCTGTCCTGACTTTTGCCCGTCAGTATTCTGAAGGTTGCCTGTCGGTATCCTGACGTTGCCTGTCATTAACCCCATTGTTGTCTGTCGCTCTCCGGACGGTTGCTCGTCGCTATCATGACGGTTGCTCGCCGCTATCATGACGGTTGCTCGTCGCTATCGTGACGGTTGTTCATCGACGTCCTGTCTTCCTGGAAAACAATTACACCCAAGGTTCCATGTCACAACAGACGTTGTCAGATAAATGATCCCTCTTGGCTTCAGGTAAGTGATCCCTCTTGGCTTCAGGTAAGTGATCTCTCTTGGCTTTAGGTAAGTGATCCCTCTTGACTTCAGGAAAGTGATCCCTCTTGGCTTCAGGAGAGTGATCCCTGTTGGCTTCAGTTAAGTGATCCCTCTTGGCTTCAGGTAAGTGATCCCTCTTGGCTTCAGGTTAGTTATCCCTCATGGCTTCAGGTAAGTGATCCCTCTTGGCTTCAAGTAAATGATCCCTCTTGGCTTCAGGTAAGTGATCCCTCTTGGCTTCAGGTAAGTGATCCCTCTTGGCTTCAGGCACGTGATCCCTCTTGGCTTCAGGTAAATGATCCCTCTTGGTTTCAGGTAAATGATCCCTCTTGGCTTCAGGTAAGTGATCCCTTTTGGCCTTAGGTAAGTGATCCCTCTTGGCTTCAGGTAAGTGATCCCTCTTGGCTTCAGGTAAGTGATCCCTCTTGGCTTCAGGTAAGCGATCCCTCTTGGCTTCAGGTAAATGATCCCTGTTGGCTTCAGGTAAGTGATCCCTCTTGGCTTCAGGTAAGTGATCCCTCTTGGCTTCAGGTAAGTGATCCCTGTTGGCTTCAGGTAAATGATCCCTGTTGGCTTCCGGTAAGTGATCCCTCTTGGCTTCAGGTAAGTGATCCCTCTTGGTTTCAGGTAAGTGCTTTGCATAGTTTTAATTAAGGTACACTGCATTCCTTCATATGACGTCACTATATAAGGTAGGAATCTAAATGTATAAATGCATACCTTTAATAAACACCTGATAGATCTCTTTGATTTCTCCAGAACGTAATTTACACTTGTATTCCCCCTCATCTGTCAGCTTGGCTTCTGTAATCTCCAGATTCCTATCAAACTGGTAAGGGGAGACAATCCTGCGCGATCTACTGGAGTGAATCAAGTCTCTCCCTTTGGATATTGTCTGCCCATTATGAGCCCAATATACTGTCTACAAAATAAATTGTGAGTGTTTTTGTTGTTGTTCCTACTGTGTATCCAATAAACTGTCTGAAAACATACGTTATTGGTTATTTGTTTTGTCGTTAATGACCACTGATGATGATTTCATGGGGCAGCCGTGGTGTAGTAGTTAAGCGCTTGGCTTGTGGCGCCGACGATCCGGTTCGATTCCCGGGTTGCGCCACTATGTTTAAGAGGTTGGTAACCTCTTGCTTCCATGTCGCGATATAATTGAAATATTGTTGAAAGCGACGTAAAACACCAATCAACCAACCAACCAATGATTTCATGAAATCTTATATTCAATATTTGCATTGTTATTTGAAATTTGTATCCGGAGTTGTCGTTCTTTGCTCTTTTTTTTTAATTGGTAGGAAGGAACGACAACTCTTAATCCCCATGATTTGCGTTTAGAATCGTAGCGGCTACGTAGTAGCTAGCTCTGCCCGGTAATTGAACGCTCTGCTCGCCTAGCCGCTACGTAGCAGCTAGCTGTGCTCGGTAACTGAACGCTCTGCTCGCCTAGCCGCTACGTAGCAGCTAGCTCTGCTCGGTAACTGAACGTTGTGCTCGCCTAGCCGCTACGTAGCAAAACCGTGCCTAAAATTCTTATGCTAGCTTTCAAATTAAAAACCTCTTTTGCTTTCTCTTCTCTGTTTTTGCTTGCCAACACCTTAATAATCCAATCCAAGGTAAAGAATTAAATCGGAAACGATCACGCGTTGATTCGTGATACGAAATAGTGTTTAAAGTTCGCCTAATATTTGGAAAATCGACTAAAGCTGATAACTTTTTTCACACTATGAATGAGGATTCATAACTGTCCGCCATTTAACCTAGCCGATAAAATTAATGTAACACAGCGTTCAGAATGATATGTTATACTAAACCTAGCAGCTAGTCTTGCAGCTACGATTCTGAACGTATCCCTGATCTAGCCCATTGGGTTAAGTACATGGTAGATCTACTTGTTTCTTGAATGACAGATCAACAGCTCCAGACCTCATTTTCTTTATCGGATGAGACAGGAAAATTCGAGGTTTTCATGGCTGGATAGACGTGTCACGTAAAACTCTAAAGAGTTACCGTTCTTTGCTTTCAATGGGTTGTCAAAGGAATGAACGACAACTCTCGATAATCAGTTAAAGCTCGTGAATGTCGCAGTTGACTGATGAGCAAGTGCACTAACATGG
>CM068593.1:2158034-2163034 GCA_035048485.1 Pteria penguin | reverse complement strand
AGAAGATACACATACAGGACACACACTCTGTACATCACAGAAGATATACATACAGGACACACACTCTGTACATCACAGAAGATATACATACAGGACACACACTCTGTACATCACACAAGATACACATACAGGACACACACTCTGTACATCACACAAGATATACATACAGGACACACACTCTGTACATCACACAAGATATACATACAGGACACACACTCGGTACATCACACTAGATACACATACAGAACATACACTCTGTACATCACACAAGATACACATACAGGACACATATTCTGTACATCATACACGATACATATACAGGACACACACTGTGCACCACACAAGATACACATACAGGACACACACTCTGTACATTGCAGAAGATATACATACAGGACACACACTCTGTACATCACACAAGATACACATACAGGACAGACACTCTGTACATCACACAAGATATACATACAGGACACACACTCTGTACATCACACAAGATATACATACAGGACACACACTCGGTATATCACAGAAGATACACATACAGGACACACACTCGGTACATCACACAAGATATACATACAGGACACACACTCTTTAAATCACACAAGATATACATACAGGACACACACTCTGTACATCACACAAGATACACATACAGGACACACACTCCGTACATTACACAAGATACACATACAGGACACACACTCTGTACATCACACAAGATACACATACAGGACACATATTCTGTACATCATACACGATACATATACAGGACACACACTGTGCACCACACAAGATACACATACAGGACACACACTCTGTACATCGCAGAAGATATACATACAGGACACACACTCTGTACATCGCAGAAGATATACATACAGGACACACACTCTGTACATCACACAAGATACACATACAGGACACACACTCTGTACATCACACAAGATATACATACAGGACACACACTCGGTATATCACACAAGATACACATACAGGACACATACTCTGTACATCACACAAGATATACATACAGGACACACACTCTGTAAATCACACAAGATACACATACAGGAAACACACTCTGTATATCACACAAGATACACATACAGGACACACACTCCGTACATTACACAAGATACACATACAGGACACACACTCTGTACATCACACAAGATACACATACAGGACACACACTCTGTACATCATACACGATACATATACAGGACACACACTGTGCACCACACAAGATACACATACAGGACACACACTCTCTCCATAACACAAGATACACATACAGGACAAACACTCTGTACATCACACTAGATACACATACAGAACATACACTCTGTACATCGCACAATATACATATACAGGACACATACTCTGTACATCACACAAGATACACATACAGGACACACACTCTGTACATCACACAAGATATACATACAGGACACAAACTGTACATCACACAGGATACACATACAGAATACATACTCTGTACATCACACCAGATACACGTACAGGACACATACTCTCTACATCACACAAGATACATACAGGACACACACTCTGTACATCACACAAGATACGCATACAGGACACATACTCTGTACATCACACAAGATACACATACAAGACACATACTCTGTACATCACAGGAGATACACATACAGGACACACACTCTGCACATCACAGAAGATATACATACAGGACACACACTCTGTACATCACACAAGATATACATACAGGACACACACTCTGTACATCACACAAGATATACATACAGGACACACACTCGGTATATCACAGAAGATACACATACAGGACACACACTCGGTACATCACACAAGATATACCTACAGGACACACACTCTTTAAATCACACAAGATACACATACAGGACACACACTCTGTACATCACACCAGATACACATACAGGACACACACTCCGTACATTACACAAGATACACATACAGGACACACACTCTGTACATCACAGAAGATACACATACAGGACACACACTCTGTGCACCACACAAGATACACATACAGAACACACCCTCTGTACATCACACAAGATACACATACAGGACACATACTCTGTACATCACACAAGATACACATACAGGACACATACTCTGTACATCACACAAGATACACATACAGGACACACACTCTGTACATCACACAAGATACACATACAGGACACACACTCTGTGCAACACACAAGATACACATACAGAACACCCTCTGTACATCACACAAGATACACATACAGGACACACACTCTGTACATCACAGAAGGTACACATACAGGACACACACTCTGTGCACCACACAAGATACACACACAGAACACACCCTCTGTACATCACACAAGATACATATACAGGACACATACTCTGTACATCACACAAGATACAAATATAGGACACATACTCTGTACATCACACAAGATACACACACAGGACACACACTCGGTATATCACAGAATATACATATACAGGACACACACTCTGTGCACCACACAAGATACACATACAGAACACACCCTGTACATCACACAAGATACACATACAGGACAAACATTCTGTACAGGTATCACACAAGATGCCTACCAAGCCGCACACTGGTTTTCATACAAGACACACACTCGCTTCTTCCAGTGGTGGACTTAGGGGGAAGGGTTGGAGAAGGAGCGCTCTCCCCCTCTGTTTTGGCCACTTTACAAGGCATGTATAGATGATAAGTTGAAAACACTCCAATAGTATGAGTAAAACTCCAGATTTCGCACCCAGTATGACCGAGTATTTGACTAATTGAAAAAAGGGAGGGGGGTAATCCTGGATCCGCCACTTCTTTGCATCATAAAAGACGCACATTCTTTACATCATACAAGAAACACACTCTAAACAGCTATCTTTTCTTCCCTCCACACAGCACTGAGAAGTACTTGTGTAACGGAACTACATAATTCTATATATATAATATCCCCTTTGTATGAGCGCTGTATCAGATTTGTGAAATATCAAGTAGAGTGAGGCGGATCTAAGGCTTGTTGTTATTCCACTGAGATCGAAAATTCTTTGACATATAGTTTTTGGTCCCTCTCTGTGTTTCTTTTCTTGTTGGTTTGTTTGTTTTATGTGGCCACAACGTAAACATCGTTAATATTGTGGGGACAGTTATAGATAGGCATTTGTAATGTAATATTCACTTTCTTTGCGACAATAGCTTTTTGTTGACATCAAATTTTTTGACCAACTAATAAAAACAGAAAAAAAAACAAGATCAATAAACAAAAAAATAAAAACATGAACAATAAGCAACCAAAAAAAAAAAAAAAATCTCCAACCCCCCCCCCCCCAAAACAAAATAAAACAAAAACAAAAAACAAACAATAACCCCCCCCCCCCCCCCCCCCCCCACGAAACTTTAACATTGAAAACTAT
The DNA here is from genome assembly GCA_035048485.1 of Pteria penguin. NCBI lineage: Eukaryota > Metazoa > Mollusca > Bivalvia > Pterioida > Pteriidae > Pteria > Pteria penguin. The sequence goes on along the minus strand of CM068593.1, from coordinate 2,159,575 downwards.
CCGGGGGCATCAGTGTTTCACAAACACATTTTGTTCTTTGTTCTGTTACACCATATAGAGATCAACTCTTACATCGTGATTTCATCTGCCCGATTCCTTACATTAAACCCTATATGCACTATGTGGGAAACTGTTTCAGAAGCCGTATCGCGCTGGACTCCTGATCGGGAGGCCGGGGTTAGAGTCCCGCTTTGGTCATGCCGATGTCCTGTCTTTCGGATGAGACAGTAAAAACCGAAGCCCCGTGTCGTGGTATGCATGGCACGTTAAAGATCCCTCACTGCTTCGGGTGGGTCCGTTGCAAAGGTCAAAATTTGTATGTCCCGCATCAGGCAGATGCCGTCACCATATACGTGAAATATTCGTGGTGTGACGTTAAACAAAAATCAATCAATCAATCAATTTTAGATGAAGGTAGGACAGCTAGGTTGGTGCAGTGTTAACACGCTTGACCTGAAATCCGAGAACCCGGGTTCGATCCGAGCTGTCGGTTCGGATTTTTTAAAGGTGATGTTTTTTTCTTCAGCCTCTCCATCTCCCCTTCGGACGAAAAATTATCAACCGAGGCTCCATGTGGCGAGGTATGATCAAAACGTTCTCGGCTCTATGTATTTAGGAATACTCCGGATTGTCATTAGAATTGTCATTATTTCAAATATGATCTCCATTCATCTCAATGCACTTTCTCCATTTGTTCCAATTTCAGAATCCCTTCAAAATAGAATGCTTCATTGTGGTCCCCTAGGTATTCATATATATTCATGACACTCTCATTGTGTATAAAATCATTACCACGTGGGTAAAATTTAGATAGAAATCAGGTGGGCCTAAATCGATGAAGTAGAATCTCGAAGCTGCATTCCATCGCAAACGTCATTGCAGCATGGGAAGTGTAAGCGGGCATATTATCTTGCCAGAGCTGTATGCCTCTGGCTAGCTTTCCTCTCCTCTTTCTCACAATCTCCTGACGCAGCCTATTTAACTCATTTGCATAATACGCACCACTCATCGTGCGGCCTTCCTCGAGAAAATCAATCATGATTATTTCCTGATTGTCCCAAAATACAGAGGCCACGACTTTCCCAACTAAAAAAACTTTTGCCTGTGGTAGCCTCAATCGGAAATCCAAACCGTTCATTGTCTTCACTGCTCCCCCCTCCCCCTCCCTTTTTTGTAAATTCAGTAGCCCTTTAATCTAAGAGTACTTTACGAAGGCGACTCCTTCCGAGGGGTTTTCCTGAATTTTCTTGTGAGTCATCCTCTTCTTCCATTAATACTTTATCTCTGCTCTAGCTCCAGTTTCCTCCATTTTTGTCGGTTTGACTAACTCAAATTTTAACAGCGAATTTCGTGTATAATTTAGTAAATTAAAGATACTACTGTCTCGTCCAAAACGTTCAGCGTGATTGGATAATGGTTTGACTTGGGTTTTATACTTATTTATTGTACCGAAGTGTATCGGACCGTGAACCTTTTCTTTATCGTACCTCGTTCGTTGACACGTAAAAGATCATTTTATGAAGGCACATAAGAACCTGAAA
>CM068593.1:2147367-2157534 GCA_035048485.1 Pteria penguin | reverse complement strand
TCAAAAACCACCATTCACCATTCTCTACATAGAGTTACCCCTCCTTTCTCTCGATTATATCTTTGTCAACGCTTGACGAATAGTTTGGTGTCACATGACAAAACTATAAACACATCTTAACAAAATATCAGTATACATGTATAATTATATATATATTGTATAGAGCTTTATTGTGAAAACAGAAACCTCGTGAATAAAGAAGTTTATACTTGCATTTTTTCTCGGGAAGATGTTGTTCCGAATGGTATCTAGCTCGACATTGTTCATTTTACCGGACTTCCTCGTCTTTTTCTTGATAGGAATAATGATCTAAAAAGATACATTGTCTGTAACGAGATAAGCGAAATCACTGAGGTAAAAGTGAGGGAGCGTTACTCTGTACGAAGTGTAGTCCATTGGAATGAAACTCAGATGAAGGGAAGGACGTTCTCATACCAGCAGAAAAATAAACGAACATAATTTTAAACAGTGGGGGACCACTCTTGTCCAAAATCTGGGTCAATAAAGCAGATTTGTCTCGGGAGTAAGTGATCGATCACAACACTGTTACTTTGAAGACATAAAACGGGCCCAGCTGGAAAAGGGAGAGGGGTGGGGTGGGGGGGGGGGGGGGGGGTTCAGTTCATAAATAGGACGTACGTAATCTAAAACGTAAAGAGAAAGGGACCAATGCTGTACAGCTAAAAGTATACATAGATATACAGATACTAAAGTCCTCCAAAGGGAAGTACATACAAGTATAAAAAAAAATAACACCACTCTTTGTCACAAATTTTAGGCCTCCTGGGCTTTATCATGGGGAAAAAATGGAAATTTGTTCAATGTTTATGTAGAATACATTATTACATTATAACGATATAATGCAAACTATATATGTTCATTTTATATCGTTCTAATGTAGTGATGGATTTTACATAAGCGTTGAACAAATTTCCATTTTTTCACTTGATAAAGGCCAGGAGACCCAAAATTTGTGACAAAGAGTGGTGTTATTTTTATGCTTATAGATGGACAGATCAAAGAGGTTTGATGCATGGAATATATTCCCAGTTGTGTAAAGTGTAACCATAACTCCCCCCACCTCCTCACTTTCCTTCCTTGTGTCATCCTTCTTGCGTCCAGGATTTTTGAAAAGGGGGGAGGGGCACATGTATATTATCCAAACTACTTAGCCATTTTTATTCCAAATCTGGATCTTCACTTGTAAATATGTGGCGAAAAGGGGGGGGGGGGTTAATCCCTCTCTAAATATGCCACTACCTCTATAATTTTGTAGTAGTAAGAGAAACTAGTTGAAAGAAGGGGGGAATGGGTGGGGGTGTTACACTACAGAGAATATAGTCCATGCGTCAAGTCCCAGTGAGACAGATAAGAACATAAAAGCGAACTGTAAACCATAACGATATTCAAACTTAAGAGGGGTATGAACTTTACTGATAAACCAGGGTCTACTGAATTTTTTGTCATACCTCTGTCTCGTGGTCATGGCTATGGGATTCAAACCGAACGAAGAGAAGTTCTAATAAAATAAAGATGTAGAAACTCAGAACAACAGCAAAGATCTTAGTCATGTGATCAGGAATGTGGAAGCCGTCGTCATGGTGTATGTCCACGTGAATATGGAGTACCTGGTAAATATAACTTTATTATTCAGGGAAGAAGAGATTCAAAAAATTAAACTTAAAAAAAGTATTTAGAAACAATAAATAGACCTATAATGCTATCATTCTGCAACTTATTTCCAAAAGAAATGTCTGGAGAATCAAGTTTAGTTCTTCGAATGGAATATAAGGGGAAATGTCTGAATATTTAGCAGCCATGTGCTTGGCAATGAGAGAAAAGGCGTTATAGAAGGAGTCAACAAAGTGATTTGTCTGCCCTTGATTAGTACTCTCCCACATTCAGCATATCAGGGCTGAGTTTAAAAGCGAGATTATTCCTTGAATGACCATATCTCGCAATGATTGACTGGCCATACGAATAATGCAAAACTTATATATCATTCCTTTCCCACACCCAGGGTCTACTCGAATAAACAAGAGAAGATAACTCCCCATATGAAACCGTCCTGTTGTTTATTCTATACATTTATTTTCTAGCTAGATGTTTATAGAAAAATTCAAAAAAATTTTGAAATTGCTTCAAAATACCTGTTTCCTCAAACTGGTTTTAATCTTTGTTTGGGTTTTTTTGGTTGGTTGGTTGGTTTTCTTTTGGTTTTTTTTTTTCCTTTTTTTTTGGGGGGGGGGGGGGGGTATCTTTGTATTCTTTTTTCAATATATAAAATGGGACCAAAATATAAATATAAATATAAAATATAAAAAATATAGATATGCATTAACTTACAGTAGGTAGCAGATGAATAAAGGCATCTCCTAGGAGACAGCTGATAGACATAGCTAGCAAAGCAGCCATAGCGTACTGCTTCAATCTTGTGTGCGAGACTTTAACGAGAACAGCTCCAAGAAGAGAACATAAACTGATGACGAATACACATAAACTTGCTAATCCATAAACTGAAAAAAGAAACATACTCTGCATGAAATTACTCTTCATTCTCTTTCCATTCAATGTGTCACGTGAATGCTTGGACTTGGGGCTGAGGATATCTATTTAGATTAATTGGGAAGTATATTTCCAATAATAACGGTGTTATGTCACTATACTTAGTAACAGCAAATATTTTCTCTCTCTCTCTCTCTCTCTCTCTCTCTCTCTCTCTCTCTCTCTCTCTCTCTCTCTCTTGACACTGTTAAATTGCAATCACTACGATTTTAGCATTCGGATTGTAGTTTTTATTAGACTGGATTGACCTTTTACTTATTCTAGTCCGGGTGGTTTCTGTTAGACTGGGTTGGCTATTTCGTTACGTTAGTTAGTGACGTATCCCAGCAGTGATATTTGATTGTACTGGCTTGATCCTTATTCCAGTCAGGGGTGTAACCAGGTGGTATGTAATATTATAAGACTCTATAAGACTGCTATGAAAGATACATTAGTTAAACCCGAGGCCTCGGGTTTTACTTGATTTTGAGGCCCCGAGGGTGTAACTGATGCATCTTTCATAGCAGCCTATAAAAGAGTATTTTTCTCTCATATTTTGGCCCAATATTGAAATTCCAAAAAATCGGAAAACATTTAAATTCATCGAATCAGGAAAATTTTGTCATTTTTCTAAATGAATAAACCGTGATCGCTATTCTATTTGCCTTTAAATGTAAAACAACGTAGAAAAAGGAGTTTTTATTTGACGTTTTATTGAGACGTCGTCGTGTTCCGTGCGGAAATCACGATGCCGTCACGTGGTATGTAATACACATGAATATCACATAGCTGTATTACATGGGTCTACTCTATAACATATACGTGCATATGAGAGAAGTAAATCATAATCAACATAAAGAGAGGCAGAGACTATGGCGAGGGACGGGACTATTCCCTTTCGCCACTTGGATCATGGGAATCATTCCGATTCCTGTTCTTTCTTCTTCTTCTTCTTATTCATTTTTTTTTTAATTTTGATTTTTGTAATTTTAATTTTGTTTATTGATTTACTTTTGTTTGTTTGTTTAGTTTTTGTTTCTTTGTTCTCTCTTAATATAGCTCGAATACGGTAATAAACATGAATAAAACCTGTACCACAATAACCTACTTTTTCATATTTTACATCTCGCATCTATTATTTTATAACTGTCAAACCATTAGAAAATATTACCTGAATGGCAGACACTATGATTTCCACCTCCGGAATGTTAAACCTCGCATGCCTCTAGGATCTTTGACCTTCTGCATCTCTGGAATGTTTTACCTTTTGTACATCCGGACTTTTTATTCCGTTGTACATACAGGAACTTTGTCCTCCCGGTACCTCTTGAATCTTTGACCACTTGCACTTCCGGAATATTTTGCTTCCGGAATCTTTTACTTCCGGTACCTCCTGGAACTTTGGTCTCCGGTGCCTCCAAAATCATTGACTTCATGTTCTTCCAGATCATTTATCCTCTTGTACCTTCCGAATCTTTAACCTACTGTACCTTTGGAATCTTTCACATGTTTTACCTCCGGAATCGTTTTCGTCCGGAATCTTTCACTTCACTTACCGCTGGAATCACTGACTTTCGGAACCTATCGGAATTTATGATTTATCAAAAATTATAATATACATTTACCTTCAGAAGAAAAGGGGGACAAGATCGGTGTTTCTTCATTTCCCTTTGAAGTTAGGATGGTCATCAGAATACCCGGACAGATGTCTAGTAAGTCCAGAGGAGACAGATTTTTGTGCTTTCTGCTCCCAAAATAAATCTTATTGAAGTTCGCAAAAGTATATACCTGAAATCGAGGTATATAAGAAATTTTCATACAATGTTACATAAGGACTGTTGTCATCAGAAAAATAAGTAGATAATTTACATGTGGATTGAAGAAAAGAGTAATGAATTGGGGATAAATTGCGCCTATATTCTGATTGTTGTTCACCAGTGTATCATGGCTATAAAGGGTAACAGGCGGCGGTCAGGTATTGTTGAGCAAGCAAGAGTATGATGAATAGTAAGCTATCCTCCCCCTCCCCCATTCCAAAAAAAAAAAGAAGCAAAAATGCGCAAACAAATAAACAAACAAACAAACAAACAAACAAACAAACAGAAACCGAAAAAAAACAGAATCTCCAAACAACTAGAAATACTTCCTGTAATTTTGCACCTTTCGAGATATCTAACAAAGAAATGTTATTTTTCTCAAAAACGACAAAGCCAACAACGGGAGGTAACTCCAACTCAATTACTCATAATAAAACCTGGAGTTCCATTCTTTATTTTACATACATGTACATTTTCTCTACACATTAGAGCAGAACTTGGCCCATGTTAAATATTAACAACCCCCCCCCCCCCTCCTTCCTTCCCTCTTGGTTTGCAATTTTATAGCGGAAAGATCACAATAGATTGAGGCTCATTATGGAAATAGAGGAAATTTAGCGGAGAGATCACCATAAACTGAGAAGAATTAACCTACGGACGAGTTGTATGCATCGCGCTCCCTGGCAGTGCTGACATCTACTGGAGACTTGGAAATATTGAATTCGTGGAGGAGGTAGGTAGAACACGGATCGTGGACACCATGGTTCGGTTCGTGGACGCCATGGTTCGGTTCGTGGACGCCATGGCTAGGACCGTGGAGACTATGGCTGAAGTCATGGACATTATGGCTGGAGTCATGGACACCGTGACTGTCCGATCTTCCTGCTCGCTCGTTAGCATGAGAGGCGTGGCTAGCTTGAATGTGTCCGTCATGTGACGCGGACGACGTCACATGGGCTAGATGCAAGCGTTCTATCACTTTTCCTATGGCTGTAATGAGATTGTAAAATATACATTACATATCATGTCTCCCATCATATACTCTCATGACATATTACGTAAAGACTGAATAAATAATGTGTAGTCCTATCATTGTTATTATACAAAGCTTATGGATCTCTCTCTCTCTCTCTCTCTCTCTCTCTCTCTCTCTCTCTCTCTCTGTCCATTTGCAAATCAAGAAGATAATAATTCCCTTATCACGAAAAGAACCCTAATTTCCTTGCAACATTTTTACTATTTCTTTGGACAAATGGACTACTGAATATTGCTAGATCCACCCCTGATATTTTTCACATATTCCTCTTTCCATACTTCTTTCTAACTGGAACTGGAATTTCTTACATTATACTAGACCGAGACATGCCAAAAAACAAAACAACCCCCCCCCCCCCTCCCAAATTAAAAAAAAACCAGAACAGGTGTTTGATCTGAGAAACAAACGTTCAAAAACTTTAGAATTTCTACGATTTCGAAAATCAGACTTACCTTGGCAAAATAAGGTGAGATTCAATAAATTTAATAGCAATCATGACCATTTTTTTTTTCTTCATTTCACATGCTGTTTATTGTACTTTCTGTTTGAAACAGAAAGTGAAAGTTCACTACAAAACAGCATGCAAGGTGAAGAAAAATGGTCATGGATGCCTAGTGTTACGATGAAAATAAACCAACATAATCAAAATTAATTGAAGTTCACTTTAATTTGCCAGCATAAGTCTGAGTTTCAAAATCGTAGAAATTCTCAATTTTTTCATCGTTCGTTTCTCAGGTCAAAATCTAATTTCTATTGAAACGATAGGCTCATACCTTCACCATCGTTTCTATTTCACCATTCATATTTTGTGTGAACACTTTGCTGATAGAAACTGGGTCATTGCATCCAAAAAAAATGGAGTAACATGCACAAATCACTTACCTTTTCAGCTAATTAAATCCTTAACTATTCATATCTATCCATTTTCTTGTAAAAACAATCCATGTATACTCGAATAAATACATCACAACACATTTGGTGTAGCTCTTCATTACTTCCAAACAGCCATTTTAAATTATGTCAATATGTGGTTTCGCTGGCTGAAGAGTTCTAATTACTGGAGGCACCCAAGGGAAACATGGTCATAAAAATGAGGAAAAGGGTTGTTTTTCACCGAATTTTTCCTAGACATTTATTAAGTATTTGTATTCAAAGTGTTTTAAGATATCTGCAATTTAATTGGCAGGATTTTATGAAAAAAAAATAGGCTTTGATTTTTTTCCTATTTAACCTCATGGCCTCACACATGCGCACTCCATCTAGTTTGAACATGGCCGTTTGAAAGTAATGGAGAAATACACCAAATATTTTGTGATGTATTTATTCGAGTATACATGGATTGTTTTACAAGAAAATGGATAGATATGAATAGTTAAGGATTTAATTAGCTGAAAAGGTAAGTGATTTGTGCCTGTCACTCCATTTTTTGGATGCAGTGACCCAGTTTCTATCCGCAAAGTTTTCCCCACAAAATATGAATGGTGAAATAGAAACGGTGGTGAAAGTATGAGCCGACCGTTTCAATAGAAATTAGTCAAAATCCAACTAGCAATATTACATGTTATAGGCCTGTCTCGTTCTAACATTTTACAATTATAACACCGCAATATGTACACAGTGGTTCACAAAAAAATTCAGTTGTAATGCAGTTGAGGTACCAAATTAGGACGGTCAATTAAACTATTAACGGTATTCACTCAATCGCTGTGGTTAACCGGTTTACGGGCCCGCATTCCCACTCACCACAACGATAAAAGAAATAAAGGACATACATTTAAACTATATAAATTATGCTCCATATACATGTATTTAGATCAAACACCAAATAAAAGACATACCTTCCATGGAGACCACCGATGAATGGCTGTGTTTGTGACTGTTCAGTTCATACGCCAGGTCATGCAATACGTCCGCAGGGCATGGCAAGTTCTCATCTTGAATGATGTACCCTGAGTATTTAAAATAGAATTTTACTTTATGCTTTCAAAAGGAGATAAAGAAACCTTTAAAGATGAAAACATAATAAACGAAATTTTAGGAAACCTTTTCTTTACATGAATTTCTTTTTCAAGCATTTGTTATGTGACGTAAACATTGAAGTTTGTATTTGTTTCATTAAGCCGACGTGGCCTAGTGGTATCGCGCCGAACTCCTGATCGGGAGGCCGGGGTTCGATTCCCGCTCTGGCCACGCCGGTGTCCTGTCTTTCGGATGAGACAGTAAAAACCGAGGCCCCGTGTCGTGGTATGCATGGCACGTTAAAGACCCCTCACTGCATCGGGTGGGTCCGTTGTAAAGGTCAAAATTTCTATACCCGCATCAGACACCCAAATTTGTCAACAGATAATGCCACCACGTCTAAAATCTAGGTCTCACAATGGTACATATACCGCTTGGTAATTAAAATATGGAGAGTAGCAGTTCGAATCCAGCTGTGGTCATTCTTTTTTTTTTCCATTTCTTTACACATCTAGTAAGTTTTTAGATGTTTTTCAACACTCATATGAAATTAGACCATTTTAAGTAGGATCTGGACAATATTTGAAACAATTGTTGCTCATGACCCAGACTTGAAATCAATCAATAAAAGGCCCCACTAAAAGAAATGACTAACTTGTTGCCCTGAATCACACTTTGTAGAGACAAAGCAAATGCTTAATATTAAAATCACCTGAATGAATGTGCACTTTTGTTTTTTATTCTGGTCTGAAATAACATTTGACATATTTTCAACATTTGTGTTGACTTAGTCACAGTAATGCAAAAATAAATGAATTCTTCCTTCCTGCATGACTGATCATCTAGGTACTCAGGTGAGCGATATAGGCCCACTTGGTCCTTTTGTTTATAGTTGTCAATATAATTTTAAACACAAAGCTTGTTTTAGTCCTATGAAGGATGTGTTACTTACTCTTACTAGCTAGCTATGTCCGCCATTGTTTATAACGCTATACGAAGTTATTTTGCTGCTTACCTCTCAGTATGATGTCGACAAGGATAAGAGAAAACACTGCAAACTTCTCTACCTTTGATGGCCACGGTTTGATCAGCGCCTGATTGATATGATGAAGGCGATGGTAATGAGGCGGATAGAGCGTTGACGTAGGGCTTGCTGGAGTTTTCTCTTTTTCAGATTGATCATACTTTGTGTGCTGTGCCGAGGGATTTGTAGGCGAATTCTGTCGTTGAACGGATAAATTCACCGTAGAGTCCACCATTTCGTTGTATTTTAAGGTGCTTCCCTGTGGAACTGTCGATGACGGTCGTCTAGATTTATGAGATATTGTAGACTTAGTTTCTGGGGACACAGTACTGTGACTATGACCATGGTATTTCCTATGTAGAGTTGAATGAAGTATTGGAACCAGAGTTTCTGGTGTTGCGGTCATTGGAATTTTTGTCTTGTGGTTGTGTACATGGTGTTTTGGGTGAAGTGTTGAAGCTGTTGGATTTTCTGTTTTATGGTGTAGAGAATGGTGAGACACACGTGTATGCGGGTAATGCGTCACCCTGTGATGCGTTGTTCTATGGTGACGCGGCGTGTGTTTGCTATGATGACGAGTGCTTGAAAAGTCTTTCATGTGTGTGGCGGCTGTGACCTGCATTCCTTTCTGTGCGGCAAGAGAAGCTGATGAAAAGTTAGCTATATATCTAGAGACATCAGATTGGGATAATGTTGTTGGATTCAGTGAAGATGCTGGTGTTGGCTTTGCTAACATAGATTTTATCTTCGAGAGCAACACATTAATATCGACTAGTAGCTGAGTATAGAATACATCTTTACGTTCATCAGCTGAAATGTCTGTAAAATTATTACCATGGTTAAAATATATCGTATTCTTTTTCTGCGAAGACATATTATGTGTCTGTTGTGAATCCACGTGATGAGTGATGGTATAATTTTCATTTATTGATTTGTCATTTGTCAAAGGTTTGAGTGAGAAGATCGTATTCGCATTTTTCTTCGTTTGTTTATGGATATGCCTGTCTTCAGATGTTTCTCTCCAAATCTGTAGCATGATAAACTCTATCTCGGAGTAATGAATGCACTACAAAATAGTCAAATAGTCTTAAATAACGCGGATTCCAAGTACCATACTTGTCCCGTGGACAGAGTTTTCAAGCTCAAGCAAATGACAGGGAAACCGAAATGCATCTGACTTAGCTGTAGAGCAGGTCATTAAGGAGATGTACAATAAAAGTTGATAGCAAGTAATGAAATACATATATAGACATATTGATTGTAGAAATGCCATACCGATTTAAGACGGTCAATTGAGTAACAAAAGATACTCAATTGGTGTGGTTAACCAGTTTACGGGCCTACCTTCCCACTCATGACAAACGCAGTACAATCCAAATGCACACATTTAAAAATTTATGAAACAAATCTATATAGATAAGAGATTTAGTTTAGAAATATTAAATCGACATGATAATAAAATGGTGTGATATTATCACAAAACAAACAATCTAACAAGGACTACAATTAAGGAACGCAACATGTTATATTTGAACTCCTGAGGTTAAAAATATATAAATCATACATACAGTAAACATGAACGTACCTGATATTTGTTAAAATGCGAAATCTGTGATTCCTTGACTCCACCGTACGTCAAATCACGTCTGTAGTGTCTCATCAGTAATTTAAGAACCTGCTCGGGCTTTGTGTTGGTAGCTTGCATATATTCATCTAACTTCGACATTCGAAACCCGGCGCACAATAACGTTTCGAAATGGATGGATATGATGATGGCTACTCGGCTC
>CM068593.1:2137976-2146867 GCA_035048485.1 Pteria penguin | reverse complement strand
ATCGGACCGTGAACCTTTTCTTTATCGTACCTCGTTCGTTGACACGTAAAAGATCATTTTATGAAGGCACATAAGAACCTGAAAAGGGAAAGAGTGTGAAAAGGGGGGGGGGGGGGGGGGGAGGGGGGGGGGGGTGTGTTACCTCCACATTATTGGCCGACTATCACTCTGATTAAAACCATATCTTTATTCCGCTTCTCTAATTGTCCCATTGAGGATATTTATCCGTAATAGGACAAATAGAGAAGCGGAATAAAGATATGGTTTTAATCAGATTGGCCGACTATAGGTCAATTTCTATCACGAAACTTGACGTCAAACTGAATACAAGGCCATACTCGATAGATTGTCTCTGACTGGATTCGGACATAAACGTTTCCGGCTTAGAAGTGCTGATTTCTTTACCACTATGAGTTTCCCAATTTTACATATAAAAAATTATATTGGGATTAAGCTTCTGCCTCTTCTGCCTCTAGCAAATTTTTGATCCAAATAAAACGTACATGAATGTCCTTTCACAAACGTAGGTCATCCTGTGTTAGCAAAACATCCTTTAGAATTAAATCAACGTCGCAAAAAGCGGCTTGATTCATCGACATCACATGCGCTGTTTTACATATAGATCTTGAAATTGGAAGACGACCAAATAAAACCAAATGCATTACTTTCCATTGACTAAAATAGCACATGATACATAGGGGGTCGTTCTGTAACATCCAATTACGAAGCTGGAGAGAGAGAGAGAGAGAGAGAGAGAGAGAGAGAGAGAGAGAGTGGGGGTTAAGCAAAAATAAAGATAATTCACCCGATTAATTTAATCAGAGAAAACTATATAAGCATATTTTTTCATGATATATGAATATAATTAACATATAGGTATTTATGGATCATTTATGTATTTATCAATTAAAAAGTGGCCCATGTGTACACTGACTTGTATATTGTACGATAATTAGTTAAAGTACAGGGCGGAGGAGAAATATTCATTAAACAAAACATTATAAAAAATACCGACACACGATGAAGTTTAAAAGTAATAAAATGGAGAAAAATGAAGAATGCAATAAATAAAGGCCAGCGATTATAACGGTCGTAAAGACATCAGAGACGGCTGGTCAAGACAAGTCAAAGTTTACTAGGTGGGTCGTTAATTCAATTAGAATTCTTGACATCAGGTGTAAAAGGAATGCTGAAAGGTGGTTAAGAACCATAAAGTACAGGGTTGTCGTTCTTGTTTGGCACCTGAGGCGCTGCGAGAGGTGACTCCCGCAATGTATCTGTCGTGGCCAGGGGACAGTCGTGACATGCCGTGTACAATTAATAATTGTTGATGATAATTGCTTCAGCATTAATACTCTTTTGGATAATTAATAAGAACTGGATATTGATCGATGTGCAAGGATATGGCGCCTAGGACATTCGTTAACGTGTTGAAAGCGTTGTATGAAATTCAGTCTTAGCTCATGTTGTGTTAAGTAAAATGATTTGAAGTAAAATGATAATTTGAAGCACTAATTCGGTAGAAGTAATATATTTCCTTTCCTTTTCTTTTTGTTGAGTAGGTTGTTTTGGGGTTTTTTTCTGATTTGAACAATATACAATTACAATATAATAATATTATTATCATTGTATAATATACTCATATGATGAGAACGACGACCGCTACAAGTGTTACAGAATTAAACAATACATGGATATTCATTTAATCCGTTCTTTCTTTTGACATCAAAAATAGTTTCAGAAGCTCTAACAGTAGATGAATGTTAAGTCAAAGCCATTTCACTTGTAACGCTTTTGAAAAAAAAAAGGAAAAAAGAAAAAGAAAAAAAGGGGGGTGTTGTTCCACCGATGTTTTGTTTGTAAAATTTCTGATTTTACATAAAAAAGAAAATAACAACGAAAAATACTAGTAATTTTCGACGAATCTGGGAGTGGGTCCAGATCCTAGGTACACCTCTCTGGATGCGCGCATGTTATGTTTCTTCCTACGCTGTAAGAGGGTACAGTAGTAATATATAGGCTGTTAGTAATAGACGCAAAACTGAGCTAACAGACGAATACGGCTTTATACATTTTTTTTCACGTTGACGTCACTTCCGGCATAGCGAATAATCCTCCATAATCACGGACAGACTGAATACAGCGGGAGCTTCAAAATGGCCGCCGTTATACAGTCGAAAGTCTAGAATTTTAGAAAAGAAAGAGAGAGACCTCCAGGCGAAAGAATGTTATATGACAAGTTTTTATGTAAATTATGATAAATTCTGTTGGTCTGACTGTGTTCTGATTTTATCTAACGTCAAATATGACAGAACATGTAAATCACTGTAAATTTTGTCTTTTCATGCTACCAAAATCATAGGCTACTTATCTGCGCACATGTTTAGGGTCAATATAACTTTTCTAGTATTGAATTATAACCCTCATCCCCCCCCCCACCCCCACCCCCACCCCCCCCCCCTTTCACTTTTCCCATAAAAAACATATATTAGAATAAATCAATCAATCAAATCAAATCAAAAGTTATTTTCGATTGCCTAGCCTTGATAAGAAGTGTCTCATTTGAGGTACTAAAGGTAACTGCTATCTAACTGACCAAGTTTAACCAGGAAAAAGTGATGATACAAATAAGAAGAGGAACTTAAATTAGCAGTCACTGGCCAAAGTTATGCCATTTTCTACTTCTTATCAAACAAGGTCCTATGAATCTTACTAATCCTTTCCTATACTGCAATCTTTCATTTAACTTTGTTCTTTTTTTGCTTTGTTATTTGGAAAGGGGGGGGGGGGGTTTTCGGGGAGGGGGGTTGCTTTGGTTTGGTTTTTTGTTTTGTTTTGGTTTTCGTTTTATTTTGTTTTGTTTTGTTTTGGGTTTTAGGGGGTTTTGTAGAATTCATAGAACCTGTAGTTGAATAGTCAAATTTCATTTCCTTGTTACATAACAAATGTAAATATCAGTTTCAGTCCGAAGGCAACGGATAAACCTTAAAGAAGAAGGTGACCAAGTTTAGATAATCCCTCAAAAAACGTTCAACTACGTGTGACGTCACACACACGTGCCCTCGGCGTCGTTGTATCTGTCAAATAAAGTTACACTTCGAGCCCGAAGAAAAACGCAGATCAAAGGCGCACGCGGATACTATAGAAAATACATTTGACCGTGCACATCCACTCAATTATTTAACTCGAATGGTTGTACGGATGACAGGAAAAAATAATCAGTGTGTCATATCGCTTGCTGGGAGTATGTAGGGATTGTTAGGAGCAGGAAATTAACTCGTTTTCAAGGTAAAATTGCAGTAATTTGATTCTGATTCCAAATTTAAGAAAGACATACACGTTATAAAGAGTGAATATGTACAATGTATTTGTCGTCGCTTTCATGATATTTTTGTGTGTGGAGATAGCGCAGTGCTCTCTCTCTCTCTCTCTCTCTCTCTCTCTCTCTCTCTCTCTCTCTCTCTCTCTCTCTCTCTGTGCTATCGGGTCAATGACAACCGTTTCATTTGCTTTGATAACACGTAGTTGATATAAATCTAGTGTTCCTTTCTCATGGAAAGTTTTCTCTCACACCAAAGGTGGGCATTCCTTTCTATAAAACCCAAGATATCAAATAATTTTAAACATTTCACATTTTCTTTGGTAATATAACTTTAACGCCTTTTTTATTTATCTATTTATTTCATTTTTTTAATTTTTGTTTTGTTTTGATTTTGTTCGTTTGTTTGTTTGCTTGTTTTCTTGTTAGTTTGAAAGTTTTATATGAAATTATAGTTATTAATTGGGGAATTGTGAAAAAGAGAGCATTTTAGCATTTCATAAAGTGTATATTCAAATTGATAATAAAGTAAAATTGCAAAGTTTGATATTCAAAAGGTACCTCGATTCTTTTGCTTTATCTTAAAATCAGAAAACGAGTGGTAGCGTTTAAGGGATTCAAACCTTGATCCATTCTTACCGATATAAATGGATGTTCAATAGTTTTATCAATATTTATTAACAAGGAATGTGAAGAGCTCGTAAAAGATGTCTTTTTTTCCTTAAAGATACATTCGTTCGTTTCTTTATACCATAACTTCTCAAAAACGAAACAAACAAACTTTTCAACTGCTCTAAACCTTTACGTCAGAATCCTGAATTGAAAGACGATTATAGCAACATGCAAGGGAACCCATACCGCATCAAAATTTCCGGGTTAGACTTGCGATATTCAAAATATATATCGTAGGAAGCATAATAAATCTGAGAGGAAGCTCGTCGGTGTCCGGTCTTTCGGACGAGACAGCGAAAACTGACGACTCCTGTCAAAGTGGAGTCAGGACGTTGTCATGTTAAGATCCCTCGTTTGTCCCTCACTGCTCCGGATCTGTTCGTTTGTCCCTCACCGTTTCGGGTGGGTCCGTTTATCCCTCACTGCTTTGAGTGGGTCCGCTGATCCCTCTTTGCTCATGGTGGGTCTAGGTCTATAGTTCCCTGTAAAGCATCAGAGAGATGCCGTTACTACACGAATAAAATAATCGGGGCGTGCCGTTAGGCAGAAATCAAACAAATCGTTTCTCTCTTTATCTTTCGGGTTCAAAATCATCAGGATGGAATGTTTCAATTTTCGGGTTCGCTATACATCATAATGCATGTCCTCGCTCAGTACATTCGTACATTTTCTAGTAAAACATCTATTATCGTGTAAGGAGCGTGTTAATGGCATGTCCGAGTCTTCTCCAATACACAGGAAGGAGACGGATGGCTATACGCATAGGCTGGTCTTTAATCTTAGCCAATAAAAAAGTGTGAAAGATATATGAGGGAATATTATATATATATATATATAGTATATAGTATATATAAGTATAAAAGTGATAAAAGTAAAAACAATAATAAATCAAAATAAATAGATAAATACTTGTAAATAGAATTGCATAAGTGTCATTTTAAGAGAATCGATGTTGTGTTGATATACATGTATTGAGATGCCAGACCCCAAATTTGAAAAAAGGCAAAAAAGGGTATACGGCATCCCAAGTTTTGTAAATAGCCTTGTGTAACTCTAACGGCAGTCAGAACTTTAAACTGAATTTCAGACGATAAGAGGAAGGTGAAATTTAAAACCGAAAGACAATTAGTCTTCGTGTGATGCCTGATTTCTCAGCAACTGGAATCGGTTTTGGTCAGAGGTTCGAGCCCACACATTGTCTCTCTAATCCTTCTATGAAACAGTACAACACTAAAATACAAATGAAAAATCTGAAGTTTCTGTAGCCTTGCCTTCTTTTTAATAGCCCGAGAACCCGGTATGTCAAGTTAATAGTTTTCAACATGTATACATGTTTCGGAAAAGTATACTTCTAGTAATGAAAGTCCAAAAAAAAAAAATTAATTACAATGACAAAAATTCATACATTTATGTACACATGTATACATACATTTATAAACATTTCTTCGAATATTTTACGAGACGTGTTGGTGTGAACTTTCTTTTTATATCTGTGATCACGTGACCAGTAGGATCTACAGCGTTAAGGACGACACACAGACATGTATCTGTATGGATCAATGTCTTTCTGTCTTGATAAATACTTGTTGAAATACTAATATGTGACTCAACTATTCTACGCAGTTGTCTTTTCTTTGTATGACTTGGAGAGAGTTATCTTTCCTGCGTGATGTGACGCATAGATGACGTTTAAAGGGTGTTTATTGCAACTCCTACGAGTGTCAACAACAACATATTTGTTTACAATTTTCGATTTTCTGATGACGACATCTCACTCTACCCATATAAAATGGACATCTGTGTGCGAAAGGCCCGATTCACAATCTGTATAGCTATCATCTGTATACGTCACACCAAGATTATTGTGGTGACGGCATCTGCCTGATGCAGTGGACAGAAATGTAAACTTACGAAACTGGCGTATCTGTTGCAGCGATGGGACGTATTGCACATTTATATTACAGTTCTTCTGTGACAAGGCACTGACGTCTTCATCCGAAAGACATGTGCGAGTCACCGTCGGGACTCGAACCCGAGACACATCGCACACGAACCAAGCACCAGACAGATTGATCCACGCCAACTCCTTTGTAAAGTGAGAACAAAGAAGAATATTCCTCATTCTGATATACACAACGATCTTCTTAAAATATAACAACCCTCCCCCCGCGCCCCTTTCCCATCTCTCAACTTGAAAGAGTCCGTTCTCTTCCTAATTTTCCGACACTGTAGGTCCTACATCCTGTGTTAGAGAATTCGTTTCGTTGGTTCGATTAAGTTGGTGCCGCCACTCATAGGCACACATATTGACACTACTCGCTTTGGGTTAGATAGGTCGAGGATTCTCCTAATTATCACTGACAGCCTTAAATTAATTGAGGGGACAGCTCGGTCCAGAGGTAGCGCACTGATACAGTTGGTGCCGCCATTCATAGACACATCTATTGACATAAGTATCGGTTTGGGTAAGATAGGCATAGAAATCTACCACTGAATGCCTTATCTGAGGGGGGGGGGCTTAGTACAGAGATAGCGCACTGGATTGATATTCTGCAGACCTAGGTTCGATTCCAGCTGTACGCATTATGTTTTTTGGATGATTTATCATATTCTGCCTCCCTACCCGTCCACCAGATGATAGGATACGAACGGAGGTCCAATGTGCTGGTACACGTTGGTGCGCTAAAGATCTCCCAGTGGGACACATTTATACAGCCATGCGTCAGACAGGTGCCGTCACCATCAAAGGTATACAGTGTATGAATGGCATAAAACAACAATGACATTGCATTATCTGAAACCCACAAAAAATACCTGATTGCCGAATTCCATATGACCAGGTTCTCTCTCTCTCTCTCTCTCTCTCTCTCTCTCTCTCTCTCTCTCTCTGTGTGTGTGTGTGTATTTGGAATCCGGACTCATACTGTATATTCGTTTTAAATTTATGCTCTACCCGAGAGTTATTTAAACCGAATAGTCGCATATGCTAGAGACATTTTTTGAAACCCCGTTACAAACCCATCAGCTGAATCTGCCCCTAAGGAAATCTTAACTATCTACCTACTGTTACAAACACTATAGCTGAACCTGCCCCTGAGAAAAACTCCAAATTCCCTACACATTTCTCAAATATGATAACATGGAAAGGAGAGTGTCAGATGCAGTTTATCACCACGACAGTACAGAAGGGCTACGACAGGGAGCATCGCTTGGTCAGCTCCTGTTCTGACTTATCCATTAATCACTATAGCTGGGCGTGGGTCACTTTTAGCCCTCTTTGTTTGCACTTTCACACATTTTTATGAATGACACAGATTTCAACAATGATGTGGCAGTTAGGAAGTTTACATGTGGCTTACAATTACGTATTTATGGATCCATGTTTACTTATACTGGTGATTCATTAATGAATGGACAGTCGGGGTTATTAATTGTACACGGACACATTTGTATTGGACAATTGACACTATCTACGTTTAATTGATAGTTGTTTATTTATTAGTAGTATAGACCCTCTGGTTTTACTTCTTGTATTTTCGACAATTTTTATTTTAAGAGGTTGGTAACCTCCTGCTTCCATGTCGCGATATATAACTGAAATATTGTTGACAGTGACGCAAAACACCAATCAAACAACCTTAATCGCTTACTCCTACAGCATAAATTCCGACACTTTTTACTCCGACACTATAAACTCCGATTAGATTCTTTCTACTCCGACACCTTTTATCAAACACTTTTCACAGTGTAAGGGGAGGGGAGGCAAGGGCTACCGGGAGGAGTTGGATACAAGACATGGACCCTGCGATATAAGAGGGAAAAGAGGGGAAAATGAAAGAGGAATAAATAGATTGAAAGATAATGAGAACTCGTGGAAATAAGGAGGTAAACACGGGCATTGGGGGAAGGGGGGTTAACTTGCAATGATTTTGGGTATATCATGCAGCTGAAATCATTTAATTAGCACTCTACCCATTTATATATCGGTCAAAGAGTGAAACTTGCTACTGATGCGAACAATTAGTAGTTACTTTCGCTATATGTGCTGTCAAGATATCAATGTTACTCCCCGTGAATAGTTATTAGACTTATAACCACTGATATATATTTTAAGTAGCCGGTTGGTTGGTTAATTGGTGTTTTATGTCGCTTTCAACAATTTTTCAGTTATACCGCGACATGGAAGCAGGAGGTAACCAACCTCTTAAACATAGTGGCGCAACCCGGGAATTGAACCTAGATCGTCGGCACCGCAAGCCAAGCGCCTAACCACTACATCAAGTATGCCCCTATTTAAAGTGGTATCCTTTCATATTCTGAATTGCCTTAAAAGTATACCCTATTCCATCCATACGTATGTGTATCCCATCCATACGTATATGTATTCCTTCCATACATATGTGCAGTCTTTATAACGGAAGTTAACCCCCAATCCTTATCCCTTTTCCCCACCCGTTCTGACCTTCTGTATATAAAGAGATAATTATGATTCGCATTTACAAACACCAGGTATGTTTTCTTTGTGTTGATTATGTTTTTGGTATGTAGGGGTCGATTATGTTGTGTGATTTTGTCAGATCTCTTATTTCCCTTGGAATCTCCATTATCAAGGACTTCCGAATAAAAATCAAAAGTATAAATATTCTCATTTAACTTGACTACTGTGGTAGGGAACAAGAGTGATGGTGTAGAAAACTTGACTATTGTGGTAGAGGACTCGAGTAATATTGTAGAAAACTTGACTATTGTGGTAGAAGACTCCAGTAATGTTGTAGAGAACTTGACTATTGTGAAAGAGGACCCGAATAATGTTGTAGGAAACTTGAATACTGTGGTACAAGACTCAAGTAATGTTGTAGAAAATTCGACAATAGTTGTAGAGGACTCCAGTGATGTTGTA
>CM068593.1:2132976-2135476 GCA_035048485.1 Pteria penguin | reverse complement strand
TGAAATTCATATAAATAATTAAGAAGACAAGGTGACGAATTACGGAATGTAGGAACAACTTATAAGGATATGTAAGTTTTAAGATTTAATCATGTATGTGGCAAATCGGCATAATTTATAAACTAGACAAAATAAAACACTCACAAATGGGTAAAGGAAGAAGTCAAGGGTGGGAAAGGGGATGGTGTTTCAACACGCACTCTCTTAAAAATGACTATTACACGAGGTATTGAAATTGGAATCGTTTTCTAATCGAGGCTAGCTCTAAGCGGTGAGGGTCACCACTAAATACTGACCTCTACAGCTGAATTCTAAGCTCCACAATTGATCACCTACTCCACCACTTAACACTGATCTTCACCACTGAACAATGACCTCCACCACTTCACATTGACCTTCACCACTTAACACTGACTCCATCACTCAACACTTGCCTTCACCATCACTTAACAATAAAGTTCACCACTTAACACTGACCTTCACCACTGAACACTGACCTCCACCACTTATTACTGACCTTTACCACTTAAAACTGACTTCCACCACTTAACACTAACCTCCAACACTTAACATTAACGTCCAACACTTAACACTGACCTTTACCATTGAACACTGATCTCCAACACTTAACATTGACCTTTACCATTGAACACTGACCTCCACCTTTTAACACTAAAATTCACCACTTAACACTTACCTTAACAACTGAACACTGATCTCCATCATTGAAAACTGACCTTCGCCACTTAGCATTAACCTCTAACACTCAACATTGAATCCACCACTTAGCACTAACCTTACCCACTTAACACTGAATCCACCTCTTAATATTGTCCTCCACCACCAGACACACTATTTATATACATTGAGCTCCACCAGCGAAGTCTAACCTTCCAACATCAGTGTGTACTGAAGGAGGTTTGTGTGTACTGAAGGAGATTGTGTGTACTGAAGGAGGTTTGTGTTTGGTCGTGGAGTTAAGTCTTTATTGACACAAGTCAATGTTTAATGGATATGAAATCCAAAGTACTTAAAGAAAACCTCCGACCTCCGGAGGAGAGAAAGGGCAAACCTTTCATTTTTTCCAGACCTATTAAGCTCAGATATTGCAGAAATGAGGATACAGAAGGATTCAGAATGCCTCCTTGTAGTAATCCAGATACATTTCGTCTTTAGCTATTGTTATACAGGCTTGTGACAGGCTTGTTGTAACGTTTAAGTGCTTGGCATGCGGCACCGACGATCCGGGTTCGATTCCCGGATTGCGCCACTATGTTTAAGAGATTGATTATCTCCTGCTTCCATGTTGCGATATAACTGAAACACCAATCAAGCCACATTATTATATTTACATGTCTGTAGATAGACTTCTTTACTATTAAGATATGATTGTTTTCTTCAGAACATCACTACAATGAAGTTACCGTGGATCCTCGCATTTCTTCTTTTCTGCCTCTTGGTGCAAAATGTACATCTGCAATGTGAGTATTATTCAGTCATAGGTTTCCATCAAAATTATATTAATATAATACGAAATTACAATGTGACGTCATCGATTTAGACAAATATTATAAAGCGTGTTTGTGTTGAATCTAACTTTTGATAAGAATGGAGTTTCGTTCAGGATTCATTTATTGATTGCTGTTTTACGCCACTCCGGGATTATTTCTAATATATTGTGAGGGCATCTGTCTGATGCATTGCATAGAAATTTATATTTGCAACGAAACAGCGCGAAGCAGTAAGGGGTCTTTAACGTGGCACGTCTATCGTGACGTGGGACCTCGGTTTTTCCTGTCTCATCTCAGAATCAAAACCGCGACCCCCCGGTCACGTGCCGAGCACCTCATCCACTTATCTACACCGGCTCGAAAAATAATGTCCTCACATAATATAATATAATATAATATAATATAATATAATATAATATAATATAATATAATATAATATAATATAATATAATATAATAGTGAGGTCTAAAGTGCTAGATCCTATAGACCAAAGATAATCCATATACACCTGGTAACACAAGTTGAATATGATAAATAATATATAGCATAAATCGCTATTACCAATATTGACAATACAGATGTGTAGGAAAGTTTTTGTGTCTCTTTTAAAATGATGTTGCTTTAAGAATACCTCCTATCTAGCCATTGACAATAGATCATGTACTGTTAAGTTTCTCCTCTACCCCTTGTATTCACTTGCTTCGTACACCTTGGTATTATACGATATTTCAAGTTATATATCATATTTCTAGCTATGTATCATATTTCTATTCCCAGCATTCAATTGTTATGTCCCGGCTGATATTATGTTGCTGTTGGATGGGTCGGATTCGATCCAGGACCGCGACTGGGTGACCATGAAGGAGTTCGCACAGCAACTGATCATGAACTTTGATGTCGCCGCCGATGCCATCCACATCGGCATGGTCGTATACAGCTCCGGTATAGGGGACCATATTGGCCTGAATTCTTTCAAAGATAAGAATTTA
>CM068593.1:1875476-2127976 GCA_035048485.1 Pteria penguin | reverse complement strand
GTTATGATTCAGGTTATAGTTTTTGTATACCGACCACGACGCCGATGCCGACGACAACGACAAACGCCGATGCCGACGATACGACGAACGACACCGAAGACAACGACTCGTGGGGTATGAAAATGGCTATCCGGACATTCGTCCCGGCGAACTAAAATGAAAAAAATTCAAAAGTTACCTTTTATAAACAGGTGGCCGCTTAATGCAGATGGTCGTTAATTCAATTTCCATTATGTTTAGATGGTGGCATGGGTATTATTGTATTTTTCAGGTTTGGTGTGTAAGGTACCGGCTGATATCGGCTTCGTCCTGGACGGCTCCGACAGTATTGACGACACCCAGTGGGTCAAGGAGAAGAATTTCGTTGCTAATCTTATAAATAACCTTGACATCGCCCCCGACGCTATTCACGCGGGAATTATAGTGTACAGTACCAATATTGGTGATACCGTGGATTTCAATCCCTTTAAACCAAAAACTCTGCTGAAGATTATGACCAAAAACCTGAAACAACCAAAGATAGGTACAGATACCGACAAAGGCATTCAGGCTATGCGACAAATGTTCAGAAAGCAAGGACGCAGAGGTGCTCCAAAGGTCATGATTATCGTTACTGATGGACGATCACGTTCGCCTCAGCAGACTATTGCGCAGGCGCGACTTGCTAAAACGGAAGGGATTATTATTATAGCCGTTGGTGTAGGAACACAAGTTTTCAGGTAATTTATAGAAAATTTAATGTGTTTAAAACATTGTATGTTAAACTGGAGAGGTTGGAATTATATCCCAGAATTCCCCCAGAATTCACTCTAGAGGGTGGCGTGTCCATATCTTAGGTTTATCTTTGCATATTTTACAAGACAACGTATTGATTAAAGTTTTTTCTCCGAATTCTACCGCGCATCGACACCCTCGAGTTAGCCTTCTGAACCTTTGAATGCCTAAGCCGGTGTGGCCTAGTGGATAAGGTGCTCGGCTCGTGATCGAGAGGTCCCGGGTTCGACTCCCAGCCTGGGCACACCGGTATTTTGTCTTTCGGATGAGACAGTAAAAACCGACGTCCCATGTCACGGTAGGCGTGGCACGTAAAAGATACCTCACTGCTTCGGGTTGGTCCGTTGCAAAGGTCTAAATTTGTGAGCAATTCAGCGGGCAGATACCGTCACCATATACGTAGAGTGAAGTAAAACAATAATCAAATGAGCAATCAACCTTTGAATGCCATTTTTTTAAGCCCTGTTCAAATTCTGCTTTTTCTCGTAAAATAAATATTTATATAAAGGTCACTTCTGTACGGAGGTCAGTTTGAAGTGTTCTCTTACATTACATTTATGCAAAAAAAATTACAGTATGTGGTTAAGCGACGACAGTCATGAATAGATGCACCAGAGGGCAGCACTATCTTCCCTTAAATGTGGCTATCCTTTCATTAAGAACGTGTACAGTGCAATATTCGACCCATAAGATGTCGATGTGTTTTGAATATTTTAGAGTAATTCTGGAGTTTGACCTTTTCTGTTGTGTTTTCATGATCTGTGGAGTATACTGCCTGTTATTCCGGGAACTTCTGGTCCACATGTAAAAATACTGATGTAATGGTTGAAGGCCACATTAAAATAATTTTTAGATTTAAGTGTCCAAAAAAAAAAAGGTAAGGATAATTGAATTTCTATCCCTCCAGAACCTGATAAAACCTTGAACAATTGCCCAGGGCATTGGTGTTGCATAAACTCGTCTTCTTTTCAAAGCTTATACTCTCAGAATACCATGTTTTAAGGAATATCAAGATAAATCGATAATTAGTAGTACGTTTTCAAGGCAACGTGAGAGAGAGAGAGAGAGAGAAAGGGGGGGGGGGGTGTTACTTATAGCTGGTGGTCTTTAAAGTAAGACAATTACATTTTCTGACGACAGATATAGATTCAAGGCAGAATATATAGATATAATAATGTTGTCGATATATATACCCTTCTGTACATGTAATAAAAAAGAAGACCGTGACACTGACCTCAATACAGAGGCGACCTTTATAAAGAGGTTCATTTAATAAAAAGACATAGAAAGTGGAAATGCAAAAGCGACCTTTATAAGAGAATGACGTCTTTATAGATTTGACCGTTAAGGCAGGTTTAACAGTAAGTACATATCTAGTCGGTTTTGTTGGTTTATAATATACAGTATTTGATGTTTTCAGGGAGGAACTTAGCCAGATAGCCACTAATCAAAGGAAACTTTTCGAGGTATCCAATTTTGCAGCTCTCAAGCAGATCATTGTCTCCATCAGGGATTTAATTTGCCAAGGTATGATATATTTCTCCAATAATTAAAATGGGGTTCGCCGCCTGTTATCATCCGTTAGGCGGTGCCTGTGTACTATGAGTTAGAAACGTCGATTTGTGTTGGCAACCTTATGACGTCTCAGTGACGTACCATTCTTCTATACGTCATTTTTGCGGGAATATGTTGTATTTCCTCCCTAAATATCCGGACCGCAGTTAATGGCGGCGAACCCCATTCAAATCGGCATCTTATATTGTCACTATGGTTTACATTGCCATGATATTTTATCATTTTCTGTTACTGAACATCAAGACTGAAAATAATACGTTGTATTTTTTAACTGCATACTCCTAATGTAATAGTTGAAAAAATATATAAAACTATAGAAATTTGTTGGTATAAGTATGACCGGGTAAATTCTATAAAAGAAAAAGGCCATCGGCCTAAACGCTGAAACAGAGCAACAGGAACAGAAAATATTTTCGTATCTTATCTAGGCTAGCGTTTCATGTGTTTAGTAAACCTCTGCATGAGAAAATATTTCATACAAAAGTTCATTACAATCACCTTTAATCCTATGTCATTATGTTATATATTCAAAACCTCATTGTGGTGTAGAAAGTATGCATAATAAATGTGTGTATATTATCCATGTCCTGTTATCCTTAAAACCAGTATATTGGTTTACAGTTAAGTGAATTTTTATATTCAGACTACTCTGTCAGGGCCGTTGGGGACGTTTCAAAATTGGGGTCAAATCTGAATTTTGTTTTCCGTTCCTAAGGTTAGAAAAATTAAATGGTCCATGACCTGCAAAAAAAAAAAATAATAAAATAAAATAAATAAATAATAAAAAAAAAAAAAAAAAAGAAAAGAAAGAAAGAAAGAAACACCCCACCCGACCTGTATTAAAAAACTAATATTTGATTGGTCAATGAACATTATAACAATAGACCATATTCCGATTTTGATAATTGCTGTCTTTTTGTCCGAGCTGATACATTTTGGCGTTGTTTTTCATAGTGACGTCATAGATTCATTATAACGTCACTATGAAAAACAACGCCAAAAGGTATTAGCTCGGACAAAAAGACAGCAATTATCAAAATCGGAATATGATCTATTAAAACGGCAAAAAAAAATGCATTTCGGGAGTTCTCACTATACCCCCCCCCCCTCTTTAAAAAAAAAAAAAACAAAAATAAAAAACAACAAAAAAAAAAAAAACAAAAAAAATAAACAACAACAAAAGAAAAACAAAAAACAAAACAAAAAAAAAAAAACAAAACAAACCCAAAACACAATAGTATCGTCTTTTTTAAATGTTCTTTATGAAAGTCCCCCTTAAAGATATTATAAATGTTAAATTTGTAATAATAAGGGGGAAACATGAAATATTCAGAGAATAAAAAAGAGAAACCCAGTCCTTGTCATTTTTAAATCAGTTGGTCGGCAAACAATAAGCCAATGATTTACTAGTATTTTGATATACATGTAGATAGTTTCATTCCCATCGTTTTCAGCATACTTCACTGATATATTCGTTCACATGCCAACATATCCAATATCCCTATTAATTCTTGTACATTTTTTTTCCATATTCGACATTCTTACATATTCTTGTATATTCTGATATTTGTATAAATGTATATATGTATGTATATTCAATGCTTACAGATGTGTATGTATGTATATTCAATGCTTACAGATGTATATGTATGTATATTCAATGCTTACAGATGTATATCATTCAGAAGAAGGTATGCCTACAGAATTTCGCTTTCATCTTCTTTTCTTTATTGAAACCTTGACGATATTTTCCTGCTTTTCCCTCTCTCTGTGTTAAGAGTGTTGGATCTTCAAACTGTCCATCAAATAAGCCAAGCACGGGCATTAAATTACAAAACAATAGGTTACATTTGCGATAATTTAGTTGGAGTTACCTCCCGTTGTCGGCCATGTTTGTGCTCTGGCATGATTTTATTTTATTTTTTTGCCTCATATTCATACTAAGTTTAATCATTATTATTTTTGTTTTTGAGGAAGTTGTTAATATTTACTTTTTCAGAAACTTTTTGACTTTGTCTAATACCTAAAAATTTGCATAAACATTGGAAAAACACAGAAAGTATCCCTAGTTTGGAAAAAAAAACTGCCTGCATAATTTGGTTGATTTATGGAAAAATATCCAGTTACATACCTCAAAGATGGCAGACATCTTGTCACAAAGGAAGGGACTCCAATACAAGTTTTTGCTAATGAAATCTGTCTATTTAGTTATGAAAAGAATTGACGGGAATCCCTTGGAATAGTAGTGTTACAAAACAAATATTCGGCTACATGGCTTTGAACTAGTTGAAATAAGAAATCACCGAATCAGTACGCAATTCCATGTCTGATGGCTTCACGTATTATTCTATATATTTTTTCATTCATCAAAGGCATTCTTTTTATGAATTCTTTGAGAGTTTCTTTGTAATTTAATTTTACAACTTTTTAAAAATTGAAAAAAAAAAAAATAATAAAAAAAAAATAATATGTACATGCTCTTTGTTGTAGAACAGTAATAATAATAATAATAATAGTTATTATTATTCTACATTCAGTGTTAGATGATTTTTTTATTGTTTTTTTTTTGTCTTTCTATCTATTTCTTTATCTGTTCATTTATTTATCTATTTATAATTATTTATTTATTTATTTATCTCTTTATTTACCAAATTCTTGCATATGTCACCAATATATAACAATTTTTAAATCATGCTTACATTTGAAGACAACTCTTATGGACATGAAACAATTCGATCCAACTCTTTTTGCATATTCCTCCTCCCTTTCTTTCACTGGTAGATTTCTTTATTCTTCTTACTAACCTTGCCACCATCTAACACCTGCTACCTCCCACCAACCCCTTTTTGTTAGCGGTAAAAGTAGATAGATAGTAGAGTAGAATGTGAAAACAAAAAGTATCTGATCTTTATTTAAATTCAATTTTCCCCGAGTAAATCTTGTCTATAGTAGAACTAATTCCGGAGCCAGATGCTCAGTAAGTTGGGTTCGAAATCAGAAAGTTACGAGTTCGAATACTCACAGAGTTATCGATTTATACGTAGCATGTATTGTCAATCGCGATAGATGGTATTGCCATGTTTAGGTGAGTTAATCAACATTCGGAGCTACTCGTACTTTACTGAAATAGAAGAAAAGTGGCAATTCAGTTCCGAGTGAATTAATCGATTTCGTTTGGCGGAATTTCAATTTTGTGTTTCTAGTGGGAAGACCCTTGCTAGAGAGAGAGAGAGAGAGAGAGAGAGAGAGAGAGAGAGAGAGATTCACTTATAACATTCTTTCTGTCGTATACAATGCACAGTGCGAAAGTTATTTTTTGTTAGTTTTGTTAAGAGAGGAAATATAGCATAGAAACAAATATACATTGTACCTCGAAGGAAAGACAGTGACATGCAGCGTTACCTGAAGTCCCCGGATGATGGACTAGTCATAACTCATGTTTATTTTTGGACGATGACGACTTCATTACGAGGCAATGTACACAGACTGCAAATATGTAATTATATAGCTTATGAATCATATTGCGTCTGTCAAAATGCACAAATGAGAAAAGGTGAGAAGATCTAACTAAGTTTGATAGCAGCCCCCCCCCCCTTTTTTTTAGGAGTTCAACCACTTCATACAGTGATCCAACGCTTATACAGAGATCTAAATCAAATCTTGCGGTACCTCCCCAAAATGGTAGGATTCAACCGCTTCTAGCAAAGGTCAAGCGCTTCTAGGAAAGGTCAAGCGCTTGTGCTGTGAATATAGGACATAGATTTCTGAAGCGTCTTTTTACGACACCCATAATACCTTGTGTTCACTTGTGATAAAAATCAAAAGCTGTAAAAAGACAGATATAAGTAGTCATTTGCTGACCCAGTCATGTTAACAATTTTTCCTTAATTAACTATGCTACACTCACATGTAGTCAGTGTATATCAACAAAATCTACAGAAAGACTCGTAATGTTTCCTACCAATGCTGACTGACGGCGGACGTTCCAGAGGTTACCTTGGAAAATTTTTGGATATTTTTAAAAAGAAAATGCTCAGTTTCATTGCTAAAGCAAAACACAGAATGCCGTCAGTACTTCCAACAAACATTTCCCCGTTATATAGATGATTGAGAAAAGTAGTGAGGGATCTATCGTAACACGGAACCTCGTTTTCGTTATCAGCGGGATTCGAAGCTAGGACCTTTCCGTCACGAGTTAAGCGCCTAACCGTTAGATCTCCACGCTTGAATGGGCAATCTTAAATAAATGGATTCATTAGAAATAAGTAATAATGGGTGGACCCAAATGTGATGATAATAAGATATAAACGGTAGATAAATTAATCACCTTTGTACGGGTTATCGTTCGTTTCATAAAGACGATCAACCTTATGATGTTAAGAACGCATGTCCCTGAAAGTCCTCCCACAGATGTCAATAGTCGCTTCAAGCAAGTGTGTCAGATCTTTTGATGTATGGAGGGCCATTCGTGCATTCTTTGTACCTATAAAACACTGGTCGCGTTGGGCATATGGCCAGCTGTAACACCCACGGTAATGCATTACTGTGCCCGGTAGAGGTCACTGTGCCGTATTTCATAGGGAAAAGGTGTGAAGGGAAATAGATCTGACGGTGAAATGAGGCATAGCTGCAAGTGGATCGTGATTTAACAAACCATAAATGCATTATGAAATGGTGTGAAGAAGTTATTTTAGAAGATAGATGCCTTCCGAATGAACTCGTCTGACCTTTGACTTTTCCATTGACTTCAGCAGTAAATGTTTCTTATAATTTTGGCTTGTGCGTTGCTTGTTGCAAAAACAAATCACGTGAAGTTATTCATTGGATAATTGTTTTATATGATAAAGTCCTTTGTAAAGGGGTAATATTTTTATTATAAATAATAAAATTAGATAAAGGAATGAAAGAATAATTAAATGAATGAATGCATGAATGAATGAATGAATGAATGAATGAATGAATGAATGAATGAAAGTTTTAAAAGAAATCGATAAAATAAAAGAAAGAAAAAAGAAAAAGAAAAAAATTGTTATGCGGTACTACTTTGTCGTTATCTTACAGTCGCTCATTCGGATTCTGTCGCCTCCGTAATTGATTTCTTCCAATCGAAAAACAGCTTTTATAATAATGAATAACTTTATAGCTTTTTGAACACCCGTTTCAGATTTTATTTGTTATATCCTTTCTTGCTGATTTCTTTTTTCAGTTACGATATTTTTGTTCTCTATTACAATGGTTACATTGTCAGGGATATTCAAAATTTAACAATTTTTTCATGCACACGAAATCGCTGTCCCGGAAAGTAGTAAAATATCGTGGTATTAATAATAATAAGATTTTGTCTTTTACGTTTCAGTGATCACCACCACACCTATGCTCACTACCACCACCCCAATGCCAACTCCGGCGCCCACCACAGCACCGCATGTCAGTAAGTACCCTTTTGATGTCACGTGATCATTTCCGTATTCATGATTGGTCCAGGTGCGGCCGACAATTCAAAATGTCTCAAATTCAAAACAAATAACATAAGTTGACATTTATGGTAAGTACTAACAGTATGAGAAGTGATCACTAATCAATCGATCATACGGATTTCAGTGGCGGATCTAGAATTTCCGAAAAGGCAGGGGGGGGGGGGCACTAATGTATTAGATAAACTACTCAGGGCAAGTTTTGGTGCCAAATCTGAAATTTTACTAATGAATCTGTAGCGAAAGGGGGAGGGGGGGGGGGGCTTGGTCCCCCTCTAAATCCGCCAATGGGTTTGTCATGAATCAAAATCACATTGCCTGAGAACGAACATCTCTATATTCGTCATCGATATGTAATGCTATTTACTCAAAACTCAGAATCCAGATTCGAATTTCGTTTTCTGAGATTGATGAAGTAATATAAGTAAAATATTTCTTATATCTGCCAGTTTTGCATACATGCAGTTGTGTAAGTGAGGAATCGATTCTGTGTTTCGGGTCGGAATCCTAATCTGTCCATCATTTCACCTTCACCTTCACCTTCACTGTTACAGCTTTCAAGTTACATTTTT
This sequence comes from Pteria penguin, assembly GCA_035048485.1. Lineage (NCBI taxonomy): Eukaryota > Metazoa > Mollusca > Bivalvia > Pterioida > Pteriidae > Pteria > Pteria penguin. The sequence goes on along the minus strand of CM068593.1, from coordinate 2,119,581 downwards.
TTGCATGTATAATGCATAGTTACTTTTTTTTAAAATAAGACACTACAAAAAGATAAAGGAAGCACACATCATCTTGAAAGCGGAGGGGGGGGGGGGGGGGGGGGGGGGGGGGGGGGGGGAGATTCACCCACCTGTGATGTCTAAGGATTCTCGAAAATTTCTATTTCTTGATAATTTAATACATGTTCCTAAAATATTTTGCAACTTTACTGATTGATAAACAATCATATTTTCGTTATCAAGTAAAATTAAGTATTATTCTCCATATCCTCGCATTCCCCTTTCTACTGTCTACCATCTCCCTTACAGTACCCGGATGTGACGTACCAGCCGAGATTATGATTATGATGCACGGTTCAGACGGTATAGACGAGGCCAGCTGGGACATGAACAAGAGGTTCGTGGGAAGGCTGATGAATAACTTGTACATCGGTGGCGGCACCCATCATGTGGGATATGTGGTGTTTAGTCAGACCATTGGAGACCATATCGGGCTGAACCAACACAAGCAGGTCCTTCAGTCTTTGGCGCAAAAGCTGATTCATCCTGGACGTGGAACAAACACCGGGGAAGGTAAAGTGAATGGAGTGCATATTTTGAAAATTTGTTTTAAATTTTGTGGTATTTTATGCTCGTATTCAATAATATCCAGCATTTGATATTGCATAGTTTTGTCATGTTCTAATTCTTTAATTTACTTAGGAGTGGTTGTTATAATTTTTGTGTTTACCAAGTATATTCCAAAATTAGAACATGACAGTATTAAGATGAGAGAGAGAGAGAGAGAGAGAGAGAGAGAGAGAGCAGGAATGGTGGACTTTATATTCCTGTCACACATGTCAGGAGATGCGGATTCAGGAATTCTGTCGAGGAAGGGTCCACCCCAATGAATTTTCCGAGAAGGGGTCCACCTATGTTTTTGAGTGTAAAATTATTAATTTCATATCTAAAATATAACAAGAAAAGTAATTTTCACCGAATCTGAAGGTGGGTCCAGACCCTCCGATCCACCCCTCAGGATCCACGCATGCATGTTCTGCCATTTTCATCTCAACCAATGACAAAAGCAAACAATCAAACAAACAAAAGACAGAAGAAGAAGAAGAAAACACAAAAAGCACTTAATTTAATTTACGGAAAACTTACGAAAACCTACCTTCATGATATGTCCCAGTTACTGCGGGTATTTACCAGTTAGAGCAGGCAATCATCATTGTTAATTGGGTTTTTTCGTTAAACGGATTTATTCCCCATATGAGCAGGTATCTGACGTCATATCATTATGACGTCATACAATGTCTTAATCTTTTGCCGTAATTTTACCCCAGTTTTCTTAGAAATGTTTGACGTCACAATGATTTGACTTCAGATACCTGCTCATATGGGAAATAACTCTGTATAACTAAAAGACCCAATTCTTGGGGATTTATTACTTTGCTATTCGCCTTTTCCTTTAAATTTTATTTCGTTTGATGCATTTTCTGAGATGTCCGTCGTAAGTATATGTTTTTTTTTTCTTTATTTTTAGTGTTATTTGTGAAATTATATATGTAGTTATGTATATAACATTTATTTTCATTATTGTTTGTGAAATTTTATATATAGCTATGTATATAACATTTGCAATGTTGTGAAATAGAAAGGTATATACACATTGTGTCTTTTGGTTTTTGAAGGAATCAAGAAGATCCGTGAGGTATTCCGAAAACAAGGAAGAGCTGGGGCACCCAAAATAGGTAACAAAAAAAAAAAAAAAAAACAACAACAACAACAAAAACCGAAAAATTAATCGAATGAATAAAAATTAATCAAATGAAAAATGAAGACACCCCCTTTTCCTCAGTAATAGAATTAAAATAAAAATAATAATGATAATAATAAAAGATTCCCCAAACTTGTACATGTATAATCATGAAAAAAGAGAGAAGAACTTTGAACAAAACCATATTTGATAAATTTTGTAATTAATAATATTATGCATATTATTATATATGATATATCATATTTTGTCTGTGTTGCAATGTAAAACAGGGCTTCTACTGACGGACTCTGCTTCCTCGGATCCAACAGCGACGAAGGCAGAGGCAAATCTAGCCAAAGCAGAGGGCGTTACCATGTTCACCGTTGGTATTGGCAACCGTATAAACAGAGGAGAGCTTGCAGACATTGCTACAACCGGAAAACAGCTGATTAATGTCCCAACTTACCGTCAGCTAGACTCCATATTACCGGAGCTGCGACATATGATATGTGATGGTACGGAGTGTCGTTCTTGTTTATCGTTGTTTGTTTCTTAAAGTTTAAATCTAAATAAGTTGCCATGTGCTGAGTTTTGATTTTAAATTCCTTTAAGTAGAAAATTAGGAAATTACTCATATTCGAATTTTTAATACCAAGTCGCAAAATGATTGAAAGATTATTGAAGCGAAGCAAAATCGAATGAACCTAATATAGGGGTAGGGAAACGCTTCATTTTTTTCTTTCCTGATATTTCAGCTATTACGAATCCGATAACACCTGCGCCTATGACGACACCTGCACCTCCAACAGTAAACAACTTTACGAGTAAGTAGTCTTTATCATATATTCGACCTTGTTCTACCAGTATCTTCATACAGAGGTAACTTTTATCAAACAGCAAAACCTGTACTTAAAGACCACATAAGACTAACACTTGGTCTTTAAGATCACTTATTTAAAGGTTTCATTTGTAAGAAAAACAAACAAAAAAAGGAAGAAAATACGATTTAAAAACGTGATATTATAAGCAGTTGGCCTCTCAATAGAGGTGGTTGCTAAGGAAAGGTTCATTGTTATAAATGTACGGTCAAACCTGTGTGTAACATTCACTTAATAGTGACCTTTATTCAGCGGTCATCTTTATAAAAAGTATCATTTTGTTAGAAAACAAGAAAAGAAAAGTGGAATATCAGTAGTGACTTCTTACTAAAGGAGGTCGTTAACACAGGTTACACATTCTCCACTTCAAAAGATGTAGACACATTTCAATGAGTTTACATTACGATTTTTGTGCGAGTTTTCGTACTGTTCTGCGAACAGGAACTCGGGTTGGAAACCCTACATATTGAACGTACTGGTTTTCAACCCCCTTTCCTAATAGGCATATGTTTTCCCTTAGAAACTTTAGATTGTCATGTAATCTGCATTAGCACATTTTTTTTCTGTGTATTATTTATTTAGACACAGTTTCCGGAGTTGATTCACGTACAAAAACGATAAAAAATCTAACGGCTATTTTACCCTACATTGTTGACTATTATTAAAGTATATATATATACATGTATATATAATGCACTGGTACGTAAGATCATCCGAACGTCCAAGCTGTTCATGTCAATTTTTAATAACATGACTCCTTTTATATCCTATCCAGAATTATGCTCGGGATGTCTGTACGACCAAGGAGTAGGGTTTAACCCCTTCCCCGGAGACTGTAGCAAATACGTACAATGCTGGACTGATATGGGCCAAGTCCGAGGGGTTGTGAAGTCATGTCCGTTCGGACAGTTTTGGGATGCAGAGGCAATCACGTGCCGTCCCTCAATGAACGTCAATTGTCCGCAAGGTGAGTGGTTGACGTATTATATGTACTGTATAAAATTCTTGGATTTTTTTTTACCATGATGGCCGCGGAAGCTTTTATTAGATTTAAGAAGTGTGATTATTAAAAATGGGAAAGGAAGAGAAAGGCAGGAAGTACACTCCCCACTTTAAAAATGGGTCTGTGGCTTACCATGTTTCTAAAGGTCATCCCAATAACATACATTTTTTTTTTTTATAAAATAAATGTATGAAATGGCGAGATGTCTGTATGAATGCTCTGTCCTGATACGTTGCCTTGACAATTTCTATACATTAATGGTCATATGTGTATAGGTGATTAATATACTATAGGTAGGTAACTAGGTAAACGCGTCGTTTAACTGTTAAACATACAATCGATCAGTGCGGAGAGGAGATAAACAATGTGGCTTCATGTATTAATTTAACCGAGGTCATTTGCTACAGACACGTCCGGAATGCAAGATTTGGTCCGGATCAGCGGAGCAAATTTATCGTATTTTTGGAATTCCGTACCCGTATTTCCTTGTCCGGATCCGGAACGCGGATTTCCGGATTATCGGAACAAAATATCATTTGGGAAATCCGTTCCCGCACTTTCTTGTCCGGAAAGTGGATTTTCGGATGAACGGAGCTCGAATTAACGGAGCATCACTGTATATATCTATTGAATTTTGAACAGTATGTACATGTACTAGAATTATTATGTTAGTTCTGTATAATTCTGGCATTCATGGCGGGTGTGACCAGCCTAACAGAAGATGTTTACCTCTTCATTTCACATGTCATCGTCTCTGTTTGTCAGAGGTCATTACATATCCAAGGTTGTAGGTGGTTAGGAGTACTACAGTGGCATAGCCCAATTCCATTCTTTTTTCACATAAGATCACCTCAGCCGGCATTGTTTGTTTTAGGATCGTAGAACTGTAGGTTCTAGTTCAGTCAGATAGTTCCGAGTGTCTCTTCCTTCATATTAAACGGAGGAGTTCCGTAAATGGGGTGTCCACAAATGAAAGTCAAGTGTAAGCCAGAGGATTCAGCCATTTTGGGTGCCAAATCTCGCGTTTTACTTATATTATTGGGTTGTTTTCAATCTTATCATCTACAATCTAATTAAAATCAGATATTTTCATATCGCTACGATACTCTCCGCTAGAAAATTAAAATATCTGTTTGAGTTGACTTTTCTATGTTTTTGGACACATCGTCTATGAATTCTAATAGTTGGGTCTCGCAAGATTTCCTAGATTGTCGGAAACCATGTTGAAGAGGATACAGAATGTTGTGTGTGTCTGCATGGGTCATGATGGAGCTTACTACAACGTGTTCGAGAATTTTGCAACAAATACAAGTTAAGGAGATAGGACGGTAGTTTTCAGGATTGTACTTAGACCCTTTCTTGTAAATTGGAGAGACATGTGCAGTACGCCAATCAGTAGGGACGTCACCAGTGTCAAGTGAATTCTGAAAAATTAAAGAGAGTATTGGCGAGATTTCATGGGCAAGTTCTTTCAAAAGACGGGGTTTGAGTTCATCAGGCCCACTTGCCTTGGAGGGGTCTAGTTTTGACAATAGTTTTTCGATACCAGGGGGCGTAACTGTTATGTCTTGCATGACTGGATAGTTACGGATGTCTTTCATATAGTTACCCTGGGTGAATTCTGAGGATGTGATGTCAACTGCTTGAGAAAACACAGACTGAAATTGTTGGTTAAGTGAATCAGACTTTTGTTTAGGATCTGTAATAAGTCTTCCATCTTGCTTTAAAGATGTTACTCCACTGTAATCTGTCTTTTTACTTTTAATGTAGGACCAAAATTTCTTCATATTGGTGAAGCTGTTATCATCCTGTTTTGGTGTTAAGATGTTTTCTATATGTAGGTCCAATACGAGTGTCTAAGCTGTTTTTGTACTTGGTGTTTATGTTGCTTATATTTATCTTTTAGGTCTTTGTTTCCACTTTTTTTCATTTTTCTGTAGAGTCTATCTCTTTTTTTCATGAGAGTTTTTGTTTTAGGTGTTATCCACGGTATTTTTGGTTTTGATGAAAGTTTCTTATGTGGTATGTGTTTCGTAACTAGATCATTTAAGTTGTTTTTATAATTGTTCCACAGTTCATTCAATGATAGTGTGTTTACTTCTTCCTGTATATGATTGTTTAGGATGTTAATTTCCATTTTGATGGTGTCCCAGTTTGCTTTATTAAAGAGTGGTATGTCCCTGGGGATTTGCTTAATTTTGGATGGTGTAATATTAAATTCACAGAAAACAATATCGTGGTCAGAAATTCCAGGCATGATTTCAATACGTGGGACCTGATTTGGTAAGTTTGTACCGATTTATTGATGTGCGTTTTATTTACAGTAACCTTTATTTATGTATATTTTTAAATCTAAATTGATTTTCGAAGCAAACAAAGTTTACAGTTACCTGCGACAATGGCACGCAAATCGGGAATCCTCTTTAATCTCTCGACTTGATCATTCATCAGAGCTAGGAATGGTGAACACACGAGTATTTTGCCATTTTTGGATCTCCTTCCCCTGATCGCCCGTATAAATGGAACGTACATTTGGTACGGAAACGGTAGAGGTTTCCCATATCCTGTAGGCAAAACGGCCATAACATCTGTTTTGTCAATTAGAGCATCTATATATTAAAGAAACTAAGTCGAAAAGCGATCAACATGCCGATATATTTTCGGATGTTGCCATTTTGATTATCGCGCCGAACTATGATAGTAAAACGCATCGTGATTAGCTAGCGTATCTTACGCTGATTGGTCGAACAATCATTGAATATTTAGATTAGAAAGGTCAAAAAACGTGACCTCAAACGCAGTGCATTCAGATCCTTTTCTAGCGGAGAGTATCGTAGCGATATGAAAAGATCTGATTTGAATTAGATTGTATCATCTATATATGCCTTGTAAATGTGTGGCGAAAAGCCCCCCCCCCCCCCCCGACCACCACCACACACACTTCTAAATCTGCCACTGCGTATTGAGCGTGAGGCTCCACATCTAGATCGAGGTCCTATTTCCATATTTGAAACAAGTGGAGGAAAATGATATGTGTAACTATTTTACTTTCTTTTTCAGATCATTGTCGTGTTGCACCAAATGGGTTCTCATATCGAATGTCAGGCATGGGTTGTCGTTCCTACTGGTTATGCTTGAATGGTCACAGCGTGGGTTCGTGTTGCCCACCTGGGTCGTATTATGTGAACGGCATGGGATGCATGCGCGGAATGGCCTGCAGAGAGCCATGCCCACCGGACGGAGGACTTATAATAACACGTGAGTATTTTGGGTACCGCATAGTGCACATACGGGAAATCTCGGAGAAGGAATGTTTGCTTGTTATGTTCTTGATAATGGATTTTTTGTTTGTTTGTTTTTCTTTCTTTTTTTTTTTTTTTTTTTCTTTGGGGGGATGTTGTGTTTGTATTTTGCTTTGTTTTGTTTTTGGTTTGGGTTTGTTTTTGTTTTTGTGCTTTTTTTTTCTTTTTTGCATTTTTGGGGGGGGGTTGTTTTGGTTTTTTATTGTCTCTACTCACATCCGATCTTAGTCGACATATTGTGGCAACGATTTGCAGTGGTCTACCACTCTTTGTTACGGTTATTGACTTGAGTGATTCTGTACTCCGACAAATCAATGGGGTTTTTAAGTCTCGTTATCTTTCATTTCAATATATATATATATATATATATATATTTTTTTTTTTTAATACTGTAGTCATGAAAATAATTCTGGCCACTCAACAGCAACAGTCCAAATGATTGTATTGTAATTCTTTTTTTTTTTTTTTTTTTTTTGTTAATGCTCATGCATGGTAGCTTATCAAAGTCACATGGTCACATGAATTCCCGTTGATCACGTGACGAGACATATATTTTAATGCACTGATTATGTTTTCTTCAGCCAACTGCCACAAGGAGGAGTCTTGGGATGAAAGGTATTATATCGAAACTGTGCCAAATATGGGCAAAGTAGTCCGACCATGCGCTCCTGGTACTAAGTTCTCACGTGCATACTGCACGTGCGTAGCCAATATTGACGGTTTGATTCCGATTATGCCGGGAGGTAAGTGTAACAGCCTTGATAAATTGGTTACTGAGTTTATATAGAGATAAATGATAGATGCATATGATCGCAGATATGAGACATCTAGTTAAAAAAAGAAGAGGGAAAGAGGTAGGGGGGGGGGCTTATATATGCAATTCATAGGGTGAAAACCGGATGTAATTTATTTTCATATTTACGGCAAAAGTTGTGTTGATGTAAACCCTCATGGGAGGTTGTACGGTTGGGGTATTGCAATGTATCAGGGAGGTGCGAGTATTGGATGTTTTAATTAAATTACAGTGATGCAGGAAAGGAGTGGGACATGCCTTTTTATAAAAAATGTATATATATTATTAATAATTAATAGATAAATAGAAAAATAAATAGGTAAAAGTACAAATAGCAATTCAACTATTTTCTGATAACATACACCGCAGTAGCGAAAATCGTATAGTAAAATGTCAGACGTCGTCATACCTTTTCTGTGTATAATAGAATCAAGAACCGAACTGGACTGTGAAATGGTCCGTATCAAGACCTCGTAACGATATTAGACACATACGAGATTTCAATTGCAGGATGTAGAAATATGTACTTACGTTTTCAGGTGTTATGCTATTTCGAAATTCTAGTATTATAGTTTTTCAAATACCTAATAAAATTTCATATTAACTTTCTACTTTCGTTGTAGACAAATGTCGGGCTTCTGCATACTTCAATTTTGATTTTGACATGAAGGACAAATCGGGCAGAAAGACCACAGCAACCGTACAAAATGTAGGGAGAACCATGTACGGTACCGCCCACTTCACCGGAAGAAATAGTGCCATTCTAATGCAGAACTTCGCCGGAGCGGACTTGGGTGATAAACTCGTAATCCAACTGAAATTCAAGTTCGACAGATGGGGAGATGACTTTGACTATGGAGGTAAAATGCAGCTTCAACATACATCTAAAATATTTCTGCAAATGTATGATAAAACTGAAATCTGTAAATACGACGCGTCCGCGACATAGAGTTGGTCTGTGTATTCCAACAGAGCCCCACTTCGAGGGATTGAGAAACTTCATATCTTAAAAAAGACAGATGTACAATGTACCTTCTTAATACTGTGAAATCTCTCATATAGTTTCGTAGCAGCAAATTTGTGCAGATTTAGATATTTTATAGGATCTTTGGTTCATAATTCCCTGGATATTGATGAAATAATTTCCGATCACGTCAGAGCAGTTATATGTATTGGCTGTGTCCAATATTTTGAGAGTAAACTATAAATGTAGTTCATAATATTCCACAACTTGTCAACACTCGAATGTCCACAAATTTTCGGCCGCGTGGCCTTTATCAAGTGGGAAATATTGAAAACAGAATATCAAGTTACGCTTTCATACTCCAGCAATATGGACGTAACTTGATATTCTGTTTTCAATATTTCCCACTTGATAAAGGCCACGCGGCCGAAAATTTGTGGACATTCGAGTGTTTTGTTGTTTATTCATTACTACTTTCCTACGGAGGACTTTCATATAATTAGTGTCAATGGATGGTTTGTACATCATATGACGTCATATTTATACAATACCACGTTGTCTTCAGTTTTTCAAAATGTATACAACTTTATGTATCATTATGCGCAAGCCGGTGTGGCCTAGTGGATTGGATGTTCGGGTCGTGACTGAGAGGTCCCAGGTTCGACTCCCGCGATGGAAACACTGGTGTCCTGCCTTTCGCATGGGACAGTAAAAGCCGAGGTCCCGTGTCATGGTAGGCGTGGCACGCAAAAGATCCCACACTGCTTCGGGTGGGTCCGTTACAAAGGTAGAAAGAGAATGTTAAAGTGATGCATTAGGCAGATGGCGGCATCCTATATGTGAAATAATCGTGAAGTGATGTAAAACAATAACCAATCACCCAATTCATTGATTTGATCTGTAGCTCATAATTATTCGATTTCCCACGCTTTGTAAATTCTTTTTGATAAGGACCCACAAAATCCCTCACAAGAGGTGAACCATCACAAATTCGACAGGTTTTTACTATAAACGAATATTTATGTTACGAGTTTAACATGTTGATTTTTTTTTCTTAATTGGCAGGATTAATTGCTGATATGGGGAAAGGCGACTTCCAGTGGCGTTGGGATATTGACGCCGGATGGACGAGGAACATTACTATTGGTGGTGGATGGGACGCAGAGAAACTCATGAAAATGTTCAGGCGTCTCTTCGCGGCTCAAACTGAATTAGAGATGAACGAGATCATGATCGAAATTGCTTATTCTCCGGATTTCCGAGCTTTGCTGTATCAGCTTGGATTCATACCAGAAGCGACAAATGGGTTACAAATTTTACGAATTTTGATATCTGGTCACGGAAGCGCTTTGATCCAATCCATCATGAAGCGATTAGGTAATGTGAAGGGTTCCGAAAGTATAAGAAGGTTACTTTTCAATCTGTTGCAGATTGAAGACATGTCAAAATGGATTAAAAATCACACCGGAAAACACCATGGGCATGCGCTGCAAAACTGGAGAAAATTTTTAAATTCTCTGAAAATGCCTCAGAACCGCTGGAATAAAGGGCAGCTATGGGAAATGGGCTGGGACATTGATATTCATGGCGGCACAATGGATTCGCGCGCGAAGCTAATCGCTGACCTCTGGCGCATTTTCGTAAAAGAAAACGGCATGGATACGAAAAAATGGAAAGATATTTTAAAATTTACTTTCATGGACGACAGCGGCAAATATGGCGTCAATGGGTACTTGAATGTAGAACTCATGGACGAAATTCATAACATTCTGAAGGGAAATAATACCGTTAAACATTTGTGGAATGATTTCCTCAACAACCGGAATATCAGCGTGAGCTGGTACCACAATGGCGGCACCGATACTGGCATCGTAGGACCCACCACGTTAGATGATTGGTTAAATCAGATCACAGGGCACGGGCGCGGCGTCGTGGACTTTGGACCTGGCGAATTGGGACCAAACGCTGGATTTACAGAAGCAGGTATTAAAAGCGTCGCAGATCTGTGGCGCAATTTTGTGACTGAAATGCAGCTTGATAAGGACGGGTCTTTGACTGACATTTTGCGATGGACTTTTGCGCCAGATAATCAAGTCCATAGCGCGCATAATAATTTACTGCTTGTTAATGAACTGAAACATGCTTTAGCAGACGACAATATTCGCCATCACTGGCTTAATTATCTGAAAAATAAAAATCGCAGTATACAACTCAAACCATCCGGATGGGATGTGGTAACCGGTAGTGACGCAAACAATATGGCGGATTGGTTTTATTGGTTGTTTAAAGCTAGAGATCATGGGGATACCTCAAGTGGAGGACTCACAAATGAAGGGATTAAAAATATGGCTGACATTTGGAGAACTTTTGTTACACAAATGCAATTAGATCAAGATGGATCGATCTCACATCTCCTGAAATGGACACTGTCCGGGCAAGGGGTCAGCGATGCTCAGGGTAAACAACTACTGATCGACGAAATGAAGGCTTTGCTTGAAGACGGCAATATCCGCAATACATTCCAAGATTTCCTACAAATGCATGACTTAAACGTTGTTTCTACGGGAAGTGGGTGGGACGTTGTCAAGGGAGGCGGAGTCAATGACATTGACTCATGGCTACATTGGTTACAGACAGCCCACGGAGGTCAAGGGTCATCAAGCACTGATTGGATATTTGGTCCAGATGGACATGGTCAAGGTTGGTGGGATTGGAATGTCAACGGACATGGTCAGGGAACCGGAGACGCTGGTTTCGCATGGTGGGACTGGATTTCAAACGGAGAGGGACTCGATCAAGGAATTGACATCGGAACCGGGCTTGGACATGCCGGATCATCAGGATGGGATTGGAATTTTGGCGGACAAGGAAACACAGGAACCACCTGGTGGGACTCAACTTCAACTTCTTCAGGTATACACGGCGCATCAGGTTCTTCAAATCTTAGTGATAGATTTACATCTACTGGGATACAGACCCTCTCTAATTTATGGCGCCAATTTATAATGCATCTGAATTTGAATCAATCAATGTGGCAGCATGCTCTGGTTTGGACTAACAGCCACGATCAAGCCGGAAATTTAAATCTCCTCATGGAGGAAATGCGGGCCGTGCTAAGTATAGACGCATATTTACAGAAATGGACTGAATTCTTAAAAACACATAATTTCAATATGGTATTTGACTCCAGTACCGGTGTTTGGGACACTGTGCAAGGTGGGAATCAAGACCATACAAAAATGTGGGTTTATTGGTTGTTCATGACAAAATATAACCAAGACATGTCTGGTTCGTGGATTCTTAATGCTGGATTTACCGCGCATGGGATACAGTCTCTGTCTAATTTGTGGCGCCAGTTTATAGCGAATCTAAATCTGAATCAAACAGCATGGCAGCACGCGCTGGTTTGGACAAATAGTCAAGATCAGACCGGAAGCGGAAATAGAAATCTCCTCCTTTTGGAGGAAATGCGAGCTGTTCTAAGTATTGAAATATATTTACAAAAATGGATTCAGTTCTTAAAAGCACATAATTTCAATATGGCTTTTGATAGCAGTACCGGGTTATGGGACGTTGTGCAAGGGGGGAACCAAGACCATATGCAAATGTGGATCTATTGGCTATTTATGACGAAATATACCATGCCTTCCTCTTCCGGCGTCGGTGGCCATATTTGGGGGTTCTCTTCTCTGTCTATAAACCTTTTGTCTGAGCTTTGGCGAGATTTTATTATGTATCAGAACACGATAGGGTCAGTATCTAGCAGTGATCTCCCCTGGAGCTTCAACAGCGATCATACCCTCTCGGTTGTTGACAGCTTTAGGCTTCTTCTGATCGAGATGCGACTTGTGTTAAGATCCCCTTCAATGCGAAGCGCGTGGTTAGATTTCTTACAAGCGCGTGCTCATAGCTTGGTAAACGAGAATGGAATTTGGTACATTGTGAATGGTAGTACTAATGCTCAATTTGACCACTGGATATTATGGCTATATGGACATGCTTTCGATATAAATGATATTAATGAAGGAATATACACCACCAGTGGCTACCAAATTCTAACGAGCTTGTGGCGACAGTTCATCGCTCGAATGAATATGGATAGTACAGTGTTGGGCAGCTCGCTCTTTTGGACTTTGAACACCGATTCTCGTGTCAGCGCGAGGGGAAACCTGTTGCTGTTGGTGAGAGAAATGAAGGCCGTTCTCTCGCACAAAGACATGCTCAATGCTTGGATAGACTTTTTGCATGAACATACGTATAACATTGTGTATACCAGGATGGGCTGGGATCTTGTATCTGGCGGAAGTCTCAATAATGTTGCATTGTGGACATACTGGTTGTTTGAATCGCTAGCGGGATTAGGCAACTCGAACCAAGGACAAATCGCCACTGGAACATACGGTGGGTGTACAAAACAGCTATCATATGATAATTGTTTTAATATTGGAAGTATGATATTATATTAATCAACATAAAAGTATAAAAAAAATATATTGGCTGATTTAGCTTTTTTTTGCCTTGTCCATCACCGAATACGTAGAGAGGTTTATCTATTTATTTTTAAAAATTATCCCTCTGATTACCCTTAGATATATTAAACTACATTTTATAAAGAATGGTATAAAGTATACATTTTTATTTTATTAAATTTCAAAGAATTCTCATTATCCAAAATTTCTAATTCATTTAAATCATTAATCTTAACAGGAAGGTCTTGTTGCCATCTTGCGCCACTCACTCATATTAGCATGAAGACAATTCACTTAATATGCATGATGCATTATACTCAATTTTCTAACAAATGTAATCCAACACGTACCAATCAGAGTTTTTTTTTTTTTTTTTTTTTTTTTTTTGGGGGGGGGGGGGGGGGGGTAAATCACCAGTACATAATAAAAGAGACGAAATCTCTTATCACGGACAAAAAAAAAAATAAGAAGAAAATGCCATAGATCATAGACGTAATGCTTATTGGTCTGTAAGTTATATGAGGTCGAAGAGCTATATTTAGAAACACTTTCTGGTTAATCAAAGTTAATAGAACAAACAGAAAAATAAATAAATAAATAAATAAGATAAAAAAATAAATAAAAAAAAATTTCTTTTTTTTGGGGGAGGCGGGGGGGGGGGGATGTTGTTGTTGTTGTCTTATGTATATTCGTTGTCCTTCTTTAATTTGACGACTATTTTTTGTCAAATTTTGGGTTTTTTTAACATTTTTGTCATCATTAAACTTCGCTTTTTTATGGAAGATATCATTCACAATGTTGACATTCGGAATAGATTTTCATTCGTCAAGACTTTATATTCGCGGGTATTATTCCACGCGAAAATGAAATGCTCGCTTCACTTGATTCGAAATTAAAACTCTGAGTGGTGTACTGATACATGTGTATACGCTATGACGTAATTTTTTGTTTATTGTATTTTATCATATATCGGCTATGAAATAAGATGGATTTCACATAGCTTACGCTACCAATTCCAATAAATTCACCGGAAGGAGGTCAGGAGACCGATATATAGTGAATGCTGAGTTTATTGTTCTTTGTTTTATGTCACTTCTCTTCGGAGGACTTTTAAGATGTGTAATTTAAACTTTCGAGGATGGAACATATTCATTATCAATACCATTTCAACTTTCATTTTCACTTTCGCTTTCACAGATGTCAATCACCACATGGAGTATTATGGAGCCTATACAGAAAAAGGTTTCCGGATATTACGTCACACGTGGCATAAATTTATAGTTCAACTTTTATCATACGGTGTTATTGAAAGAGAAAAATTAACTTGGTCGTTCGAGCAGAAAACTAACTTAACAGACCGAGATATTTACAATGCCCTTACTTTAGAAATGCAAAATATTCTTTCCGATCAGACCTTTTCAGAAAAATGGCGGGAATATTTGAATTTTTCAAATTTGAAAATACTTTTTAATAATGGTGCATGGGATGTAGATCGTGGAATGAATAATATGGAGTTTTTTATTTGGTTGATATGGATACTGGCATCAATGGAAGAACCAACTTCCTTTGGAGCATGGAACAGCTATCACAGTATTTATAACAGAGTCAAGCGAGACAATGGGAAAACTGGTATACAAATGTACATATAGCACTGTGTTTTTGGTGTTGGTTAAAAAGCATGAGCATGGAAATGTAATGTAAAGAATATAGCATTGCGCATGCGTTCAACGGGTGTATTTTGTAGACAGGATATCTCATTTGCGTTAATGTCATCTATAAATTCGGTTTCTCGTGTTATCTTTTTAAACCGGCATGTCTTGAGAGAAGTCATATCAGTCCAGAGTTCAGATTTTTCATCTTTGTGTTTCTTTATTGTTGAAAGGCTTAGCAGGGTATGATTGCATCCAAAGTACAATAGAGAGAATAGTAAACTAAATATACATTTTTTTTTTTTGGTTTTTTTGTCTTTTTGTTTTTGTATTTTTCTGATTTGACTGAACATTGATCCATCAGTATTGAAACACCTTGTCAGAGTTTCTTATAAACAGTTAACCAGGCAATGAGTATCTGGCGTAGAGTAAATGTGACGTAATGTAAATGTAAACCGACGTACAATTACACGTATTGAAGGAACAAAAATGGCGGCACCATGGATTTATTATACGTATTCAGGCATTTTTTTTCGTTTTTTTTTCTTGTTCTCTTCTTTCTTTCTCTTTTCTTCTTCTTCTTCTTCTTCTTCTTCTTCTTCTTCTTCTTCTTTTTATTTTTGAAGGAAAAGCGGTGTGTAATTTTTCAGCAAGTGAGTGGAAGAAGGGGATTGCGCACTAACTAATTTATGCGTCGGTAGAGGGGGATTGTTGTTTACGTTCAACTGAGAATTATTTCGCTTATCTGGTATATGTCAGTTTGTAGCCGAGGAGAAAAGAAAGCCACTGATGTACATTGGCAAATGTTTTCACTTGACTTGTCTGAGATTCGAACCCAGATCTAACGGACAGCAAGTGTCTTTCGAGGTTTTTACACATTGCTGTTGGTCATTGTCATTTTTTATTGCTAGGACAAAAAATCACCAGTACGCTTATGCTCTGATTTCGTAGTCGCTTCTTGTGCTGTTGCTAAGTGCATGTACACGCCGCTGTTACATTTCACATCGGTTTATCGCTTATGTTTTTCCTTAACTTCCCGAGCGTTCCTTTTGCAATGCTTTTACTCTACTTGTTTTAATCATTAATTGCTTCAGTTTTATGCAGAGGTGCATTCCTTTACGGCATTGTTATCTTAATCCTGTGTGCTTGTTTTTCAGTACTCATCACCCACCCCATCTCATCTTCCCTGAACTCCTTGTCTGACATTCTTTGAGCTTATAACCTCACCTTTCAAGAGTTTATTGCATACATTCATGGAACCTATAGTCTCATTTCCTTGCACATTGTAGATTATCATCCCTGAGCTTACATGCACCGGGAGTCCGTCGAAAGTCTCTCTGTACCTATTACCCCCCCCCCCCCCCCTCCCCCGAGTGTATCATTCACTTTGATCTATAGCCGTACTTCTCCCTATACTTATTGCGTCACCTTTCTTGGGGTTATAGCCTCACACGCTGTGAGCATTTTGCATCACACTCCCCGAGACCATAGCCTCATTCTCCTGACCCTATAGTCTCACCTTTCCTAGCTATATCGCCATCTTCCATGAGCTTACTGTCTCCCGTAACTTTTAATTTCACCCTCCCTAGGGTGGAGTGTCACACTCTCCGAGCTTTATTGTGACAATCCCTGAGATTATAGTCTCATTTTCCCGGAACTTATCATCTCATCTTCCCAGAACTCGGTGTCTCACATCCCTTGAGCTTATAGTCTCACCTTTCTAGAGTTTATTGTTGCATACAATCACTGAACTTAAAGCCTCATTTTCCTTGCACTTTAAAGAATGATGCTCTCTGAGATTATAGCCGCAACCTTCTTGCCTTTATATCCAAAACATTGGGCATTTATTGCCTCGCATTGGGGTATATAACCTCATCATCCTTTACCTTATTGCCTCACATTGGGGTATAAAGCTTTATCATCCTTGAACTTATGGCCTTACATTGGAGCATATAACCTCATCATCACTGACCTTATTGCCTCACATTGGGGTCATATAGCCTTATCATCCTTGACCTTATTGCCTCACATTGGGGCATATAGCCTCATCATCCCTGACCATATTGCCTCACATTGGGGCATAAAGCTTCATCATCCTTGACCTTATTGCCTTACATTGGAGCATATAGCTTCATCATCCTTGACCTTATTGCCTTATATTGGACCATATAGCTTCATCATTCTTGACCTTATTACCTCACATTGGGGCATATAACCTCGTCATCCCTGACCTTATTGCCTTACATTGGAGCATATTATCTCATCATCCTTGACCTTATTGCCTCACATTGGGATATAAAGCTTCATCATCCTTGACCTTATTGCCTCACATTGGGGCATATAGCCTCATAATCCTTGACCTTATTGCCTCACATTGGGGCATATAGCCTTATCATCTTTGACCTTATTGCCCCACCTTCTCTGAGCTTAAAGCGTCAACATTCTTGAACTTTTTGATTCACATTCTTTGGGCCTATAACCTCATTTTCTCTCTGTTTATTGCATACATTCCCTTCTTATTTTTTTAACATAATCCTCCATGAGCTTATAGTCTCTCCTTTCCTGAATGTTATGCCCCACCCTCGTACAACTTAATTTATCCTCACTTTCCTGAGATTAATTCCTCAACCTCCCTGAACACATAGTCTCATCTTTCCTGAATTCCTCACCCCTACGGAACTGATTGTCTCACCGTTATGGAGTTTATTGTCTTCCTATTACAGAACTGATTGTCTCACCCTTATGGAGCTTATTGTTTCCCCCTTACAGAACGTATTGTCTCACCCTTATGGAGCTTATTGTCTCCCCCTTACAGAATGTAATGTCTCACCCGTCCTGAGCCTATTACAACACCATCCCTAGTTTATCACACCCTAAATCATTGTCTTATATTCTTCAACTGCTTATTGTATCACCCTCTCGTACTTTATCCCCCCCCCCCCCCCCTACTTTCCGTACTTCGCCCTCCGTGCGTTCATTGCCTCGCCTTACTAAGGCTTTACCTTTCTAGCGCTTATTGCCTCGTCATCTCTCAGCTTTTTATCTTCACCTCCTCTTACCTTTTTGCCCCATCCTCCTCGTGTTTATTGCCTCGCCTTACTAAGTGTATTGCCTTACCTTTATAGTGCGTTTTGCCTCATCCTCTCTCAGCTTTTTATCTTCACTCTCTTTTACCTTTTTGCCCCGTCCTCCTCGTGTTTATTGCCTCGCCTTACTAAGTGTATTGCCTTACCTTTCTTGTTCTTTATTGCCTCAACCATTCTTAGCTTATTACCTTGCCCTTCTATCATCACTTTCTCTGAGCAAACAGACGCACTCCGCTGTATGTTGCCTTCATTCCCTTTGTATCACGTGTTGTTTTGGGACGCCATGTTAGCATTTTCTTATGCAGAGTGCGGCAGAACAAATTCGCGCGCCCACCAGAGAATGTTGCTTGTTTTATTCCATTTTCATGTCGCTTCTCATACAACATATATAATAATTACTATTCCAATTGAAAATTCTCTGAAACTAGAAATATGTTATATATCGTTCAACAAAAATCAATAAGCATGTGTTAGAAAATTGTTTAATGATAAAAGAATTCAGAAAACACGATTGTAATAAATTCACATCATTTATATCATCGTGTAGATATCTATTTAGATGTAATCATATTTTTGCGATCTCGTTAAAATTCGATCTTTCATATTCCATTGAAATTGGTTGTGGGAGATATCAAAATCCCTATAGTTGGTCATTTCCGATTCACCTTTCTAACTGTAAATCTAATTGTTTCTACACTATTGTTGTGAGGAGTTATCGAATACTCAGATTTAATTTACACATTATACATACATTGCAAAAAGAGGAAGACATCAATTTTTTAAAACTTTCTTAGTCTAGCAAAATCTCAAACTAGCCCAGCCTGTCACTGATTATTCAGTACATAATGCCAATCAGATATTGACCGTTTAAGGGAGTGTTGAGATCTTCCATAGCGACTTCGACAATAGTATGAGCTTGAAAAATCGAATTTTAACGAGATTAACATTTAATGATACATTATCTTACATACAGGTTCGCATGAACAGGGCGACTTGGCAACGCCTATTCAGCTTAATGGACTGGCCATTATAAATGACCATCACTATCTGGGTTTCGGAGGGAGCAGCAGCGGTGGCAAGTCCAGCGGTTCCTCAAGCGCAGACGTCTCGATCGAATCTCTGGATCACATTTTGGGTTCCCTTTCTACAGGTTATAACACTAATTCCGGTTCCGCTTTATACGACAGTGCGGAGTATCACTATGGCAGTTACGGACCTACGGACTACACAGGTCTGGGATTATGGGGTCTACGTGATGTGGACTTCAATTCATTCGGAAGCTCTGAGGAGATCTTCCGAAAGAAACGAGCTGTTGTGAAACGAGAAAAGAGGCAAATATCACCTACTAAATTTGATTTTATGTCGTTGCTTGGCAACTGTGGATCAGCCAATGGACAACCGCCTTCTATTGATATATCAGCCAATGAGAGATTTGTACGCATGAGTTTGATGACGGAGGGAAGGGCTGGACCTGCCACTATCGAACTTCCTATTGTAAGTATCGTGTTATTATACTGTTGGTTCTTATCTATTCGAACTCCAAAAACTCGAATTTATCATTAACTCAAAGCTATTTAAAGTGCCAATTCTAATTTCATAAGTCAAACCATTTGTCACGGTTCCTTCCAGATAGACTAATAGATTATAGAAGAGGCTTAAAGTTCAACACTCACCACCTCAATTCCTCGTCCAGTCAAATGTGAATGTCTGCTGTACAGGGGTTGATTACACTTAAATAACACCTGATCCCTCCCTCACCCCTTCACGAAAGATGTTACCTGTCAGTAGAGGCTGTGCACTCCTCCATGGCACATGATCCCACCCTCATCCCATTACGACGGGTATGGCCGGTCAGCTTACTGCATGACACATGATCCCACCCTCATCCCATTACGGCGGGTGTGGTCAGTCAGCAGAGGATATGTACTCCTCTATGGAGAGCTTGTCCTTCCTGCGTTTCTTCCAATGATCCTTGATAACCCATATTTATTTTTATCTTGTATTACAGATATCTTTTTTTTTTTTTACCTCTCAGCACCTTCTGTTTCTTCCAAGGATCCCCTATTGTCTTTTTTTGTATACATCTTCTAGTCAATGCAATCGATAGTTTTTGTCATTTTCCCAATAGATTTTGTTTTTATGGTGATTTTCGAGGACAACAGAGTAGCGTAATTTGTTTTGGCTGGTGAAAGAAAAAAAAGGGGGGAGGAGGGGGGGGGGAGCAATGGAGCTGTTTCCCATGGACAATGCTTGTGCAATTGTACCTGTATAAATCAAACGTTAGTGAAGAAAAAAAATACTATTCACAACTTTCTTCACATGCATATCAGAAAAATATTAATTTAAATCGTCCTTATTGACAGAAATATATAATTATTGGTACAGAACAGACACCACATTTTCTAGGGGGCGAGGAAAGGGGGGGGGGGGGAGGTTGGCGTATAATGTACAATGACACGTGGTATGCTGGAAGGTGCAGTATCGTCAAATATTTCACTTTTTTTCAATGATGTCCTCAGACTGCACTAACACAAACAAAAGATATGTAATTGCACGGCGTATTAATAAAATATATTTCTATATTTAGATTCCGAGTTGGAATAAAGTGACCTTGATTTACGACGGGAAGAAGATGACTGGTATAAACGAAAACTGGAGAGGCAAACAACAAAAAGAAACGAATCTTACAGGTGAGATATCAATACATAGATCACAGTAACTTTACAGGTGAGCCCTCAGTATCAACACAGGGCTACATTACAGGTGATTTCTCTGTATATAGACAGGTGAGACTTACAGGTGAACCCTCAGTATCAACACAGGACTACATTACATGTGAGCTCCCTGTATATAGACAGGTGAGACTTACAGATTGACCCTCAGTATCAACACAGGACTACATTACAGGTGAGTTCTCTGTATATAGACAGGTGAAACTTACAGGTGAGCCCTCAGTACCAACACAGGGCTACATTACAGGTGAGTTCTCTGTATACAGACAGGTGAAACTTACAGGTGGACCCTCAGTATCAACACAGGGCTACAGTAAAGGTGAGTTCTCTGTATACAGACAGGTGAAACTTACAGGTGGACCCTCAGTATCAACACAGGACTACATTACAGGTGAGTTCTCTGTAAATAGACAGGCGAGACTTACAGGTGGACCCTCAGTATGAACACAGGACTACATTACAGGTGAGTTCTCTGTATATCGACAGGTGAGACTTACAGGTGAGCCCTCAGTACCAACACAGGGCTACATTACAGGTGAGCTCTCTGTATACAGACAGGTGAAACTTACAGGTGGACCCTCAGTATCAACACAGGACTACATTACAGGTGAGTTCTCTGTAAATAGACAGGCGAGACTTACAGGTGGACCCTCAGTATGAACACAGGACTACATTACAGGTGAGTTCTCTGTATATAGACAGGTGAGACTTACAGGTGAGCCCTCAGTACCAACACAGGGCTACATTACAGGTGAGCTCTCTGTATATAGACAGGTGAAACTTACAGGTGAGCCCTCAGTATCAACACAGGACTACATTACAGGTGAGTTCTCTGTATATAGACAGGTGAAACTTACAGGTGAGCCCTCAATATCAACACAGGACTACATTACAGGTGAGCTCTCTGTATATGGGCAGGTGAAACTTACAGGTGAGCCCTCAGTATCAACACAGGACTACATTACAGGTGAGTTCTCTGTATATAGACAGGTGAGACTAACAGGTGGCCCCTTAGTATCAACACAGGGCTACATTACAGGTGAGCTCTCTGTATATAGACAGGTGAAACTTACAGGTGGGCCCTCAGTATCAACACAGGACTACATTACAGGTGAGTTCTCTGTATATAGACAGGTGAGACTAACAGGTGGCCCCTTAGTATCAACACAGGGCTACATTACAGGTGAGCTCTCTGTATATGGACAGGTGAAACTTACAGGTTAGCCCTCAGTATCAACACAGGACTACATTACAGGTGAGTTCTCTGTATATAGACAGGTGAGACTAACAGGTGACCCCTTAGTATCAACACAGGACTACATTACAGGTAAGCTCTCTGTATATAGACAGGTGAGACTTACAGGTGGACCCTCAGTATCAACACAGGACTACATTACAGGTGAGCTCTCTGTATATAGACAGGTGAGACTTACAGGTGAACCCTCAGTATCAACACAGGGCTACATTACAGGTGAGCTCTCTGTATATAGACAGGTGAGACTTACAGGTGGACCCTCAGTATCAACACAGGACTACATTACAGGTGAGCTCTCTGTATATAGACAGGCGAGACTTACAGGTGAGCCCTCAATATCAACACAGGACTACATTACAGGTGAGCTCTCTGTATATGGACAGGTGAAACTTACAGGTGAGCCCTCAATATCAACACAGGACTACATTACAGGTGAGCTCTCTGTATATAGACAGGTGAAACTTACAGGTGAGCCCTCAGTATCAACACAGGGCTACATTACAGGTGAGCTCTCTGTATATAGACAGGTGAAACTTACAGGTGAGCCCTCAGTATCAACACAGGACTACATTACAGGTGAGCTCTCTGTATATAGACAGGTGAAACTTACAGGTGGACCCTCAGTATCAACACAGGGCCACATTACAGGTGAGCTCTCTGTATATAGACAGCTGAAACTTACAGGTGAGCCCTCAATATCAACACAGGACTACATTACAGGTGAGCTCTCTCTATATGGACAGGTGAAACTTACAGGTGAGCCCTCAGTATCAACACAGGGCTACATTACAGGTGAGTTCTCTGTATATAGACAGGTGAAACTTACAGGTGGACTCTGTATCAACACAGGACTACATTACAGGTGAGCTCTCTGTATATAGACAGGTGAAACTTACAGGTGAGCCCTCAGTATCAACACAGGGCTACATTACAGGTGAGCTCTCTGTATATAGACAGGTGAGACTTACAGGTGGACCCTCAGTATCAACACAGGACTACATTACAGGTGAGCTCTCTGTATATAGACAGGTGAAACTTACAGGTGGACCCTCAGTATCAACACAGGACTACATTACAGGTAAGCTCTCTGTATATAGACAGGTGAAACTTACAGGTGGACCCTCAGTATCAACACAGGACTACATTACAGGTGAGCTCTCTGTATATAGACAGGTGAAACTTACAGGTGGACCCTCAGTATCAACACAGGACTACATTACAGGTGAGCTCTCTGTATATAGACAGGTGAGACTTACAGGTGAGCCCTCAGTATCAACACAGGACTACATTACAGGTGAGCTCTCTGTATATAGACAGGTGAAACTTACAGGTGGACCCTCAGTATCAACACAGGACTACATTACAGGTGAGCTCCCTGTATATAGACAGGTGAGACTTACAGGTGGACCCTCAGTATCAACTCAGGGCTACATTACAGGTGAGCGCTCTGTATATAGACAGGTGAAACGTACAGGTGGACCCCCAGTATCAACACAGGGCTACATTACAGGTGAGCTCTCCGTATATAGACAGGTGAAACTTACAGGTGAGCCCTCAGTATCAACACAGAACTACATCACAGGTAAGCTCTCTGTATATAGACAGGTGAAACTTACAGGTGAGCCCTCAGTATGAACACAGGGCTACATTACAGGTAAGCTCTCTGTATATAGACAGGTGAAACTTACAGGTGGGCCCTCAGTATCAACACAGGACTACATTACAGGTGAGTTCTCTGTATATAGATAGGTGAAATTTAGAGGTGGACCCTCAGTATCAACACAGGGCTACATTACAGGTGAGGTCTCTGTATATAGACAGGTGAAACTTACAGGTGGACCCTGTATCAACACAGGGCTATATTACAGGTGAGCTTTCAGCATACAAACAGGTGAGCTTTCCGGTTAAACAGGACTTTTTCACAGATAAAAATGTCATACACCCAGGTATCAACAAAAATGTTTTATTCAATTACACACAATGGAATATTGTACCTTTATTCTATGTAACACTTACTATATAAAATTGTGTTCTTATAGGTAAAATCCAAAGGCGTCCTGATGGCATTGCATTAGGATCGTGCAGTCTTCATCAAGGGTTGAAGGGACAAATTGATGACGTAAGTTTTACGCAGATGATGTCATATCTTAAGTGACAACCTGCAGCGATAGCGGTTTAAATGAAACGTCGTTTGTTTAGAAATCGTAATCTTAATTAATAACAAGGCGCTCGAATAACCATCCTATGCCATAATTTTTTAATGTTTTTTTTTATCTTTTGAATTATGACGTCAAAAAATAAATGGCCCGTCAAACATGAATTTAAATTACGTAATGGGCGTGGATTAAAATTGGCGAATTTTCAATTTGCCGATCTTTTCTGGATTTCTTGAGTTTTCGTTTCGTACTAAGATCCTTTGTGAAAGACTTATTAGCTATATAAACAAAATGATTTAAAATGAAACATATCGATTTCAATCATTCATGTCCATATACAAAGAAAACTATTTCTTACAATGTCACTGAATCACAAGATTTGTACGTTCCTTTTTCTCTTTCAGTTCATCTTATATCAATGTATACCAGGGGCAATCCAATCCAAAATGGGGACAACTACATTTACATCTGGAATTAGTCAAACGCATACGATGTCATGATCAATGTTATATGACGTCATCCTTGACGTAACAATGACGCCACTGTTCTATTTATAGTCTGTACTCAGACAGTTTGTTTCACATTCGATTTGATATTATAACAGCCGATATATTATGTGAGATTTATGTATATTACATGCTATGATTTTTAGATAATTTAAAATTGCAAGGACATTTCTGCCAATGTCTAGAAGCGAGATCGATCGTGTATTTACATTCACTTTTATTTCTATGAAAGGTGAGGAAATCCAGTAGCATTGTGAATAAATTGTGTTTTGCTTTTATCTTAGTTATTTTCATGTGTTAATTATTGCATAAGCTTAATCACTGGGAGTTATACAGGGGGAGGGGGGTAGGTACCTTTGCTCCTTAAAATTTTACAAATTTGTAAATAAATGTATTGGGTGTTTTCTTATGCATTTGTAGTCAAAAAATAAACGGCCAAATATAATAATGAAAATAATAAATAAATAAATAAATTAATTAATTAATGAATTAATTAAGATAAAAATATAATAATGATACCAATAAAATAAACTAATAATAATAAATAAATAGTATAAATAGATAATAGTGAAAACTTCACTATTTATATACAAACATCTTCAGAAAAGGAATCGATTGTTAAAAATGATGTAATTCTGTTTAGGTGAGTGTTTAGAAATTACAATCTTTGTTGCCAAAATGTCTTTAAAGGTCACAGGAAATGTAAAAATTAGAAATCAATTTTGGCATCTAAAATTGTTCATCTCTTAAACCAAACGAGAATCGTCTCACTCCAATGTACGATACGTCGTTGTACTTCTTCAAAAACGAGAAGTTATTTATAGAATTCTTCGGTAATATTCGTAAATCTCCGTATTTATTCGGCGCGTGACGTCATTTCTGTCATTGTTTAAATGAAAGTAGGGGAAACTATAGACGCTGTGCATGTGTTAACAATAATTAAATAAAATCTTTGAGTGGGAACATGGTCCTCTGTGTAGTATTTGGATGTTACAATACCAGTACGAGCTCAGACGTTAGTGTCTTCCAATTTCCGAAATTTCGGAGAACATGGAAGGGGGGAAGAGAAAAGTCTCATATGGACTGGGTTGTTGAACTTGTTCACGTCATTAGTACAGATGCAAGTAGCACTAGATGGACAAGCTATAGATACCAGAAGGGTCCTCACATATATGTTTAAATCATTTAACACCTGACTGCTTTGCACGAAATCTATTTCTTGCTAAAGCTGCACGATTCAGCTGAGACTTAAAGATGGTACTGTAATGTGACCCCTTTCGTTTTCCCGTCTCATCGGCCTCTTGATGAAAAAAAAGTTAAAGAATGGGCCAAATTATCACGGTCAGCTTTTACAAAAAGACAATTGTTGAAATTTAGTATAATTATTCTATTAAGATATGGTCACAAACACTTAAAATATTTTAAAATTTATTTTTACCACACATGATGGTATAGTAGGCATTAAAACACACACACGTGTATATATATATATATGTATATATATATATATATATATATATATATATATATATATATATATATAAGCACAAGAAAGCGACATTTCCTACTTGTGCTTTTATACATTATATACATGCATATATAGCACAAACATACAATACAGCTAGCAAGTCACCCAATAATTCCTCTTATTCGTTCCTGTCTAAGACTTTTGTTATGAATATTATGATATATGTATAAAGACCTTCCAAAATTAATTGATCATGATGTTTGTAACTGCAAGAGCACCTACAGAACACTATAAATCTATATTTAAAGAGTTCAGGGGCCATTTTCTTATTTCTATACATGTCTTGTCTAAAGTTGTCTGAGGATATGTATAAAAATTCTTATAGCTATCTCCCAGCTCTGGTTATCAAACATAAGACACGATAATATCAAGTGGGATTCTTTATAAACTATATTTATATTTCAACAACAAAAACACTACCTGAGAAATTTTTTATTGTTTTTTCTTTACATCTTCAGTTTTGTCATTATTGATCTTCCATGCGGTGTGATGTAATAGCACACTGTTATAACAGACCCTAGTATATTTTGAGTTAATTCATTAATTGACACTAAGATGAAGATCCTTGCATTTATTCTATGATTTCAGAATGCATACATGTACTTAGTACCTCAAAGCCATTCTTGAGGATTATAAATTTTATGATTGTAAAATTTTGTAGTATCATAAATCAATGGTCCTGAATTAGGTAAAAGTACCCCTTTGGCAACAAAGTTGAAAAAGTCCAAGAATCTAATAAAAAAATTCAATATTTAATATAATGAGTAATGGACAAAATTGTTATTCAGTTACAATCCTTACCATATCTGTAATTAAACCCAAACTAATGCATCAAAGGAGGTCAAATATTAAAGGAAATATAATAGCTCTTTTCTGCATCTAAACTTTAAATTCTGATAAAAACAAAAGCAAATTTGATTTCAGATATGAACCCAAAACAACATGTCTTCACATATCTCTCTAAATCATGTTCAGTTTGCAGCAACAACACTCTAATTGAAAATTATGAACACAAATATATCAAATATACATATATCGCAATACATCAGAAACCTTTATACATATACATGTGTATGTATGTCACTGAATACATGCAAGGACTTATACACATATAAGTCTTTGATACATGTAATAGTAAAACTGTATGTAAACCGACAAGATTAAGGTAATATTTTCTTTTTTTTTTTCAATTAATTGTAGCCTAAGTATCTCTTCCCAGTTATTCCAATTTCCACTGTTTAAATTACAATTTTGATCATTTATAAAGCACAGTATTTGGATCTTGAATTAAGCCCCCCCTCTTCAAGTAAGATTGCTTAATATTACTGAAAGTAGTCTATGTCTAATCTGCACATAATACTCGTAAGAGGGTGTTGCAGTATACGTAGATAGATAGATATTATAACATTGGCTTACGTACCACTCATCTAGATCTAAACTAAAGCAATGTTTTCAACATCGCTATGTCAGTACTGTATGTCACTATGTGTCTCGGAACTGTCAGATACAGATTCCTCACTGGCTCGTATTCCTGCTCCTCCAACATTTGAAACTAGTCAGGCTCAAACTGGTATGGCTTCACGACATACTCCATGTCGTCATAATCCATTTTCTCCAATGGGGCTATTTCACTGTACGTATCCGTTTGAGTTTTACATATTGCAGCATTCTTTTATGAGTAAAGGCAGAAGAGATTCCGAATGCCTGAGGGGGTATGACTTTGGTTTTATCCTAGGCCATAATGCAATTTTTCATTAATTTTTTACAAATCCTGTTATAAATATTTTGAAATCCACATTTGAATTCAATGAAGAAGTAAACATACATTATATATATTTCATTATTTTCTCATTTAAGATAATAATCGTGGTGAAACAAAAGATTAAAAAATAAGATTTTACTTAGAAATTGAAGATAAATCCCGAGGAGTATACCTCATAACAAATCACGAATCTGGATCATCTAAGCGTTTGTGAAAATTCCCCATTTAAATAGGCGTTACGATCGTGATATTTACAATATAAGTGAATACGTTCTCTTTCGAGTTTGGCAGAAATGACGTCATTTTCTTTCATCCAATGAAATTGCTTGAATCGTATAAGAACGATAACTCTTTTAAGAGTCGATTAAAAGGTAAATAAATACTCAGCCGAATGTGATGAGGATGTGGAAATAAATGATTTCGATTATTGAAACCTACATACAACAAAACAAAGAGAGAAAAAAGTCTTTTCCTGTGACCTTTAAGGTTTTTAGGCAAATGAGGTAATCAAATCAATATCCAACAGCAGAGCTACCATTGTTTATATGTAGGGGACATATGAAATATTGAGTGATCTGGGTTTGAACACTTATGTCAGAAAGACTGTTTGGCTAGCGGATTCGGAAAATTATGTCCAAATAAATAAATAAATAAATAAATAAATAAAAGAAAGCTAAATAAAACTTGAGTAACCATTGCTCAAGATTTCACATTCAAAGAATCATGGCTCTTACAGTCAGATCCTGTCTTGCTCATGAAATGCACGTGAATGTTTAACATGTCTACATTAAATTTTGGAAGAACTCCGTAATGGAAAATAATTCGATATAAATAGTGTTTGTATATATTGTTATTACCACCTAGACATTCGCGAAAACATAGCAAAGGCATGGGTCTTCGCCCCCTATCCCCCCTGTCCCTTGGACTCCCACTTGGACTGTGACGCCTTTTAATGAGAAGTACACTCAAACAAGGACATCAGCATGTCACTCACGGTTTCTGATATATGCAAACAATTTCTGTACAGTGGCAGATGGCAGTGCTGAATATTAACCTGCATCGGGAGTTTCCATGTCCTTGTGATGTTAACTAGCATCGGGAGTTTTCATGTCTATTTCATGTTAACTAGCATCGGGTACGTTCTGGTCCGTGTCATGTTAACTAGCATCGAGAGTTTTCATGCCCTTGTCACGTTAACTAGCATCGGGAGTTTTCATGTCCGTTTCATGTTAACTAGCATCGGGAGTAATCATGTCCTTGTGTTGTAAACTAGCATCGGGAGTTTTCATGTCTTTGTGTTGTTCACTAGCATCGGGAGTTTTCATGTCCTTGTGTTGTTAACTAGCATCGGGAGTTTTCATGTCCTTGTGATGTTAACTAGCATCGGGAGTATTCATGTCCTTGTGTTGTTAACTAGCATCGGGAGTTTTCATGTCCTTGTGATGTTAACTAGCATCGGGAGTATTAATGTCTATTTCATGTAACTAGCATCGGTAGTTTTCATGTCCTTGTGATGTTAACTAGCATCGGGAGTTTTCATGTCCTTGTGTTGTTAACTAGCATCGGGAGTTTTCATGTCTTTGTGTTGTTCACTAGCATCGGCAGTTTTCATGTCCTTGTGTTGTTAACTAGCATCGGGAGTTTTCATTTCCTTGTGATGTTAAATTTGAAGCTAGTGGCTTAGCTTGCCTTATTAAGTGAATTTGTTGAATCAAGAACAAAATGCTGTATATTCGACTTAAGACACATATACACCATAAGTTAGTTGTAGAAGATGTAAAAAATGAAAAAGATGCAGGTATTTTTCGTCTAAAAATGAAATCCGTATTCGCTGCAAACTTGAAATAACCGAAATACTTCCTTATCCATCCGTCGTAACACTGGATTCTGGCCGGAATCATCACGGTCAGGATAACTAGAGTGCTACAACCCACAGCACATGGTACGTCATCACCATTCATCATAACACTGGACTCTGGCCGGAAGCAACACGGTCTGGACACCTAGAGTATTAAAACACACAGCACATAGTTCATCATCACGATTCATCATAACACTGAACTCTGGCCGGAATCATCACGGTCTGGACACCTAGAGTATTAAGACACACAGCACATGGTACACAGGGTCAAATTCATTGCGCTTATATTCCCATCCATTGAGAAAGGCACCATTTGAATTTGGGAGATTAGGGTACTTTTGACAAGCGAAGATAGTTACTGAAGGTGACACTTACAAGTTCAAGAAGTATGAAGTCAATTGGAAGGTTTCACCACCAGAAGTATGAAGTCAATTGGAAGGTCTCGCCACAAAAAGTATACACGGTTCGAAAGTGAAGGACAATGTTGCAGTATTATTGAAAAGATATTTCGAATGTTAAAATTAACTGCAAACAGACATGCAATATGCTATTATATAATCCCGATCTATGAATCCCAGGATATTAAAAGATTAAACTAGAAGAGTGTGTCTGTAGACACGGCTGCCCCCTACAGTGGCAAAATTCTTAGCATAAATATATATAGCATAAATTATATTATTTGACTTGACTTCTCATGTGTCGGTGCGATACTAATGCCCCCGCTGGCAGCTAAGCTAGTGAAATATAAATATCAGAGAAATCATATTTTCAAAAAATGTTTAAAGTTCAAGGGCAATAACTCTGTCAAATATTACCGGACCCCACCCATATTCAATCACGATCTGCATTTTGCCTTGATATATATATATATATATATATATATATATATATATATATATATATATATATATATATATATATATATATATATATATATATATATATATATATATATATATATATATATATATATAACCTCAATATTAACCTAACCCACCAAACCTTCAATTTTCAAACTCAACCTTCAATTTCCCTTGATACATCTATATACTTAATATTAATCTAATCCACCAAGCCTTCAATATGAGCGGAAACTTTCATTTTAAAGAAATTTTTAAAGAAGGTTCAAGGGCAATAACTCTGTCAAAAATTACCGGACCACCCTCATATTCGAACTTGATCTGAATCTTCCCT
Source organism: Pteria penguin (assembly GCA_035048485.1). Classification (NCBI taxonomy): domain Eukaryota; kingdom Metazoa; phylum Mollusca; class Bivalvia; order Pterioida; family Pteriidae; genus Pteria; species Pteria penguin. Next base: position 2,088,702 of record CM068593.1, on the reverse strand, counting down.
TGATATATGTGTATTCTCAATATCAATTTACCTCATCAAAACTTCAAAGAGAAAATGAGCGGAAGATCAATGATGACGGTAGGACAGGACAGGGTAACACTATATGCTCCCCTGGCCATTTCATGGCGGGGACATAAAAAGGTACTAAAACATTGTATTAACTGTCTGTGTGCACCAACTTTGGCCGGTCAATAGATGTGAACAATAGTTACTCGGTTGGTGAGAAAAAACAACCAGTCGGATGCATACACAAATCCTGCATGTATTGAGCGTTCCCATACAACCTTGTTTTCATCATATTTGGCTAGAGTTATCTCCCTCATTGGATTAAAATTTTCGGACGTTATCTTTTAATGCCCATAAACAACTGCTGATTTAACTTGATCTGTAATATAATCCTATATATATCTTACTATTTTTATTAGAAATTTTCAACTCATTGATTATATTTACTGAATTATCGAAGTCTGCCTTGATAATTAGTAAATTTCTCAAAAATTTAATAAGTTTATATGGTAGTAATGGAAAGAGTCAGAGAGTTGTAGTTCAGAATAGCTGCTAATGCTAGTAATGTGTCATCGAATGGAAAAATCTATCCAATACTCATTCGTAAACAAAGAACAAAATCGGCTGAAATCTTGTTTATTCTATCATTGGATCTACAGGGAACAAACCACGCACGTTGCAGTGTAACCCTGTTTATATGGTGGACATGGCAGCGCTCCACATTTGTAGCCCACTGCGTGGATAAGTGCGCCATTGTGATTATACCGACCACCATGACGAGCCTGGGATTTTTCGTCCATACATATGTATTCAGTGTTGGCAGGTTGATTATAGTGGCTTGTTGCTAGGTAGCCGTAGTACTGACTAGTCCATCCACCGTAACACTGGACCCTGGCCGGAATCATCACGGTCTGGATACCTAGAGTGCTACGACACACAGCGCATGGTACGTCATCACCATTCACATGACCAAATTCATTATCATTATATTCTCCTCCATAGAGAAAAGCATGCACTGAGTTTGGCAGATTACGCAACTGTTGCGGCACTTTTGGCAAGCATAGATATGTACTAGCTCCTCCCTTGTGGTTATACCATGATCCTCCTACCAACCCTAAAACCAGAATAAATCAATGCCAATTAAGCAGTTCTTTTCCGTTGCCAAATACTTGTTTGATTGTGTATTTTGTTTTACACTATTCCGACATTATTTCACTTTGTTGGTTGCGAAGCCTGCTTTGTACATTGCTCAATTAAAGTAAATAACTAACACATAACGAAACAGTACACATTAATGGTCACATGACCTTTATGAAGTGTCATTACTCTTAGCTCATTTAAATCAACGGATTTGGAATTTAAGTGGCTACCTATTTTCTATTTCAACGTGTCTGTCAGCCTGTCTATCTATCTACATGTATCTATCTATCTATCTATCTATCTATCTATCTATCTATCTATCTATCTATCTATCTATCTATCTGTCTGTCTGTCTGTCTGTCTGTCTGTCTGTCTATCTATCTATCTATCTATCTATCTTTCCCTTCAAATTGCTTCTTATCAATTCATACACGTCGTGTACAGCCTACACGACACCAAGCTGGCCGATGCAATGTGGATGTTTAACGTCATTCATAACCTTCGTTTTATTGTCTCATTTAAAGACAGAAAACTAGATTAATATGAAGCGACAATGAGGGATGGATGCTGGTTGTCAAATGAAAAGGTACAATGTGTAATACAACTAATCTTGAGGGAAAAAATAGTAAGAAAAAGAGGTTCCGTACAATGACATCGATATACTTTTTAATGATATCCACATATAGTGTTAAGATGCAAACGAAATAAGCATATAATCATTGTTTTCATTCTTAATTTGACGGTACAAAATGATAAAATAATAAAATATTTTTAAAATCAAACAAAATCATTAAATTTAACTCTCTTATCATTGGTCAGTTGTACGTATGGTGAGTTATACGGAGTTCGACTAATCGGCAAATGCATTGATAAAAAGAAGGGGGTAAAAGGAAGAAACGAAACGAAAAACTACGGTTTCAAACTGTTCCGTACAATGACTTCGAAGTACTTTTTAATGATTTCAACATATAGTGTTAAGAAGCAAACGAAAAAAGCATATAATCATTGTTTTCATTCTTAATTTGACGGTACAAAATGATAAAATAATAAAATATTCTTTAAACCAAACAACAATCATTAACTTTAACTCTCTTATCATTGGTCATTGTACGTATGGTGAGTTATACGGTGTTCGGCTAATCGGCAAATGCATTAATAAAAAAGAAGGGAAAAAAGGAAGAAACGAAACGAAAAAATACGGTTTCAAACTGAACTCCGACGACAAGTAACACGTGCACAATGAACATGATTCCTGTTAAAAGGCACGTGAAATGATGATATAAAAACACCTTACCTGAATATACAGTTTTAGTGACAAATTAAAAAAAAATCACTTACCTGAGTATACGATTTGACTAGTGTTTGCAGGACAATCTCGCCTTCCCCATCTGACAAACACGGAACCTACGAAGAAGTACAAAACTCTTACTTATCACAATAATCCGGAGATTCATTATAAAAGAAAGAGTACTTCTGACATAGCTGTATCACTCAAGTCGCCGTGGACATGCAAACTGAACGAGAATAAGCATATAACATATCTTAAGAAAGAAATAGAATTAATACAAAAAAAAAAGCAAAAAACCCTTTTTCGTTTTCGGTAATTACAGATACATGTATTTCTTTCAAAATGCAGATCTGCATAGGTGCTAAATCCTTCGTATTGTAAAGAAAATACAATTGGTAACAAATATACACATATAAATCATAATTAGATTATACACACACACACACACACACACACACACACACACACACACATATATATATATATATATATATATATATATATATATATATATATATTTATAATGCTATTCTTTTAACCCTACTTAAAACTGTCTTACATGCTTTTTTTCAAATTAAATAAATTTCAAATAAACATTAAATAATTAGATTGAATTAAATGTGTCTATTTTTTCTTATGGTGATTTCCGGCCACTTACCTTGTCCTTGTTTCCTCCAATAGTTTATCTCCGATTCCAGCTGAGTTACTCTTTCTTCTGTTTTAAACATAATTTGTTCTCCTTTCTTTTGTTGGTTTTGTGTTTGGCGATCGAGTTTTTTCATGCCGTATTCGAGCGCCTCTATTTTCGTTCTGAGTTTTTCGTTCGACAGGTCCCAGTATGCTGTAGAAACACTAATTTCATTTATCTTCTGGAGGATTGTACCTTGGTTTCGCAGTACTGTCTGTAATCCCTTCTGGTCCGAATCCACACTACCAAACACAGAAATGGAAAAAATGGCTAAAAGCAGACATTTCGTATCCATGGCTTTTCTGAAGTCGCACGCTTTCTTCTGTATTTAATATTGTATTATGAAGCTCGCAGAATGTCACCTGTATTAGCTGTATAGTATTCGGTCAGTTTCAAGGGAAGGCAAATAGCATTATGAAAACATATTAATCGTGTATCCTGGTGTAGGTGGCGTCAGCTGGAATTGAATGTGCTCGAGAGAAGTCACGTAAAGTGATACTGAAACTAGAGAATGGGGTAAATAGGGGGGAGTGTGCAACATCCTGGATATTAGTATCCGAACCATGCATGATCCAGACATATCATATTAGTAAATAATCAATGGATGGATGAATGAAAGGGTGATTAATCATTTAATTCGTTTATTTATTTATTCATTCATATATCCATCAGGTATACATTACTTAAGTGGTATCACTTAGATGTTAAGCCTTTTATTATTGGTACCAATATGAAAGAAAAACAACCAAAAATAGAGGAGGGGGTTTATAAGTCTGTGCTGATATGGGAAACCCATTTCTAGAGTCTCTTCACTTTTTATCTTCTTTTTTACTTTATTATTCATATATTTCATTTTGCTATTACTATTATTATTATTATTATTATTATTATTATTATTATTATTATTATTAATATTGTTATTATTATTATTTATTTATTATTATTTTTTATTTTGTTCTCAAAACCTACACTCTCAGTCCTCAGTATAGAGTCAAATGTTTATTTATCGGGGTAGAGAAAGCTCTGACCTTCGGATGACACATTATAAAGAACTGAGCAGCGTGTCACTATAGAGAGACGAGTAATACAACACACCTCTCAGTATTCTAATTCAGGACTGTGTCACAGATAACAAAGTAGGCATGTAGCTGACATAAAAGCGACCATATTATAATACTAAGTCGAGATGAAAAATTTCCGAAATATGTATTCAGTCAAAGTTGAATGATAAAATGAGAGGGGAGCTGGAATGATGTTAATATTGGACGTCGTGATACGTTTCCGCTTCGAACTTTACACAGTTTTTCCATTTAATGTTAGGCATTTAATTTCAGGTTAAGAAAAAATAGGTTTAATTATAACAACAAAATTTGTTTTGTTTTGGTTTGGTTTTTTTTTTTGGGGGGGGGGGGGGGTGGGGTGTGTTTTTTTTTTTTATTGGTTTAAAAGTTTTCCAATATTACTACACTGGACTGTGCACGTGGTGGGAATCATTGATATCAAGTCAGCTACGATACACAGTGCATGGTACATCATCACCATTCATCATAACACTGGATTCTGACCGGAATCATCACGGTCTAGATACCTTAAATACTACGACACACAGTATATGGTACGTCATCACCATTCATCATAACACTGGACTCTGGTCGGAATCATCACAGTCTGGATATTTAGAGTGTTACGACACAAAGCACGTGGTATGTAATCACCATTCATCATAACATTGCACTCCGGCCGGAATCATCACGGTCTGGATACCTAGAGTGTTACGACACCCAGCACATGGTACGCGATCACCATTCATCATAGCACTGGACTCTGACCGGAATCATCACGGTCTGGATACCTAGAGTACTACGACACACAGCACATGGTACGTGATCACCATTCATCATAGCACTGGACTCTGACCGGAATCATCACGGTCTGGATACCTAGAGTACTACGATACACAGCACATGGTACGTCATCACCATTGACAGGACTAAATTTATTTTGATTTATGCTCCGCCATTGAAAAAAGCAGATTTTAAGTTTCTTCCTTTACTCGTACGAAGCTGAATTCATTCAGTCTTTGCTTTCGCAAGGAAAAAAAAAACAATTGGCTCTTGGCTTCAATTTTACTTACAGATATATAGATGACTTGCTTTCAATTAATAATCCTTCATTCGCGGATTACCTTAGCATCATCTATCCAAGTGAACTGGAGGTCAAAGAAACCACAGAAAGTAGTAATTCTACTTCGTATTTAGATTTTATGTTGTCTTTCGACATTAATGGACAATTGAACACCTCACTCTATAACAAGCGTGACGATTTCAATTTCGCTATCACAAACTTTCCTTTCATAAGTAGCAACATTCCATTATCGCCCGCATACGGCGTATTCATATCTCAGTTAATACGTTATTCCAGAGCATGTTCAAATTACAATCACTTTGTTCTGAGGGCCAGGCGACTTTCAGGTAAGCTGCTACGACAAACAGCGTATGGTACGTCATCACCATTTACAGGACCAAATTCATTATTATCATATTCTCCACCATACAGAAAAGCATGCACTGAGTTTGGCAGATTACGCAGCTGTTGCGGTACTTTTGGCAAGCACAGGTAGTTACTAACTCCTCCCTTGTGATCATACTATGATCCTCCTACCAGCCCTAAATCAATGTCAATCAAGTAAATTCTTTTCAATTGCAAAATACTTCTTTGATTGTTGTTTTTTTTATTATTATTTTTTTTTTAATATTGTTATACATTTTTCCAATATTATTTCACTTTAATGAATTCGAAGACTGCTTTCTACATGGCTCCATCATAGTAAATTAATAACACATAAAGAAGAAATAAACATTACTGGCCACATGACATTTATGAAGTGTCATTAGTTTTAGCTGATTTAAATCTATTTATTTAACATTTCCCTTCGGAGGAGGAATTTTTATTAATTCATACCCCCCGTTTTGGCATACGTTACAATCCCACCCGTTGCAATGAAGGTTATTTTAAGTGAAAAGTAAATATTCGATTACACGCCATAAATTAATGCGCATCACGGATGTAAACAATATGGTGGATGTCGAGAACACGGCGAATCGAACTCTAGTGGATCCACCAAGATATTTTTACTGTACCGAAGTTCTGAGTTGGATTTAGTGCACAGGCAATGTTTGACAAGAGGATAGTTCAAACATACAGTGGGTTCTGAGTAGGACGATCAGCTTTTATCCCAGGTAGGCTAGATATATTTAGCATGCATACGACATGAATGTCAGGGATCGATTATCTTTATTTCAATCATATTTTTCATTATTCAGGTAAGACCTTTACGGCAAATTACGAAGTAATTTATAATGCGCGTGCATAATATGCGTATAAGTAAATCGGCCACAATCAGCTATTTCACTTCTGCATATCTGTAGATTTCCAACATGCATTGGAAACAGTTTGCATTAAAATGGGGGTAACATGCTTGTGTTTTCTTTTCTCTGGCATGTCATCGGTGACGTACAGGTCGAAAATTGAATTTTTGGACGACGCGTAAGTGGATATTTGTGACCTGTCAATCCACGATTACTTTTCGGAAATCTGAAAACAGAAGCATCTTCTCCTATAAATTATACGGTATTTCAATCAGTGTTTGTAACAAAACAGATTATCTGTCTTTCTATTCAGTAAATTTGTACCATATGAATTTTCAAAAAGATTTTCAATTAATTGACTTGCAGGATGTAATTCAACCGATTTTGTTTTTTTTTTTATATATATATTTTATGAGTTCCAATCATTCAGCCACGAGCATCACTGAAGAGACATAACTTGTCGAAACGCGCATATCGTGCACAAAATTAAAAGGTATATATGTTCTATATTTACTATATGGTCTTTATTCAGTTATCTTGTTACATAGTATTTAGACCATATACATGCACATTGATAATATCGAAGAAAGCTTAACACCCACACAAACACACAAGTAGGTAGCATTAATTAATGACTGATACTTCAAAGTGAAAAGAAAAATACCTGGGTACACGATTTGACTAGTGTTTGCTGGGCAATCCTGACGTCCCCATCTAACGAATACGGAACCTTCAAATGAATTCAGAGATACAGATCAAAAATATATGATGCAATTGTCCGTTGATAATAAGACTATTTCATGTTAATGTGACCTCTTATTAGATTTCAAAAATATGGTACTCACTGATGAAAAAAAAAGAGATGCGTCATTCGATTGTGGCATTATCCAGGAAATCTCGTCGTAATAAGACTCTGGCAAAAGGAATATTGTGGGTGGAAAAATTTTATTATATCATGCATCATATATTTTTAGCTACATATTAGCTACTGCGACCCGTAGTATTCAGGTTTATATTTATTCGACTTAAAATGTTGTAACAGAACTTTTTGCGACGGGTGTTGTATGCAAACAGGGGCCGCTTACTTCTGCCAGGCACCGTGGGATTCACATTGGTCTGAATATGACACTGTACACGATATTCACCTGTAATTCTAGATATGGTTACCTCTTTGATACTTCTTCGTCGTTATCTTGATAGACGGGATTTTTTTTTTATAGATTTCTGCCCTTTGGAAAAGCATATAAGAATTATTTTCGTCGATGTAAGATATACTGTATCATTCTTATCAGTGTCAAATATTGGATATACATGTATATAAAATTCATACTTTTATTTATGCGGTTTTGTTGTTGTTTACCTTTTACATGTCAGCTAGGATCCTTTTACAGTATCATTTTTGGCACAGGTGAGCAAATGTTGATTTTGTTGAATAGCGAAAGACGTAGCAGAAATGGTATGCCTAACATACATATGATAACCGAATTAGCACACGGAAAAATGTGATGCAGTTTTTGGTTCTGACATATAAAAATAAATAAATAAAGAGATAAGTAAAATGAAAAAAAGGGGGATGGGAAGGAAAAATGTAACTCATACTAATAACTCATATGTATACTTCATATAAATACTGGACTTGCAAGGAATTATGTAAAGCACTAGATTTTCTCATGAATAATATTTTTGTGCAATTTGATGGCAAGATATATCAACAAATAGTTGGGATTCCTATGGGTATTAACTGCGCGCCTCTGATAGCAGATGTATTTCTTTATTGTTATGAGAGGGATTTTATGGTTTCTATTTAAAAATCAAAACGTTTTGACCTCATTGACAAATTTAATAATACTTGCATATAACTGGATGAAATTGTGGTCATCGACAACCCTGAATTCGAACAATTTATATCAGAAATATATCCACCAGAGCTCACATTGAATAAAGCTAATACTTGAGATAAATCTACACCTTTCTTAGATTTAAACATCAAAATGATCAACCACCAAATATATACTAATATTTATGATAAACGTGAGGATTTGGATTTCCTATTGTAAATTTCCATTACTTGGATGGCGATGTACCTCGACTCCCATCATATGGTATCAATATATCTCAATTAGTTCGATTTGTCAGAGGCTGCACCGCTGTTTTGGACTTTCATAAACGAAATTTACAAATTACTACTAAACTTTTAACTCAGGGTTACAGATATCACAAGCTAAGAAAAACATTCGGCAAATTCTTCAGATCTTATTCAGAACTTCTATCTAAATTTGGAAATATTTCTTTTCAACAGTATGTATCCAATGGAATTTCCCATCTTAATTTTTACGGTGATCTCGTATATAAACTAAGGAGGATAAAAGGCTCCGATAACGTTATTTTATCATGTAAAAAAATAGTCAAACGTCTTCTGAATAGACAATATGATATTGAGATCATCAAAAAGACTATAGGTCTTGTATTTGGCCCCTCTACAGCCTTATGCAGACTTTTACTTGAACGTTGCACGATGACTAACAGGGAGGTGGGGACTATATGACGGGCCTTGTCCAAACCTCTTTCAGAGGAGACATGGTCCTGAACCTCGTCCCCTGTGACTGTTAGTCGGGACTCCTACAGATCTAGGATCTTAGCTCGCTTTCAGACTGGCAAACCTCGGTCTATCCTGTTGATGTCACATATATTTTTATACCATTATGTGTTTTACAATACCTTGTTTATATTTTTATGACCTCTCAATATGCGATACCTGTTGACCCTTGTTCTTTACATGGAAGATTATTTATAAAGTTTTAAATGTACTTCCTTTGATTGTTCTGCTGTTACGGTGAGTGGGAAGGTGGGCCCGTAAACCGGTTAACCACACCATTTGTTTGGCTTTTTGTAATGTGTTATATGTTCTAGGATATTATTTATATTCATGTATTGTATAGCTCCATGGTGACTTCTGCCACATAACTGAGCCGGTAACTTCTTTTTTTCTTTCAATACACTACTTTCATATTTTACATGATACAGTGAATGGAATAAGTATATAAGCAGTAGAATAAAAAGAACACGTCTAAAATAAGTAAATAATTATCCACATTAACACGCCAGGAAAAATTTTTGTTAATCCCTCTGATTATTGTATTCAAAATACATTAAAAACATTAATGAAAAGAAGAAAGTAGGAGACTTTAGTACATGCCAACTTCTACCAAATATAGACAATTTTTCACTTCGCTAAATATTTTCAGACTCCATGGTTCCTCAAAAAATCTATCTCTGATTCCAGCTGCGATTTTTTCTGCTCTGTTTCTATGAAATCTCGTCTTGTTTTGTTCAGTTTAGTTCGTCTTGATTCTGAAGAATATTACCTTGATTTTGTAGTACATCAGAATCTATCTGTCTCCTTCAGAGGTATTGGATAATCACAAGTCAGTTCTCAGTTCATTCGGTATTACTACAAATGAATCTAATCTCGAGCTACCATAACTTTTTAGGATTCCAAAGATGCATAAAACTCCATATAAGCATCGATTTATAGCTGGATCTTCCTAGTGTTCCACCAAGCCTCTTTCTATGTTACTCACCAAAATTCGAACAGAAATCAAATATGGTCCCCAGAAATACTACTCTACTGCTTACTTGAGAAGCGGAATCAATCAGATGTGGATCCCAGAGAATTCCAAGTAACTTCTAGAGCACTTGAAATCTCCTATTTTCAATCATGTCACTAACATCAAATATTTTGACTTTTCGAAACTTTATACAACCATTCCTCATCAAAAACTAAAGAACTGAATAACATCAATTATTCAAAACGCCTTTTTGAACAAAAAAGGAATTCGCAGATATAAATATCTCGTTTTAGGCCACAACGACACATATTTTGTAATAGAACAGTCTAATTCCAGCAGCAGGTATACAGAAAAAGAGATTATCCAAATGTTAGAATTTCTTATAGATAATATTTTTATGACATTTGGTGGGAAAATGTTAACAGATTGTTGGCATTCCTATGGGTACTAATTTCGCTCCTCTTCTCGCCGACATATTTTTGTACTCTTATGAAGCAGAATTCATACAGTCTCTGCTCTCTAAAGGCAAAAAACAATTAGCATCTCGGTTCAACTTTACATACAGATACATCGATGATGTTTTAACAACCCTGTATTTGAGGATCACCTCAACATCATATATCCAAAGGAACTCGAGATAAAAGATACTACAGAGAGCGCATCTTCTGCTTCATACTTCGATATACTGCTATCAATTAGTGACGATGGTTCATTAGTGACCTCTCTCTATGACAAACGTGACAATTTCAAATTCATTATTACCAACTTCCCTTTTCTGAGTAGCAACATACCTTCCTCTCCCGCATATGGCGTCTGCATTTCACAACTTATACGCTATGTCAGGGCTTTCTCTAAATGCGAAAATATCGTCCTGAGAGCGAGGCTTCTTGCCACGAAAGTACTCTTACAAGGATATATTGAGGAACGTTAGAAATTGAAACTGAGGAAGTTCTATGGTCGTTATAGGGATCTATTGCAATTTCAGATTCCTCTTTCAAGAATGTTAACCGATATTTAGGGACCTGACCATACTAAATAACCATCTTAACGTTTTGATTATACTTGATTTGACATTATACGTGTATACATGTATATACAGATATTTGTTCACCTGCGTTTCCGACACCGGAATTTCAGGCAGGCAGCATTTCTTGCCTTGAATGGGAAATCTGACTTCGTGTTCCCGTCTCCTTCGTATGTTTATGCGTGTATATTTATGTACATGTATTTACCTCCTCGATTTGAAAGGTTGTTGCAGGACTTTGCGAAGGGTGTTGCATGCAACCTGGGGACGCTTACTCCTCCCGGGCACCTGGTCTCACCTCGATTTTATTGGGGTTCGCATTTGTCTGAATATGACTCTAAACACGATATTTTCCCCGTTATTCAATGGACTATGAGATATGGTTTACCCTTCGGTACTTCTACGTTTTTTACCTTTCTCATAATAGTCTGTATATATGACTGGCAGGAATTCGCACTGACAAAACTAACTATATACAAAATGACTACCGTGAGATGTTTGGTGTCCATGATTCTTTGATCAGAATTCAACTCTTCTTAGAACAGAAGATGATCTTAACACGCATTATCCGTTCTTCTGACAACTTTATTTTAATACAACCTGAACGAGATTTCTCATTCTCCTTATTTTTTCAGTGGCGTAATGAGGAAAATATAGAGTTATCAATCATAGATAAAAGCGATTGTTTGGGGGTTCAAATGGGGGATATATTATGTCCCTATCTATTTACCAAAACCAAGATAGCATTTCCTAGGTTTATATTTTGTAAAAAAAACGTACTGAAAAGATGAATGCTTAGAATTAGTTATAAACGTACTGTGTTTGATTGTTTTTATCAAACACAGTACGTTTATCCCCATTCTAATTCACAATAACACAAACATCCTTTTTCTCTTTTTTTTTCTCTTTGAAATTGCCCCCAAATTCCTCGTTGCTAAGGGACGAATAGCGCCATGTTTACATTTTCTTCCGATAAACAAAAAAGACCTAGGCAGACCCAGGCCTATCGAGAAACGAATTCATATTTATTGTATTGAAATAAGAATTTATGTCATTTTCATATTTTTCTTAAATTGTTGGACACAAATTGATCCATATGAGTTAACTGGATATCACGTCGTGACGTGAGCACAGAACAGACATCTAGTGCAGTTTTGCCGCGGCGAAGTTAACAGCATGGTTATTGAGCATGGGGGTACGTTGTCAGTGTTGTTGACCGTAATAATTGTGCACATAAATGGTTGAATTGGAGACTGCAAATTGTCCTTTATAAGAGACATAGGATGGGCGTTGAGAACACTGAAAGAAGTTGTTATAAAAAGTATTGTTGACAGATTGAGCCAGAGACAATTCAGACAGAGGTTGGCGAAAACGAGAGAAACTCCTGGAATCAGATGTAGACAACGGATCAGATGATGCAGAGGAAGCAGTACATGTAGCTGAAGTAGCTGTTGCCGTTGGTGCTCTTTGAATGATTACAAAGTACTCGCGTTTCTGGGCATTGGAAGAGTCCGCATTGTAGCTTCTGACACTTGCTTCGTTTCGATGCCCAGAAACCTTCACAATTTTCGTCTTTCCACTCCCGCGTGTGCCAGCAATGTAATTATAGTTGCCCTGACAGAGTGGTTGGTATAAATTCTAGATATGGAGGCATCTTTGGAAATGGACTTCATCATATCGTTGGGTATTCGTACTCCAACTGCTCTTGACGTGTACCATACAGCATCTTTCTCTGTTACATTTGGCCTCGGCCTCTGGCTGGAAAAAAGGATGAATTCTTGGGATTAAGCTTCTGTAAGTACTTCTTCGTGATTTTATGGGACAGTTGTCTAGTCGAGTGGCAGACATTCTTGTTCTATTTTCATAATCTCTATCTTTTAAGTTGTCGCCATTGTGACTTTTTGTGGCCTTGTTATATCTCATTTCAGCATATTCATTTCCTTCCTCATCAACTTTCAAAATGAAGCAATCATATCTTAATTCTTTAAAATTTTCTCTACCTCTCCTAGCAAAGCTGATTGAAATGTCAAACCATACTTTCCTTTGCAGGGATCGTGGATTACTGTTGCTCAGAACGTTGCAATTTGTCAAGATCAACTGTTGAAATTGGGGGATGATGTGCCCTCTTATCATGTCTCTCCTGTTTAAGTTTCTTTATATCAGCTATGAACATTTGATTGGATTTATGGAAATCCTTGCTTTTCATTTTGCTGATGGACTTGTTGTAAGGAGAATTCCTCAGGTGTCTGTTAATTGAGGCCCTGATACCGACAAATGTACATTTACTATACAGCTGTCCCTCGGAATACCTCAATCCAGCATAAAAACGTCCAAGGATGTTGTCTAAAGACTGTGTGGACAGGTGTTCGAAATCTGGATCCATTCCACGCTCTGTCAACCAATCAAACCAAAAAAAAAAAAGGGGGGGTGAGAGTTATATTTTCCCCTAATTTTTCTCTTCTTTATTTATTTTACTTTTTTAAATTTTTTTTTTTTGGACACAGTAATGTTAACAAAAATAGGAACTTAGTTAATGTCAGAATTTCAGTTCAAGATCTATTTGGTTGGCCTCATTATATTAGTTTTTGCATATTGGTATTTAATAGAACCATGTTCCATATTCTTTCAATAAACCAAAAAAAAAAAAAAAAACCAAAAAAAAAAAAAAAAACACCTAAAGACAATGACAGAAGTGTGGAGAAACAAACTGATATTATTGTATTGACATAAGAATTTTCCTCTCTTCATTCCTTAAAAAATGTACTGTTAATGACAGTCTTTGACATTGTTTTCTTTAAAGCATTACATAATTGGATATAATGAATTAATAATTATTTTTAAAGCATTACCAAACATTGGCTGTAAACAATGATATTTCAAATTTGGTTTTAAAAACTAGGTTTTTCGTTTGTTTATTGTTTTGTTTTTATGTTCATTTCTAAAAAGAGAAAAAAAAACAGAGTATCTTTCCTTTTTCCTTCATTCTAATTTTATTTACAAATTTTCAAACATTTTAAATGGGTCTTATGCACTGTATACTTGTGATTACATGGTTATTTATTACATTATTATATCTGTATCCTCTTTTACATGTAATAAAGAATAAGTTTTTGTTTTTAATCCCAATAAATATTTATAATCTCATTTTTTCATGTAGATTTAGGCTATCATTAAAATGGTTGGTTTTCTATTTCCGTAGTTTACCCTACGGTCGTTTTTGCATAAATATTATACCAAAATCATATTCTTTTAAAATATGAAGTAATTTTACAAAATTTCTCATTCGCACAGCACAGTTATTTTGTTGGGAAATAACAAACTAACTATTTTGAATGGGTTTCCATTTTTACATTGTACACTGCTATCCATAATATTATTTAAACTTAGTGTAAAATTGTATTGTAAAGTTTCAAAGTATATAATAAATTAAAACTAGAATTTTAATGGGTGAAAATACGTATGCAATGCTGCATAGGATAATGTATGGATGGTAATGTAGTAGGAGTGGCAGATTATGACTGTAAGTCATGGGCTCTAGGTTCGATTCCAAGATTGCACCATTAATTTCAGCGCTCTCATTCTTATTTTTTGAAACAGGGTCTGGTTTTTTTTTCAGATTGGGAATCAAACACAGTACCTTTATCCCCTAATTATTTTTACTTGGTCTTTGACAGTAACAATAAAACTTTTTGTACTACTGAGAACTCTGGTTATTTATATTTTATGTGGAAGATTGTAATATTGAAAGTGTCTTGCTTTGCGTTTTTTATTAGAACCTGCTAGAGGCGCTAGCACGGAGTTCATCTAAGTCCGCCTCTGACGGTGACGGAAACCGGGTCGTGTCGTCTGCACCATCGGCATTGTCACACTCGGCGTTTTCTTTATTGGTAGAAATCTACATGATGGGTTAAGGTAAAGGAAAAGGTCCAACGTAGCTATTAAATCGCAGTCATCGATAGACCCGACGCTTGACGTTGGTGTTGCCGGTAAGCAAATGTGAAAGGTCGCCATTGTTTACGTTTCGCAAGAGTGCGTAGTAATACATAAAATGTGATGCGGCTCTTGAAAGTTAAGTGCAGTATAACGTGGTTATACATGTCTGTGAGTTTTCGTCTCGGCCAATGAAATTGGACAATAGAATTTAAGTGAATTAGAATAAATTTTGGAAATCCAGGGTAACGCGCAGATTTCAGATACACCGGATATCAATTGATTTCATCTGACATTAAAGTGCAATGATTTACTTTTTATTTTTACTAATTTTATGTGGCATTTCAAAACCAGTGTCATTTTCTTTGCATTCCAACGACATAGATAATTCTCAATGTTAATATTTTGTTGTGTACGTCTCTTATTTCTATATAATTCCCTCTTCTTTTTCCTATTAATTTCACTTTCGTTTTCATAATCTTTCTGCATTGTTCAATTTACCTGTTCACCAGATGAGCACTCCTATGTAAATTTAGATTCCGTAGTCTACAAACTTGTCCGAAGGTCTCTTGCAGTCTATTTAAAGTTGACCCCGCAGCTATTTACAATACTTTTTTTCCCAGTGACCAAAGACTACAGACCTTGGCATGCCTCTGAAACTAAATATCCTCCGCAATGCTAGAACTATAAGCATTGACCTTTTATTTCTAAATTTTGTATGTTCTCTGGTTTCTTAATTTTTGGACTTGTGGTTTGGATTTATTCATCATCTTTACATTTTAACTTTTATTGCAAGTATTCGAGTCATGCAACCTTAAATGATTAGGGGCTATATTGTGCTCAAAATAACCCTGGTGTGATGTAATATATATAGCAACTGTGTAATACTTCTAACGCCAGATTAGCTTATCTTGTTAACTCAACAGTATACGCAGAAA
Source organism: Pteria penguin (assembly GCA_035048485.1). Taxonomy (NCBI): domain Eukaryota; kingdom Metazoa; phylum Mollusca; class Bivalvia; order Pterioida; family Pteriidae; genus Pteria; species Pteria penguin. Next base: position 2,072,751 of record CM068593.1, on the reverse strand, counting down.
TGCATGACTGACTTATAAAAAAATATTGCTTACCTGACTGTGTAAATTTATGCACATCAATTTGGCAGTTGAAATCTACTCCAGTATATCCTACTCACGATGTGATGCTCCAATATCATCAATCTGATGAAAACAGATCTACTTAGGGAGCAACCATTTGATTTTTAGAGGGGGAGGGGGCGCCAGGAAGACGTTCATCGGCCAGAATATTTTTTGGGGAAAATTCAGAGCCGGATTATTGTTTTTACTTGTTTTTTCCCCAAAATTTGAGCCGGATTTTTTTTTGGGGGGAGGGAAAGTCTTTCTGCCCCCCCCCCCTAAAAAATCAAATGCTTACTCCCTTACAATCCCTGATTTTTACTTGAATTCTGCTTCTTTGAACCCTGGAGGAGGTGAGTTAGGTGCACATGTATCATAATAAGATTAGGTCAACATAACAGTGGCAGATCCAGAATTTCCGGTAAGAACGGCGGATTCGCGCATAGTAAAGTAAGGTTTTTGCGGAATTAATCAGCCAGTTTCCGTAAGAACTCTGGAGTTTTACTCATATTATTTCACTTTCAACCTTATCATTTATATATGCCTTGTTAATTTGTGGTAAAAAAGGCACTCCCTTCTTAGTTCACCACTGTATACAACGACAGGAAATATCGAGCGCAGAGTTGGAGTGGGGTGAATTGTAGAATGTATTATATATCAAAGTCATAGATATGTTATTTGATATTCGTTAATTACATACTAAGTTGATTGATTGATTTAATTGATTTTCCCTTGATCGGAAAACGCTTTTCTATTCCATTACTTACAGATATATTTTGCCATGAGAAGATAGTTTAACTGTGTATTATAATATATGTCCGCAGCGACTGAGGGCGGTATATAAATGTGACAACAGCTTATCGATTTTTATGTTGAATTACCACAAGCAGTGTAAGGGTTATTCCACGATCCATACACTTAACCTGCATCCCATATAACATTTTCCCTTAACATTTGCTACAGTTATCTACCTTATTGCATTACAACTCTCGAACTTTATCCATCACTGCCAATACAGAACTGCTTGATTTGACTTTTGTAATAAAATCCCATTGTTTGTGAAAATATTTTATTGGATTGAAAAAATTATTGAGTAATTAGGACTGAAATTACAAAATTCCTCATGATAATTAGTAAATTTCTAAAAATATAACTAAATCTAAATGGAGGAAGTCGGATAGTTGTAATCCAACATGAACGCTATGCTGGTAGTGTGACATCACATAGGAAGACTCTATACACATACTCATCCGTAAAGAAAGAACAAATATTTATTGTATCTTTGAATCTACAGAGAACAAACCACGCACGTTGCAGTGTCGCCGTCTTTATATGGTGGACACGGCAGCGACCCACATTTGTAGCTCACAGCGTGGATAAGTGCGCCATTGTCATTATTTCGACCGCCATGACGAGCCTGTGATTGTTCGTCCATACATATGTATTCAGTATTGGCTTGATAATTATAGTAGGTTGTTGCCAAGTAGCCGTAGTATTGCCTCGTCCAATCACCGTAACACTGGACTCTGGCCGGAATCATCACGGTCTGGATACCTAGAGTGCTACGACACACAGCGCATGGTACGTTATCACCATCTACAGGACCAAATTCATTTTCATTATACTCTCCCCCATAGATAAAAGCATACACTGAGTCTGGTAGATTACGCAACTGTTGGGGTACTTTTGGCAGGCATAGATAGTTACTAGCTCCTCCCCTGTGGTTATACCATGATCCTCCTACCAAACCTAAAACCAGAATAAATCAATGTCAATCAAGGAAAATCTTCTCTATTATAGAATACATGTTTGGTTGCTTATTGTTTTACGCTTCTTTAAATTTATTTTACTTTGGTGGTTGCGAATTCTGCTTTGTACATGGCTTCATCAATGTAAATAAATAACACATAAAGAAACACTACACATTATTATCCACATGACTTTTATCAAATGCTATAATGCTTAGCGCATTTAAATGAAAGGATTTGGGGTATACAAAGCGACTTTTGTGAGCAAAAATTGTTTATTTATTCTCATTTATTTATGATTTATTTATTTATTTACATCTGTATTTTTTTTATCTATTTATTTATTTAACATTTTCCTTCGAATGACTTCTTATCAACACATACACCTCGTTTTGGCCTGCGACACAAAGCTGGTCAATCTAATGAGGATGTTTAATGAGATGTCATTCATAACCTTCGTTTTATTGTCTCATCTAAAGAATGTGTAATAAAATGGATCTTGAGAGAAAAAAAAGGTTGAGTTGGATGGAGGCTGACTGTCAAATGAAAATGTAGAATGTGTAATAAAATCGATCTTGGAAATAAAATAAAGAATAAATGTTCCGTAACATGACATTGATTTACTTTTTGATAATCTCCACATATAGTGTTAACAAGCAAACTAAATAATAAACATATAATTGTTTTCATTCTTAATTTAACGGTACAAAATGATAAGTTAATAAAGGATTATTTATAAAAGAAACGAAACGAAAGAAACGAAACGAAAAAGTACGGTATCAATCTGAACTCTGAGGACAAGTAACACGTGCACACTGGACATGATTCCTTTTGAAAGTCATGTGAAGTAATGCTATTAAAAACCTTACCTGAATATACAGTTTTAGTGACAAATTAAAAATAACTTACCCGAGTATACGATTTGACTAGTGTTTGCAGGACAATCTCGCCGTCCCCATCTGACAAACACGGAACCTACGAAGAAATACAAAAGTCTTACTTATTAAAATAATCCGGAGATACATTATAAAAAAAGAACTGAATCTGACTCAGCTGTGTCAGTCAAGTCGACATGGACATGCAAAGCGAACAAAGATTAACACATAGAACATCAGCACAAAAATAGAATGAAGACAAGAATAACACTTTTTTTCATTTTTGGTAGTTATGTATTTATTTCAAATGGCAGATGTGTACAGGTGCAAAATCTTTTGTATTAAAAAGAAAAGGCAGACGGTAACAAGCATATAGAAATACAATATACATGGCTGTGTTTGCCTGAAGTTTACTATGTTAATCCAAATACATTTAAATATAACAAATTGTTCAATTCAAAAAATAGCATTCTGCAGTTTAAATTAAGTAAGTTTATTTCTTTTATTAAGGACAGAGTCCAACCTCCAGGTTAATTATTTCATTCCGCATGTGCTGATATTTATGTACTGTATATTTGTATATATTGTATATGTTCTCTGCACTGTTATTTTTATGTGCAGTTTATGAGAATAAAGATATTTAGTATTTAGTGGCTTATTTCATACAACGACAACAACAACAACAAATAATAATAATAATAATAATAGTAATAATAATAATAATAATAATAATAATAATAATAATAATAATAATAATAATAGTAATAATAATAATAATAATAGTTATAATAGTAATGATAATAAAATAACAAAATAGAAATCAGTATTTAGACTTTTGGTATTTTCATGACTTTATTTATAACTATTTTACATGCATATTGTTTTGAAACCAAATATGAAAATATATAGATATACAAAATAAAGGTTAGTATTCCTTTCCTAATTCTCATATGGTCACTTACGGTCACTTACCTTGTCCTTGTTTCCTCCAATAGTTTATCTCCGATTCCAGCTGAGTCAATCTTTGTTCAGTTTTTTGTGCTGCTTTGTTTTGTTCATTTTGTGTTTTGCGATCGAGTTTTTTCAGGCCGTATTCGAGCGCCTCTATTTTCGTTCTGAGTTTTTCGTTCGACAGGTCCCAGTATGCTGTAGAAACACTAATTTTATTTATCTTCTTGAGGATTGTACCTTGGTTTTGCAGTACTGTCTGTAATCCCTTCTGGTCCGAATCCACACTACCAAATACAGAAATGGCAAAAATGGCTAAAATCAGACATTTCGTATCCATGGCTTTTGTGAAGTCGCACGCTTTCTTCTGTATTTAATATTGTTTTATAAAGCTCGCAGAATGTCACCTGTATTAGCTATATAGTATTCGGTCAGTTTCAGGAAAAGGTAAATAGCATTATGAAAACATGTTGATCGTGTATCCTGGTGTAGGTGGCGTCAGCTGGAATTGAATGTGCTCGAGAGAAGTCACGTAAAGTGATACTGAAACTAGAGAATGGGGTAAATAGGGGGGAGTGTGCAACATCCTGGATATTAGAATCCGAACCATGTATGATCTAAAGATATCATATTAGTAGATAATAAATGGATGGATGGATGGATGGATGAATGAAAGGGTGATTAATCATTTAATTCGTTTATTTATTTATTCATTCATATATCCATCAGGTGTACATTACTTAAGTCGTATGGTGGTATCACTTAGATGTTAAGCCTTTTCTTATTCGTACCAATGTGAAAGAAAAACAACCAAAAATAGAAGATGGGATTTATAAGTCTGTCCTGATATGGGAAACCGATTTCTAGAGTCGTTTCCCTTTTTATCTTATTTTTTTTTTACTTTATTATGTATTTATTTGTTTCATTTTGCTATTATTATTATTATTATTATTATTATTATTATTATTATTATTATTATTATTAATATTATCATTATTAATATTGTTATTATTATTATTTATTTATTATTATTTTTAATTTTGTTCTCAAAACCTACACTCTCAGTCCTCAGTATAGAGTCAAATGTTTATTTATCGGGGTAGAGAAAGCTCTGACCTTCGGATGACACATTATAAAGAACTCAGCAACGTGTCACTATAGAGAGACGAGTAATACAACACACCTCTCAGTATTCTAATTCAGGACTGTGTCACAGATAACAAAGTAGGCATGTAGCTGACATAAAAGCGACCATATTATAATACTAAGTCGAGATGAAAAATTTCCGAAATATGTATTCAGTCAAAGTTGAATGATAAAATGAGAGGGGAGCTGGAATGATGTTAATATTGGACGTCGTGATACGTTTCCGCTTCGAACTTTACACAGTTTTTCCATTTAATGTTAGGCATTCAATTTCAGGTTAAGAAAAAATAGGTTTAATTATAACAACAAAATTTGTTTTGTTTTGTTTTGTTTTTTTTTTTGGGGGGGGGGGGAGGAGGGGTGTGTTTTTGTTTTTTCTTCGTTTAAAATTTTTCCAATATTACTACACTGGACTGTGGTGGGAATCATCACGGTCTTGATATCAAGTCAGCTACGATACACAGTGCATGGTACATCATCACCATTCATCATAACACTGGATTCTGACCGGAATCATCACGGTCTGGATACCTAGAATACTACGACACACAGTATATGGTACGTCATCACCATTCATCATAACACTGGACTCTGGTCGGAATCATCACAGTCTGGATATTTAGAGTGTTACGACACAAAGCATGTGGTATGTAATCACCATTCATCATAACATTGGACTCCGGCCGGAATCATCACGGTCTGGATACCTAGAGTGTTACGACACCCAGCACATGGTACGCGATCACCATTCATCATAGCACTGGACTCTGACCGGAATCATCACGGTCTGGATACCCGGAGTACTACGACACACAGCACATGCTACGTCATCACCATTGGCAGGACTAAATTTATTTTGATTTATTCTCCGCCATTGAAAAAAGCAGATTTTAAGTTTCTTCCTTTACTCGTACGAAGCTGAATTCATTCAGTCTTTGCTTTCGCAAGGAAAAAAAAAAACAATTGGCTCTTGGCTTCAATTTTACTTACAGATATATAGATGACTTGCTTTCAATTAATAATCCTTCATTCGCGGATTACCTTAGCATCATCTATCCAAGTGAACTGGAGGTCAAATAAACCACAGAAAGTAGGAATTCTACTTCGTATTTAGATTTTATGTTGTCTTTCGACATTAATGGACAATTGAACACCTCACTCTATAACAAACGTGACGATTTCAATTTCGCTATCACAAACTTTCCTTTCATAAGTAGCAACATTCTATTATCGCCCGCGTACGGCGTATTCATATCTCAGTTAATACGTTATTCCAGAGCATGTTCAAATTACAATGACTTTGTTCTGAGGGCTAGGCGACTTTCAGTTAAGCTGCTACGACAAACAGCGCATGGTACGCCATCACCATTTACAGGACCAAATTCAATATTATCATATTCTCCACCATAGATAGAAGCCCTGCACTGAGTTTGGTAGATTACGCAGCTGTTGCGGTACTTTTGGCAAGCACAGATAGTTACTAACTCCTCCCTTGTGATCATACTATGATCCTCCTACCAGCCCTAAATCAATGTCAATCAAGTAAATTCTTTTCAATTGCAAAATACTTCTTTGATTGTTGCTTTTTTATTATTATTATTTTTTTAATATTGTTATACATTTTTCCAATATTATTTCACTTTAATGAATTCGAAGACTGCTTTCTACATGGCTCCATCATAGTAAATTAATAACACAAAAAGAAGAAGTAAACATTACTGGCCACATGACATTTATGAAGTGTCATTCGTTTTAGCTGATTTAAATCTATTTATTTAACATTTCCCTTCGGAGGAGGAATTTTTATTAATTCATACCCCCCGTTTTGGCATACGTTACAATCCCACCCGTTGCAATGAAGGATATTTTAAGTGAAAAGTAAATATTCGATTACACGCATATCTGTAGATTTCCAACATGCACTGGAAACAGTTTGCAGTAAAATGGGGGTAACATGCTTGTGTTTTCTTTTCTCTGGCATGTCATCGGTGACGTACAGGTCGAAAATTGAATTTTTGGACGACGCGTAAGTGGATATTTGTGACCTGTCAATCCACGATTACTTTTCGGAAATCTGAAAACAGAAGCATCTTCTCCTACAAAACAGATTATGTGTCTTTCTATTCAGTAAATTTGTACCATATGAATTTTCAAAAAGATTTTTAATTAAATGACTTGCAGGATGTAATTCAACCGATTTTGTTTTTTTTTTTTTATATATATTTTATGAATTCCAATCATTCAGCCACGAGCATCACTGAAGAGACATAACTTGTCGAAACGCGCATATGGTGCACAAAATTAAAAGGTATATGTTCTATATTTACTATATGGTCTTTATTCAGTTATCTTGTTACATAATATTTAGACCATATACATGCACACTGATAATATCGAAGAAAGCTTAACACCCACACAAACACAAGTAGGTAGCATTAATTAATGACTGATACTTCAAAGTGAAAAGAAAAATACCTGGGTACACGATTTGACTAGTGTTTGCTGGGCAATCCTGACGTCCCCATCTAACGAATACGGAACCTTCAAATGAATTCAGAGATACAGATCAAAAATATATGATGCAATTGTCCGTTGATAATAAGACTATTTCATGTTAATGTGACCTCTTATTAGATTTCAAAAATATGGTACTCACTGATGAAAAAAAAAGAGATGCGTCATTCGATTGTGGCATTATCCAGGAAATCTCGTCGTAATAAGACTCTGGCAAAAGGAATATTGTGGGTGGAAAAATTTTATTATATCATGCATCATATATTTTTAGCTACATATTAGCTACTGCGACCCGTAGTATTCAGGTTTATATTGATTCGACTTAAAATGTTGTAACAGAACTTTTTGCGACGGGTGTTGTATGCAAACAGGGGACGCTTACTTCTGCCAGGCATCGTGGGGTTCACATTGGTCTGAATATGACACTGTACACGATATTCACCTGTAATTCTAGATATGGTTACCTCTTTGATACTTCTTCGTCGTTATCTTGATAGACGGGAATTTTTTTTTTTAGATTTCTGCCCTTTGGAAAAGCATATAAGAATTATTTTCGTCGATGTAAGATATACTGTATCATTCTTATCAGTGTCAAATATTGGATATACATGTATATAAAATTCATACTTTTATTTATGCGGTTTTGTTGTTGTTTACCTTTTACATGACAGCTAGGATCCTTTTACAGTACGCTTTTTGGTACAGGTGAGCAAATGTTGATTTTGTTGAATAGCGAAAGACGTAGCAGAAATGGTATGCTTTACATACATATGATAACCGAATTAGCACACGGACAAATGTGATGCAGTTTTTGGTTCTGACATATGAAAATAAATAAATAAATAGATAAGTAAAATGAAAAAAAAAAGGGGGGGGGGAGGAAAAATGTAACTCATAATAATAACTCATATGTATACTTCATATAAATACTGGACTTGCAAGGAATTATGTAAAGCACAAGATTTCCTCATGAATAATATTTTTGTGCAATTTGAACTTCTATCTAATTTGGAAATATTTCTTTTCAACAGTATGTATCCAATGGAATTTCCCATCCTAATTTTTACGGTGATATCGTATATAAACTAAGGAAAATAAAAGGCTCCGATAACGTTATTTTATCATGTAATAAAATAGTCAAAAGTCTTCTAAATAGACAAAATGATATTGAGATCATCAAAAACACTATAGGTCTTGTATTTGGCCCCTCTACAGCCTTATGCAGACTTTTACTTGAATGTTTCACGCTGACTAACAGGGCGGTGGGTATTATATGACGGGCCTTGTCCAAACCTCTTTTAGAGGAGACATGGTCCTGAACCTCGTCCCCTCTGACTGTTAGTCGGGACTCCTACAGATCTAGGGTCTTAGCTAGCTTTCAGACTGGCAGAGCACGGTTAATCATGTTGATGTCGCATATATTTTTATACCATTATGTGTTTTCCAATACCTTACGTGTTTATATTTTTATGACCTCTCAATATGCGATCCCTGTTGACCCTTGATCTTTACATGGAGCATTATTTATAAATTTTTAAATGTACGTCCTTTGATTGTTCTGCTGTTATGGTGAGTGGGAAGGTGGGCCCGTAAACCGGTTAACCACACCATTTGTATGGCTTTTGTCAAATTAAATGACCGTCCTACGTCGGTATCGTAATTGCACTACAATCAAATATTTTTGTACATAACTGAGCCGGTAACTCCTTTTTTTCTTTCAATACACAACTTTCATATTTTACATGTTACAGTGAATGGAATAAGTATATAAGCAGTAGAATAAAAGGAACACATTTAAAATAAGTAAATAATTATCCACATTAACACGCTAGGAAGGATTTTTGTTAATTCCTCTGATTATTTTATTCAAAATACATCAAAACATTAATGAAAAGAAGAAAGTAGGAGACTTTAGTACATGCTTCTACCAAATATAGACAATTTTTCACTTCGCTAAATATTTTCAGACTCTGTCCATGGTTCCTCAAAAATTTATCTCTGATTCCAGCTGCGATATTTTCTGTTCTGTTTCTATGAAATCTCGTCTTGTTTTGTTCAGTTAAGTTCGTCTCGATTCTGAAGAATATTACCTTGATTTTGTAGTACATCAGAATCTATCTGTCTCCTTCAGAGGTATTGGATAATCACAAGTCAATTCTCAGTTCATTCGGTATTACTACAAATGAATCTGATCTCGAGCTACCATAACTTTTTTGGATTCCAAAGATGGATAAGCATCGATTTATAGCTGGATCTTCCTAGTGTTCCACCAAGCCTCTTTCTATGTTACTCACCAAAATTCTAACAGAAATCAAATATGGTCTTCAGAAATACTGCTCTACTGCTTACTCGAGACGCAGAATCAATCAGATGAGGATCCTAAATAATTCCAAAGAACTTCTAGAGCACTTAAAATCTCCTTTTTTCAATAATGTCACTAGCATCAAATCTTCTGACTTTTCGATTCTCTGCACAGGTGTTCGAAATCTGGATCCATTCCACGCTCTGTCAACCAATCTGTTAAAAAAGGGGGTGCGTGCGACTTATATTTTTCCCTAATTTTTTCTTCTTTATTTATTTTAATTTTTCTAATTTGACACAGTAATGTTAACAAAAATAGGAACTTAGTTAATTTTAGAATATCAGTTCAAGATCTATTTGGGTAGCCTCATTATATTAGTTTTTGTATATTGATATTTAATAGAACCATGTTTCCATATTCTTTCAATAAACTAAAAAACTTAAAGACAATGACAGAAGTGTGGAGAAACAAATTGATATTATTGTATTGACATAAGAATTTTCCTCTCTTCATTCTTTAAAAATTGTATTGTTAATGACAATCTTTGACATTGTTTTCATTAAAGTATTACATAATTGGATATAATTTTTAAAAGCATTACCAGAAATTGGCTGTAAACAATGATATTTCAAATTTGGTTTTGAAAACTAGGGTTTTCGTTTGTTTATTGTTTTGTTTTTATGTTCATTTCTAAAAAGAGAAAATACAGTGTATCTTTCCTTTTTCCTTCATTCTAATTTTATTTACAAATTTTCAAACATTTTTAAATGGGTCTTATGCACTGTATACTTGTGATTACATGGTTATTTATTACATTATTATATCTGTATCCTCTTTTACATGTAATAAAGAATAAGTTTTTGTTTTTAATCCCAATAAATATTTATAATCTCATTTTTTCATGTAGATTTAGGCTATCATTAAAATGGTTGGTCTTCTATTTCCGTAGTTTACCCTACGGTCGTTTTTGCATAAATATTATACCAAAATCATATTCTTTTAAAATATGAAGTAATTTTACAAAATTTCTCATTCGCACAGCACAGTTATTTTGTTGGGAAATAACAAACTAACTATTTTGAATGGGTTTCCATTTTTACATTGTACACTGCTATCCATAATATTATTTAAACTTAGTGTAAAATTGTATTGTAAATTTTCAAAGTATATAATAAATTAAAACTAGAATTTTAATGGGTGAAAATACGTATGCAATGCTGCATAGGATAATGTATGGATGGTAATGTAGTAGGAGTGGCAGATTATGACTGTAAGTCATGGGCTCTAGGTTCGATTCCAAGATTGCACTATTAATTTCAGCGCTCTCATTCTTATTTTTTGAAACAGGGTCTGGTTTTTTTTTCAGATTGGGAATCAAACACAGTACCTTTATCCCCTAATTATTTTTACTTGGTCTTTGACAGTAACAATAAAACTTTTTGTACTACTGAGAACTCTGGTTATTTATATTTTATGTGGAATATTGTAATATTGAAAGTGTCTTGCTTTGCGTTTTTTATTAGAACCTGCTAGAGGCGCTAGCACGGAGTTCATCTAGGTCCGCCTCTGACAGTGACGGAAACCGGGTCGTGTCGTCTGCACCATCGGCATTGTAACACTCGGCGTTTTCTTTATTGGTAGAAATCTACATGATGGGTTAAGGTAAAGGAAAAGGTCCAACGCAGCTATTAAATCGCAGTCATCGATAGACCCGACGCTTAACGTTGGTGTTGCCGGTAAGCAAATGTGAAAGGTCGCCATTGTTTACGTTTCGCAAGAGTGCGTAGTAATACATACTCTTGAAAGTTAAGTGCAGTATAACGTGGTTATACATGTCTGTGAGTTTTCGTCTCGGCCAATGAAATTGGACAATAGAATTTAAGTGAATTAGAATAAATTTTGGAAATCCAGGGTAACGCGCAGATTTCCGATACACCGGATTTCAATTGATTTCATCTGACATTAAAGTGCAACGATTTACTTTTTATTTTTACTAATTTTGTGTGACATTTCAAAACCAGTGTCATTTTCTTTGCATTCCAACGACATAGATAATTCTCAATGTTAATATTTTGTTGTGTACGTCTCTTATTTCTATATAATTCCCTCTTCTTTTTCCTATTAATTTCACTTTCGTTTTCATAATCTTTCTGCATTGTTCAATTTACCTGTTCACCAGATGAGCACTCCTATGTAAATTTAGATTCCGTAGTCTACAAACTTGTTCGAAGGTCTCTTGCAGTCTATTTAAAGTTGACCCCGCAGCTATTTACAATACTTTTTTTCCCAGTGACCAAAGACTACAGACCTTGGCATGCCTCTGAAACTAAATATCCTCCGCAATGCTAGAACTATAAGCATTGACCTTTTATTTCTAAATTTTGTATGTTCTCTGGTTTCATAATCTTTACATTTTAACTTTTCTTGCAAGTATTCGAGTCATGCAACCTTAAATGATTAGGGGCTATGTTGTGCTCAAAATAACCCTGGTGTGATGTAATATATATAACTGTGTAATACGTCTAACGCCAGATTAGCTTATCTTGTTTACCTCAACAGTATATGCAGAAATATGCAGAAATGCATGACTGACTTATAAAAAAATATTGCTTAACTGACTGTGTAAATTTATGCACATCAGTTTGGCAGTTGAAATCTACTCCAGTATATCCTACTCACGATGTGATGCTCCAATATCATCAATCTGATTAAAACAGATCTACTTAGGGAGCAACCATTTGATTTTAAGAGGGGGAGGGGGCACCAGGAAGACGTTCATCGGCCAGAATATTTTTTGGGGAAAATTCAGAGCCGGATTATTGTTTTTACTTATTTTTTCCCCAAAATTTGAGCCGGATTTTTTTTTTTGGAAAGTCTTTCTGCCCCCCCCCCTAAAAAAATCAAATGCTTACTCCCTTACAATCCTTTATTTTTACTTGAATTCTGCTTCTTTGAACCCTGGAGGAGGTTAGTTAGGTGCACATGTATCATAATAAGATTAGGTCAACATAACAGTGGCAGATCCAGAATTTCCGGTAAGAACGGCGGATTCGCGCATAGTAAAGTAAGGTTTTTGCGGAATTAATCAGCCAGTTTCCGTAAGAACTCTGGAGTTTTACTCATATTATTTCACTTTCAACCTTATCATTTATATATGCCTTGTTAATTTGTGGTAAAAAAGGCACTCCCTTCTTAGTTCACCACTGCATACAATGACAGGAAATATCGAGCGCAGAGTTGGAGTGGGGTGGATTGTAGAATGTATTATATATCAAAGTCATAGATATGTTATTTGATATTCGTTAATTACATACTAAGTTGATTGATTGATTTAATTGATTTTTCCTTGATCGGAAAACGCTTTTCTATTCCATCACTTACAGATATATTTTGCCATGAGAAGATAGTTTAACTGTGTATTATAATATATGTCCGCAGCGACTGAGGGCGGTATATAAATGTGACAACAGCTTATCGATTTTTATGTTGAATTACCACAAGCAGTGTAAGGGTTATTCCACGATCCATACACTTAACCTGCATCCCATATAACATTTTCCCTTAACATTTGCTACAGTTATCTACCTTATTGCATTACAACTCTCGGACTTTATCCATCACTGCCAATACAGAACTGCTTGATTTGACTTTTGTAATAAAATCCCATTGTTTGTGAAAATATTTTATTAGATTGAAAAAATTATTGAGTAATTACGACTGAAATTACAAAATTCCTCATGATAATTAGTAAATTTCTAAAAATATAACTAAATATAAATGGAGGAAGTCGGATAGTTTTAATCCAACATGAACGCTATGCTGGTAGTGTGACATCACATAGGAAGACTCTATACACATACTCATCCGTAAAGAAAGAACAAATATTTATTGTATCTTTGAATCTACAGAGAACAAACCACGCACGTTGCAGTGTCGCCGTCTTTATATGGTGGACACGGCAGCGACCCACATTTGTAGCTCACAGCGTGGATAAGTGCGCCATTGTCATTATTTCGACCGCCATGACGAGCCTGTGATTGTTCGTCCATACATATGTATTCAGTATTGGCTTGATAATTATAGTAGGTTGTTGCCAAGTAGCCGTAGTATTGCCTCGTCCAATCACCGTAACACTGGACTCTGGCCGGAATCATCACGGTCTGGATACCTAGAGTGCTACGACACACAGCGCATGGTACGTTATCACCATCTACAGGACCAAATTCATTATCATTATACTCTCCCCCATAGATAAAAGCATACACTGAGTCTGGTAGATTACGCAACTGTTGGGGTACTTTTGGCAGGCATAGATAGTTACTAGCTCCTCCCCTGTGGTTATACCATGATCCTCCTACCAAACCTAAAACCAGAATAAATCAATGTCAATCAAGGAAAATCTTCTCTATTATAGAATACATGTTTTTTGGACTTGTGGTTTGGATTTATCCATCATCTTTACATTTGGTTGCTTATTGTTTTACGCTTCTTTAAATTTATTTTACTTTGGTGGTTGCGAATTCTGCTTTGTACATGTACATGTAAATAAATAACACATAAAGAAACACTACACATTATTATCCACATGACTTTTATCAAATGCTATAATGCTTAGCGCATTTAAATGAAAGGATTTGGGGTATACAAAGCGACTTTTGTGAGCAAAAATTGTTTATTTATTCTCATTTATTTATGATTTATTTATTTATTTACATCTGTATTTTTTATCTAATTATTTATTTAACATTTTCCTTCGAATGACTTCTTATCAACACATACACCTCGTTTTGGCCTGCGACACAAAGCTGGTCAATCTAATGAGGATGTTTAATGAGATGTCATTCATAACCTTCGTTTTATTGTCTCATCTAAAGAATGTGTAATAAAATGGATCTTGAGAGAAAAAAAAGGTTGAGTTGGATGGAGGCTGACTGTCAAATGAAAATGTAGAATGTGTAATAAAATCGATCTTGGAAATAAAATAAAGAATAAATGTTCCGTAACATGACATTGATTTACTTTTTGATAATCTCCACATATAGTGTTAACAAGCAAACTAAATAATAAACATATAATTGTTTTCATTCTTAATTTAACGGTACAAAATGATAAGTTAATAAAGGATTATTTATAAAAGAAACGAAACGAAAGAAACGAAACGAAAAAGTACGGTATCAATCTGAACTCTGAGGACAAGTAACACGTGCACACTGGACATGATTCCTTTTGAAAGTCATGTGAAGTAATGCTATTAAAAACCTTACCTGAATATACAGTTTTAGTGACAAATTAAAAATAACTTACCCGAGTATACGATTTGACTAGTGTTTGCAGGACAATCTCGCCGTCCCCATCTGACAAACACGGAACCTACGAAGAAATACAAAAGTCTTACTTATTAAAATAATCCGGAGATACATTATAAAAAAAGAACTGAATCTGACTCAGCTGTGTCAGTCAAGTCGACATGGACATGCAAAGCGAACAAAGATTAACACATAGAACATCAGCACAAAAATAGAATGAAGACAAGAATAACACTTTTTTTTCATTTTTGGTAGTTATGTATTTATTTCAAATGGCAGATGTGTACAGGTGCAAAATCTTTTGTATTAAAAAGAAAAGGCAGACGGTAACAAGCATATAGAAATACAATATACATGGCTGTGTTTGCCTGAAGTTTACTATGTTAATCCAAATACATTTAAATATAACAAATTGTTCAATTCAAAAAATAGCATTCTGCAGTTTAAATTAAGTAAGTTTATTTCTTTCATTAAGGACAGAGTCCAACCTCCAGGTTAATTATTTCATTCCGCATGTGCTGATATTTATGTACTGTATATTTGTATATATTGTATATGTTTTCTGCACTGTTATTTTTATGTGCAGTTTATGAGAATAAAGATATTTAGTATTTAGTGGCTTATTTCATACAACGACAACAACAACAACAAATAATAATAATAATAATAATAGTAATAATAATAATAATAATAATAATAATAGTAATAATAATAATAATAATAATAATAATAATAATAATAATAATAATAATAATAATAATAATAATAATTATAATAGTAATGATAATAAAATAACAAAATAGAAATCAGTATTTAGACTTTTGGTATTTTCATGACTTTATTTATAACTATTTTACATGCATATTGTTTTGAAACCAAATATGAAAATATATAGATATACAAAATAAAGGTTAGTATTCCTTTCCAAATTCTCATATGGTCACTTACGGTCACTTACCTTGTCCTTGTTTCCTCCAATAGGTTATCTCCGATTCCAGCTGAGTCAATCTTTGTTCAGTTTTTTGTGCTGCTTTGTTTTGTTCATTTTGTGTTTTGCGATCGAGTTTTTTCAGGCCGTATTCGAGCGCCTCTATTTTCGTTCTGAGTTTTTCGTTTGACAGGTCCCAGTATGCTGTAGAAACACTAATTTTATTTATCTTCTTGAGGATTGTACCTTGGTTTTGCAGTACTGTCTGTAATCCCTTCTGGTCCGAATCCACACTACCAAATACAGAAATGGCAAAAATGGCTAAAATCAGACATTTCGTATCCATGGCTTTTGTGAAGTCGCACGCTTTCTTCTGTATTTAATATTGTATTATAAAGCTCGCAGAATGTCACCTGTATTAGCTATATAGTATTCGGTCAGTTTCAGGAAAAGGTAAATAGCATTATGAAAACATGTTGATCGTGTATCCTGGTGTAGGTGGCGTCAGCTGGAATTGAATGTGCTCGAGAGAAGTCACGTAAAGCGATACTGAAACTAGAGAATGGGGTAAATAGGGGGGAGTGTGCAACATCCTGGATATTAGAATCCGAACCATGTATGATCTAAAGATATCATATTAGTAGATAATAAATGGATGGATGGATGGATGAATGAAAGGGTGATTAATCATTTAATTCGTTTATTTATTTATTCATTCATATATCCATCAGGTGTACATTACTTAAGTCGTATGGTGGTATCACTTAGATGTTAAGCCTTTTCTTATTCGTACCAATGTGAAAGAAAAACAACCAAAAATAGAAGATGGGATTTATAAGTCTGTGCTGATATGGGAAACCGATTTCTAGAGTCGTTTCCCTTTTTATCTTATATTTTTTTTTACTTTATTATGTATTTATTTGTTTCATTTTGCTATTATTATTATTATTAGGTTTCACAAGTTCACTTGTGAAACCTATTGTTTTTCTGATTTTTCTTTTTTTTTTTTTTATTATTATTATTAGGTTTCACAAGTTCCACTTGTGAAACCTATTGTTTTTCTGATTTTTCTTTTTTTTTATTATTATTATTATTATTATTTTTATTTTTCTTCCGTTTTTGCAGTGGACAGAGGTTTTCTCTAAAACGGTTTAAGATAGAACATTCAAATTTTCAGGATCGTCTCTTTACACATTTCCGCCGAGGTATTTTTTTATTTTTTCCTACTTTCACTTTGTAAGGTCACAGCGCCACCTACAATTTTTTTATTTAGGTACCTGTATCTTCGCTATTTATTGTCCGATTGGAATGAAATTTTCAGCATTCGATTCAGAAAAGGAGATGCAAGATTTTATTTCAGTGCGTCAATTTCGTAGCTCTACCCCGAAAAAGTTGACCTTGACCCGATTGTTTTCATTTCAAAATAAATATTTCAATCTTAGATTTTAGACAGTAGAATGAAAGATTTCAATGGTCTGATTTGGAATATGAAAAATTTTTGAAATCGGACCATAAATAAAATCACAATGAGCGTGGGAAAATTCGCTATGACGTCATCAAAGCTAATTAAATATTCATACGTTAATATCTCTCTTACTAAATGAGATATCGGCATGAAATTTTATATCTAAACATGTTTCCACATTGCTAATCTACCTCTAGAATGAAAATGGCATGCTGCCAATATTTTTGAAATTATTGAAAATTTTCGAATCAAATCTTTGGCAAGGTCTAGCGACTTTATTTGCAGTCGGATTTTGATCGGGTTTCTTCCATTCGATAGAGCGTTCAAATACCTATCTGAAAAGTGTTCTCAGATTTTCGCTAACTCTTACGGTTTTTGAGTTATTTGCGTTTGAACACGACAACCCCCTTTAAAGTGATGTTTGTGACGTCATCAACACTCATTAATTATTCATGAAATGTTTTCGCCTATAGCTCGCTTATTGAGGAAGATAGAGGTGTGAAATTTGGTAGCATGATAGAGATGAGATTGAGAATATCTACCGACTGACAAGAGGAATTTGGCATGGATCCAAATTCCTGAAAATGACATCATACTTTGTAAATGACGTCATATCTCCCTTATTTTTCATCGGATCGAGGCGGGGACGGTTGGAATCGATTCTGCGTGAAAAAGTAAAATGGTAAGTACCAGCAACAGAATTTCGATATCTCTTACCGTTTTCGAGATATTTGCGGTCAAAGTTCACGGTTTCACCATTCCTGAAAACACACTTTTCACATTCAGGAAGCTGTGTTTCGCTTATTGAGGAAGTTAGAGGTGTGAAATTTGGTAGCATGATAGAAAATGAGAATATCTACCGACTGACAAGAGGAATTTGGCATGGAGCCAAATTCCTGAAAATGACGTCATACTTTGTAAATGACGTCATATCTCCCTTATTTATCATCGGATCGAGTCGGGGATGGTTGGAATCGATTCTGCGTGAAAATTTAACATCGAAATAAAACCAACAGAATTTCGATATCTCTTACCGTTTTCGAGATATTTGCCGTCAAATTTCATGGTTTCACCATTCCTGAAAATACACTTTTCAACTTCAGGAAGCTGTGTTTCGCTTATTTATAAAGCTAGTGGTGTGAAATATGGTAGCATGATACAGAATAAAAATATTTACCGACTGACGAGTGGGATCTGTCATGGCGAAATTCCTGAACATGACGTAATACTATTTAAATGACGTCATGGCTCCCTTACTTTTCATCCGATCGAATCGGGAATGGTTGGAATCGATTCTTCGTGAAAAATAAAATGTATATATTCACCTAAAGTTTTTTCCCATATCCCTTACCGTTTTTAAGATATTTGCGGTCAGATTTAATGGTTTCACAGTCCTTTCCGCATACCTTGGTGCCCCACAAAGGGATGTGGTCCCAAAATATTTCTTCCCCTTATTCCCCGGAGAAAAATCTTTCATGCTGAATTCTTCATTTTCAATCCAGGAACAACAAAAAGACAAGACATTTGGTCTTAACTTTTTCATCTGAGTCTTGTGAAACCTTCTTGTTGGCTCGCCAACAAGGTCAGCTCTAGTTATTAATATTGTTATTATTATTATTTATTTATTATTATTTTTTATTTTGTTCTCAAAACCTACACTCTCAGTCCTCAGTATAGAGTCAAATGTTTATTTATCGGGGTAGAGAAAGCTCTGACCTTCGGATGACACATTATAAAGAACTCAGCAACGTGTCACTATAGAGAGACGAGTAATACAACACACCTCTCAGTATTCTAATTCAGGACTGTGTCACAGATAACAAAGTAGGCATGTAGCTGACATAAAAGCGACCATATTATAATACTAAGTCGAGATGAAAAATTTCCGAAATATGTATTCAGTCAAAGTTGAATGATAAAATGAGAGGGGAGCTGGAATGATGTTAATATTGAACGTCGTGATACGTTTCCGCTTCGAACTTTACACAGTTTTTCCATTTAATGTTAGGCATTCAATTTCAGGTTAAGAAAAAATAGGTTTAATTATAACAACAAAATTTGTTTTGTTTTGTTTTTTTTTTTTTGGGGGGGGGGGAGGAGGGGTGTGTTTTTGTTTTTTCTTCGTTTAAAATTTTTCCAATATTACTACACTGGACTGTGGTGGGAATCATCACGGTCTTGATATCAAGTCAGCTACGATACACAGTGCATGGTACATCATCACCATTCATCATAACACTGGATTCTGACCGGAATCATCACGGTCTGGATACCTAGAATACTACGACACACAGTATATGGTACGTCATCACCATTCATCATAACACTGGACTCTGGTCGGAATCATCACAGTCTGGATATTTAGAGTGTTACGACACAAAGCACGTGGTATGTAATCACCATTCATCATAACATTGGACTCCGGCCGGAATCATCACGGTCTGGATACCTAGAGTGTTACGACACCCAGCACATGGTACGCGATCACCATTCATCATAGCACTGGACTCTGACCGGAATCATCACGGTCTGGATACCCGGAGTACTACGACACACAGCACATGCTACGTCATCACCATTGGCAGGACTAAATTTATTTTGATTTATTCTCCGCCATTGAAAAAAGCAGATTTTAAGTTTCTTCCTTTACTCGTACGAAGCTGAATTCATTCAGTCTTTGCTTTCGCAAGGAAAAAAAAAAAACAATTGGCTCTTGGCTTCAATTTTACTTACAGATATATAGATGACTTGCTTTCAATTAATAATCCTTCATTCGCGGATTACCTTAGCATCATCTATCCAAGTGAACTGGAGGTCAAATAAACCACAGAAAGTAGGAATTCTACTTCGTATTTAGATTTTATGTTGTCTTTCGACATTAATGGACAATTGAACACCTCACTCTATAACAAACGTGACGATTTCAATTTCGCTATCACAAACTTTCCTTTCATAAGTAGCAACATTCTATTATCGCCCGCATACGGCGTATTCACATCTCAGTTAATACGTTATTCCAGAGCATGTTCAAATTACAATGACTTTGTTCTGAGGGCTAGGCGACTTTCAGTTAAGCTGCTACGACAAACAGCGCATGGTACGCCATCACCATTTACAGGACCAAATTCAATATTATCATATGCTCCACCATAGATAGAAGCCCTGCACTGAGTTTGGTAGATTACGCAGCTGTTGCGGTACTTTTGGCAAGCACAGATAGTTACTAACTCCTCCCTTGTGATCATACTATGATCCTACCACCAGCCCTAAATCAATGTCAATCAAGTAAATTCTTTTCAATTGCAAAATACTTCTTTGATTGTTGCTTTTTTATTATTATTATTTTTTTAATATTGTTATACATTTTTCCAATATTATTTCACTTTAATGAATTCGAAGACTGCTTTCTACATGGCTCCATCATAGTAAATTAATAACACAAAAAGAAGAAGTAAACATTACTGGCCACATGACATTTATGAAGTGTCATTCGTTTTAGCTGATTTAAATCTATTTATTTAACATTTCCCTTCGGAGGAGGAATTTTTATTAATTCATACCCCCCGTTTTGGCATACGTTACAATCCCACCCGTTGCAATGAAGGATATTTTAAGTGAAAAGTAAATATTCGATTACACGCATATCTGTAGATTTCCAACATGCACTGGAAACAGTTTGCAGTAAAATGGGGGTAACATGCTTGTGTTTTCTTTTCTCTGGCATGTCATCGGTGACGTACAGGTCGAAAATTGAATTTTTGGACGACGCGTAAGTGGATATTTGTGACCTGTCAATCCACGATTACTTTTCGGAAATCTGAAAACAGAAGCATCTTCTCCTACAAAACAGATTATCTGTCTTTCTATTCAGTAAATTTGTACCATATGAATTTTCAAAAAGACTTTCAATTAAATGACTTGCAGGATGTAATTCAACCGATTTTGTTTTTTTTTTTTTTTTTATATATATATATATTTTATGAATTCCAATCATTCAGCCACGAGCATCACTGAAGAGACATAACTTGTCGAAACGCGCATATGGTGCACAAAATTAAAAGGTATATGTTCTATATTTACTATATGGTCTTTATTCAGTTATCTTGTTACATAATATTTAGACCATATACATGCACAATGATAATATCGAAGAAAGCTTAACACCCACACAAACACAAGTAGGTAGCATTAATTAATGACTGATACTTCAAAGTGAAAAGAAAAATACCTGGGTACACGATTTGACTAGTGTTTGCTGGGCAATCCTGACGTCCCGATCTAACGAATACGGAACCTTCAAATGAATTCAGAGATACAGATCAAAAATATATGATGCAATTGTCCGTTGATAATAAGACTATTTCATGTTAATGTGACCTCTTATTAGATTTCAAAAATATGGTACTCACTGATGAAAAAAAAAGCTGCGTCATTCGATTGTGGCATTATCCAGGAAATCCCGTCGTAATAAGACTCTGGCAAAAGGAATATTGTGGGTGGAAAAATTTTATTATATCATGCATCATATATTATTAGCTACATATTAGCTACTGCGACCCGTAGTATTCAGGTTTATATTGATTCGACTTAAAATGTTGTAACAGAACTTTTTGCGACGGGTGTTGCATGCAAACAGGGGACGCTTACTTCTGCCAGGCACCGTGGGGTTCACATTGGTCTGAATATGACACTGTACACGATATTCACCTGTAATTCTAGATATGCTTACCTCTTTGATACTTCTTCGTCGTTAGCTTGATAGATATCTGCCCTTTGCTAGTTTTTGGAAAGCATATAGGAATTATTTTCGTCGATGTAAGATATACTGTATCATTCTTATCAGTGTCAAATATTGGATATACATGTATATAAAATTCATACTTTTATTTGCGTGCGACTTATATTTTTCCCTAATTTTTTCTTCTTTATTTATTTTAATTTTTCTAATTTGACACAGTAATGTTAACAAAAATAGGAACTTAGTTAATTTTAGAATTTCAGTTCAAGATCTATTTGGGTAGCCTCATTATATTAGTTTTTGTATATTGATATTTAATAGAACCATGTTTCCATATTCTTTCAATAAACTAAAAAACTTAAAGACAATGACAGAATTGTGGAGAAACAAATTGATATTATTGTATTGACATAAGAATTTTCCTCTCTTCATTCTTTAAAAATTGTATTGTTAATGACAATCTTTGACATTGTTTTCATTAAAGTATTACATAATTGGATATAATTTTTAAAAGCATTACCAGAAATTGGCTGTAAACAATGATATTTCAAATTTGGTTTTGAAAACTAGGGTTTTCGTTTGTTTATTGTTTTGTTTTTATGTTCATTTCTAAAAAGAGAAAATACAGTGTATCTTTCCTTTTTCCTTCATTCTAATTTTATTTACAAATTTTCAAACATTTTAAATGGGTCTTATGCACTGTATACTTGTGATTACATGGTTATTTATTACATTATTATATCTGTATCCTCTTTTACATGTAATAAAGAATAAGTTTTTGTTTTTAATCCCAATAAATATTTATAATCTCATTTTTTCATGTAGATTCAGGCTATCATTAAAATGGTTGGTTTTCTATTTCCGTAGTTTACCCTACGGTCGTTTTTGCATAAATATTATACCAAAATCATATTCTCTTAAAATATGAAGTAATTTTACAAAATTTCTCATTCGCACAGCACAGTTATTTTGTTGGGAAATAACAAACTAACTATTTTGAATGGGTTTCCATTTTTACATTGTACACTGCTATCCATAATATTATTTAAACTTAGTGTAAAATTGTATTGTAAATTTTCAAAGTATATAATAAATTAAAACTAGAATTTTAATGGGTGAAAATACGTATGCAATGCTGCATAGGATAATGTATGGATGGTAATGTAGTAGGAGTGGCAGATTATGACTGTAAGTCATGGGCTCTAGGTTCGATTCCAAGATTGCACCATTAATTTCAGCGCTCTCATTCTTATTTTTTGAAACAGGGTCTGGTTTTTTTTTCAGATTGGGAATCAAACACAGTACCTTTATCCCCTAATTATTTTTACTTGGTCTTTGACAGTAACAATAAAACTTTTTGTACTACTGAGAACTCTGGTTATTTATATTTTATGTGGAATATTGTAATATTGAAAGTGTCTTGCTTTGCGTTTTTTATTAGAACCTGCTAGAGGCGCTAGCACGGAGTTCATCTAAGTCCGCCTCTGACAGTGACGGAAACCGGGTCGTGTCGTCTGCACCATCGGCATTGTCACACTCGGCGTTTTCTTTATTGGTAGAAATCTACATGATGGGTTAAGGTAAAGGAAAAGGTCCAACGTAGCTATTAAATCGCAGTCATCGATAGACCCGACGCTTGACGTTGGTGTTGCCGGTAAGCAAATGTGAAAGGTCGCCATTGTTTACGTTTCGCAAGAGTGCGTAGTAATACATAAAATGTGATGCGGCTCTTGAAAGTTAAGTGCAGTATAACGTGGTTATACATGTCTGTGAGTTTTCGTCTCGGCCAATGAAATTGGACAATAGAATTTAAGTGAATTAGAATAAATTTTGGAAATCCAGGGTAACGCGCAGATTTCAGATACACCGGATATCTATTGATTTCATCTGACATTAAAGTGCAACGATTTACTTTTTATTTTTACTAATTTTGTGTGGCATTTCAAAACCAGTGTCATTTTCTGTGCATTCCAACGACATAGATAATTCTCAATGTTAATATTTTGTTGTGTACGTCTCTTATTTCTATATAATTCCCTCTTCTTTTTCCTATTAATTTCACTTTCGTTTTCATAATCTTTCTGCATTGTTCAATTTACCTGTTCACCAGATGAGCACTCCTATGTAAATTTAGATTCCGTAGTCTACAAACTTGTCCGAAGGTCTCTTGCAGTCTATTTAAAGTTGACCCCGCAGCTATTTACAATACTTTTTTTCCCAGTGACCAAAGACTACAGACCTTGGCATGCCTCTGAAACTAAATATCCTCCGCAATGCTAGAACTATAAGCATTGACCTTTTATTTCTAAATTTTGTATGTTCTCTGGTTTCTTAATTTTTGGACTTGTGGTTTGGATTTATTCATCATCTTTACATTTTAACTTTTATTGCAAGTATTCGAGTCATGCAACCTTAAATGATTAGGGGCTATATTGTGCTCAAAATAACCCTGGTGTGATGTAATATATATAGCAACTGTGTAATACGTCTAACGCCAGATTAGCTTATCTTGTTTACCTCAACAGTATATGCAGAAATGCATGACTGACTTATAAAAAAATATTGCTTAACTGACTGTGTAAATTTATGCACATCAATTTGGCAGTTGAAATCTACTCCAGTATATCCTACTCACGATGTGATGCTCCAATATCATCAATCTGATGAAAACAGATCTACTTAGGGAGCAACCATTTGATTTTTAGAGGGGGAGGGGGCGCCAGGAAGACGTTCATCGGCCAGAATATTTTTGGGGGAAAATTCAGAGCCGGATTATTGTTTTTACTTATTTTTTCCCCAAAATTTGAGCCGGATTTTTTTTGGGGGGGGAAAGTCTTTCTGCCCCCCCCCCCCTAAAAAAATCAAATGCTTACTCCCTTACAATCCCTGATTTTTACTTGAATTCTGCTTCTTTGAACCCTGGAGGAGGTGAGTTAGGTGCACATGTATCATAATAAGATTAGGTCAACATAACAGTGGCAGATCCAGAATTTCCGGTAAGAACGGCGGATTCGCGCATATTAAAGTAAGGTTTTTGCGGAATTAATCAGCCACTTTCCGTAAGAACTCTGGAGTTTTACTCATATTATTTCACTTTCAACCTTATCATTTATATATGCCTTGTTAATTTGTGGTAAAAAAGGCACTCCCTTCTTAGTTCACCACTGCATACAATGACAGGAAATATCGAGCGCAGAGTTGGAGTGGGGTGGATTGTAGAATGTATTATATATCAAAGTCATAGATATGTTATTTGATATTCGTTAATTACATACTAAGTTGATTGATTGATTTAATTGATTTTTCCTTGATCGGAAAACGCTTTTCTATTCCATCACTTACAGATATATTTTGCCATGAGAAGATAGTTTAACTGTGTATTATAATATATGTCCGCAGCGACTGAGGGCGGTATATAAATGTGACAACAGCTTATCGATTTTTATGTTGAATTACCACAAGCAGTGTAAGGGTTATTCCACGATCCATACACTTAACCTGCATCCCATATAACATTTTCCCTTAACATTTGCTACAGTTATCTACCTTATTGCATTACAACTCTCGGACTTTATCCATCACTGCCAATACAGAACTGCTTGATTTGACTTTTGTAATAAAATCCCATTGTTTGTGAAAATATTTTATTAGATTGAAAAAATTATTGAGTAATTACGACTGAAATTACAAAATTCCTCATGATAATTAGTAAATTTCTAAAAATATAACTAAATCTAAATGGAGGAAGTCGGATAGTTGTAATCCAACATGAACGCTATGCTGGTAGTGTGACATCACATAGGAAGACTCTATACACATACTCATCCGTAAAGAAAGAACAAATATTTATTGTATCTTTGAATCTACAGAGAACAAACCACGCACGTTGCAGTGTCGCCGTCTTTATATGGTGGACACGGCAGCGACCCACATTTGTAGCTCACAGCGTGGATAAGTGCGCCATTGTCATTATTTCGACCGCCATGACGAGCCTGTGATTGTTCGTCCATACATATGTATTCAGTATTGGCTTGAAAATTATAGTAGGTTGTTGCCAAGTAGCCGTAGTATTGCCTCGTCCAATCACCGTAACACTGGACTCTGGCCGGAATCATCACGGTCTGGATACCTAGAGTGCTACGACACACAGCGCATGGTACGTTATCACCATCTACAGGACCAAATTCATTAACATTATACTCTCCCCCATAGATAAAAGCATACACTGAGTTTGGTAGATTACGCAACTGTTGGGGTACTTTTGGCAGGCATAGATAGTTACTAGCTCCTCCCCTGTGGTTATACCATGATCCTCCTACCAAACCTAAAACCAGAATAAATCAATGTCAATCAAGGAAAATCTTCTCTATTATAGAATACATGTTTGGTTGCTTATTGTTTTACGCTTCTTTAAATTTATTTTACTTTGGTGGTTGCGAATTCTGCTTTGTACATGGCTTCATCAATGTAAATAAGTAACACATAAAGAAACACTACACATTATTATCCACATGATTTTTATCAAATGCTATAATGCTTAGCGCATTTAAATGAAAGGATTTGGGGTATACAAAGCGACTTTTGTGAGCAAAAATTGTTTATTTATACTCATTTATTTATGATTTATTTATTTATTTACATCTGTATTTTTTTATCTATTTATTTAACATTTTCCTTCGAATGACTTCTTATCAACACATACACCTCGTTTTGGCCTGCGACACAAAGCTGGTCAATCTAATGAGGATGTTTAATGAGATGTCATTCATAACCTTCGTTTTATTGTCTCATCTAAAGAATGTGTAATAAAATGGATCTTGAGAGAAAAAAAGGTTGAGTTGGATGGAGGCTGACTGTCAAATGAAAATGTAGAATGTGTAATAAAATCGATCTTGGAAATAAAATAAAGAATAAATGTTCCGTAACATGACATTGATTTACTTTTTGATAATCTCCACATATAGTGTTAACAAGCAAACTAAATAATAAACATATAATTGTTTTCATTCTTAATTTAACGGTACAAAATGATAAGTTAATAAAGGATTATTTATAAAAGAAACGAAACGAAAGAAACGAAACGAAAAAGTACGGTATCAATCTGAACTCTGAGGACAAGTAACACGTGCACACTGGACATGATTCCTTTTGAAAGTCATGTGAAGTAATGCTATTAAAAACCTTACCTGAATATACAGTTTTAGTGACAAATTAAAAATAACTTACCCGAGTATACGATTTGACTAGTGTTTGCAGGACAATCTCGCCGTCCCCATCTGACAAACACGGAACCTACGAAGAAATACAAAAGTCTTACTTATTAAAATAATCCGGAGATACATTATAAAAAAAGACCTGAATCTGACTCAGCTGTGTCAGTCAAGTCGACATGGACATGCAAAGCGAACAAAGATTAACACATAGAACATCAGCACAAAAATAGAATGAAGACAAGAATAACACTTTTTTTCATTTTTGGTAGTTATGTATTTATTTCAAATGGCAGATGTGTACAGGTGCAAAATCTTTTGTATTAAAAAGAAAAGGCAGACGGTAACAAGCATATAGAAATACAATATATATGGCTGTGTTTGCCTGAAGTTTACTATGTTAATCCAAATACATTTAAATATAACAAATTGTTCAATTCAAAAAATAGCATTCTGCAGTTTAAATTAAGTAAGTTTATTTCTTTTATTAAGGACAGAGTCCAACCTCCAGGTTAATTATTTCATTCCGCATGTGCTGATATTTATGTACTGTATATTTGTATATATTGTATATGTTCTCTGCACTGTTATTTTTATGTGCAGTTTATGAGAATAAAGATATTTAGTATTTAGTGGCTTATTTCATACAACGACAACAACAACAACAAATAATAATAATAATAATAATAGTAATAATAATAATAATAATAATAATAGTAATAATAATAATAATAATAATAATAATAGTTATAATAGTAATGATAATAAAATAACAAAATAGAAATCAGTATTTAGACTTTTGGTATTTTCATGACTTTATTTATAACTATTTTACATGCATATTGTTTTGAAACCAAATATGAAAATATATAGATATACAAAATAAAGGTTAGTATTCCTTTCCTAATTCTCATATGGTCACTTACGGTCACTTACCTTGTCCTTGTTTCCTCCAATAGTTTATCTCCGATTCCAGCTGAGTCAATCTTTGTTCAGTTTTTTGTGCTGCTTTGTTTTGTTCATTTTGTGTTTTGCGATCGAGTTTTTTCAGGCCGTATTCGAGCGCCTCTATTTTCGTTCTGAGTTTTTCGTTCGACAGGTCCCAGTATGCTGTAGAAACACTAATTTTATTTATCTTCTTGAGGATTGTACCTTGGTTTTGCAGTACTGTCTGTAATCCCTTCTGGTCCGAATCCACACTACCAAATACAGAAATGCCAAAAATGGCTAAAATCAGACATTTCGTATCCATGGCTTTTGTGAAGTCGCACGCTTTCTTCTGTATTTAATATTGTATTATAAAGCTCGCAGAATGTCACCTGTATTAGCTATATAGTATTCGGTCAGTTTCAGGAAAAGGTAAATAGCATTATGAAAACATGTTGATCGTGTATCCTGGTGTAGGTGGCGTCAGCTGGAATTGAATGTGCTCGAGAGAAGTCACGTAAAGTGATACTGAAACTAGAGAATGGGGTAAATAGGGGGGAGTGTGCAACATCCTGGATATTAGAATCCGAACCATGTATGATCTAAAGATATCATATTAGTAGATAATAAATGGATGGATGGATGGATGAATGAAAGGGTGATTAATCATTTAATTCGTTTATTTATTTATTCATTCATATATCCATCAGGTGTACATTACTTAAGTCGTATGGTGGTATCACTTAGATGTTAAGCCTTTTCTTATTCGTACCAATGTGAAAGAAAAACAACCAAAAATAGAAGATGGGATTTATAAGTCTGTGCTGATATGGGAAACCGATTTCTAGAGTCGTTTCCCTTTTTATCTTATATTTTTTTTTACTTTATTATGTATTTATTTGTTTCATTTTGCTATTATTATTATTATTAGGTTTCACAAGTTCACTTGTGAAACCTATTGTTTTTCTGATTTTTCTTTTCTTTTTTTATTATTATTATTAGGTTTCACAAGTGGAACTTGTGAAACCTATTGTTTTTCTGATTTTTCTTTTTTTTTTTTATTAGGTTTCACAAGTTCCACTTGTGAAACCTATTGTTTTTCTGATTTTTCTTTTTTTTATTAGGTTTCACAAGTTCACTTGTGAAACCTATTGTTTTTCTGATTTTTCTTTTTTTTTATTATTATTATTATTTTTATTTTTCTTCCGTTTTTGCAGTGGACAGAGGTTTTCTCCAATACGGTTTAAGATAGAACATTCAAATTTTCAGGATCGTCTCTTTACACATTTCCGCCGAGGTATTTTTTTTATTTTTTCCTACTTTCACTTTGTAAGGTCACAGCGCCACCTATAATTTTTTAATTTAGGTACCTGTATCTTCGCTATTTATTGTCCGATTGGAATGAAATTTTCAGCATTCGATTCAGAAAAGGAGATGCAAGATTTTATGTTACTGCGTCAATTTCGTAGCTCTACCCCGAAAAAGTTGACCTTGACCCGATTGTTTTCATTTCAAAAAAAATATTTCAATCTTAGATTTTAGAAAGTAGGATGAAAGATTTCAATGGTCTGATTTGGAATATGAAAAATTTTTGAAATCGGACCATAAATAAAGTCACAATGAGCGTGGGAAAATTCGCTATGACGTCATCAAAGCTAATTAAATATTCATACGTTAATATCTCTCTTATTAAATGAGATATCGGCATGAAATTTTGTATCTAAACATGTTTCCACATTGTTAATCTACCTCTAGAATGAAAATGGCATGCTGCCAATATTTTTGAAATTATTGAAAATTTTCGAATCAAATCTTTGGCAAGGTCTAGCGACTTTATTTGCAGTCGGATTTTGATCGGGTTTCTTCCATTCGATAGAGCGTTCAAATACCTACCAGTAATGTGTTCTCAGATTTTCGCTAACTCTTACGGTTCTCGAGTTATTTGCGTTTGAACACGACAACCCCCTTTAAAGTGATGTTTGTCACGTGACTTAAGCTCATTAATTATTCATGAAATGGTTTCCCCTATAGCTCGCTTATTGAGGAAGCTAAAGGTGTGAAATTTTGTAGCATGATAGGGAATAAGAATATCTACCAACTGACAAAAGGAATTTGGCATGGACCCAAATTCCTGAAAATGACGTCATACTTTGTAAATGACGTCATATCTCCCTTATTTTTCATCGGATCGAGGCGGGGACGGTTGGAATCGATTCTGCGTGAAAAAGTAGTTAAAGGGAAAAGGTATGGTCTCAGATTTTCGATATCTCTTACCGTTTTCGAGATATTTGCGGTCAAAGTTCACGGTTTCACCATTCCTGAAAACACACTTTTCAACTTCAGGAAGCTGTGTTTCGCTTCTTGAGGAAGTTAGAGGTGTGAAATTTGGTAGCATGATAGAGATTGAGAATATCTACCGACTGACAAGAGGAATTTGGCATGGAGCCAAATTCCTGAAAATGACGTCATACTTTGTAAATGACGTCATATCTCCCTGACTTATCATCGGATCGAATCGGGGATGGTTGGAATCGATTCTGCGTGAAAATTTAACATCAACATAGTACCAACAGAATTTCGATATCTCTTACCGTTTTCGAGATATTTGCTGTCAAAATTCATGGTTTCACCATTCCTGAAAATACACTTTTCAACTTCAGGAAGCTGTGTTTCGCTTATTTATAAAGCTAGTGGTGTGAAATTTGGTAGCATGATACAGAATAAAAATATTTACCGACTGACAAGTGGGATTTGGCATATTGCGAAATTCCTGAACATGACGTAATACTATTTAAATGACGTCATAGCTCCCTTACTTTTCATCCGATCGAATTGGGAATGGTTGGAATCGATTCTTCGTGAAAAATAAAATGTATATATTTACCTAAAGTTTTTTTTTTTCCATATCCCTTACCGTTTTTAAGATATTTGCGGTCAGATTTAACGGTTTCACAGTCCTTTCCGCATACCTTGGGGCCCCACAAAGGGATGTGGTCCCAAAATATTTCTTCCTCTTATTCCCCGGAGAAAAATCTTTCATGCTGAATTCTTCATTTTCAATCCCAGAACAACAAAAAGCCAAGACATTTGGTCTTAACTTTTTCAACTGAGTCTTGTGAAACCTTCTTGTTGGCTCGCCAACAAGGTCAGCTCTAGTTATTATTATTTTTATTTTTCTTCCGTTTTTGCAGTGGACAGAGGTTTTCTCCAATACGGTTTAAGATAGAACATTCAAATTTTCAGGATCGTCTCTTTACACATTTCCGCCGAGGTATTTTTTTTTATTTTTTCCTACTTTCACTTTGTAAGGTCACAGCGCCACCTACAATTTTTTTATTTAGGTACCTGTATCTTCGCTATTTATTGTCCGATTGGAATGAAATTTTCAGCATTCGATTCAGAAAAGGAGATGCAAGATTTTATGTCACTGCGTCAATTTCGTAGCTCTACCCCGAAAAAGTTGACCTTGACCCGATTGTTTTGAGTTTTAAAAAAATATTTCAATCTTAGATTTTAGACAGTAGGATGAAAGATTTCAATGGTCTGATTTGGAATGTGAAAAATTTTTGAAATCGAACCATAAATAAAGTCACAATGAGCGTGGGAAAATTCGCTATGACGTCATCAAAGCTAATTAAATATTCATACGTTAATATCTCTCTTACTGAATGAGATATCGGCATGAAATTTTATATCTAAACATGTTTCCACATTCTTAATCTACCTCTAGAATGAAAATGGCATGCTGCCAATATTTTTGAAATTATTGAAAATTTTCGAATCAAATCTTTGGCAAGGTCTAGCGACTTTATTTGCAGTCGGATTTTGATCGGGTTTCTTCCATTCGATAGAGCGTTCAAATACCTAGCAGAGCATTGTTCTCAGATTTTCGCTAACTCTTACGGTTCTCGAGTTATTTGCGTTTGAACACGACAACCCCCTTTAAAGTGATGTTTGTGACGTCATCAACACTCATTAATTATTCATGAAATGTTTTCGCCTATAGCTCGCTTATTGAGGAAGATAGAGGTGTGAAATTTGGTAGCATGATAGAGATTGAAAATATCTACCGACTGACAAGAGGAATTTGGCATATAGCCAAATTCCTGAAAATGACGTCATACTTTGTAAATGACGTCATATCTCCCTTATTTTTCATCGGATCGAGGCGGGGACTGTTGGAATCGATTCTGCGTGAAAAAGTAAAATGGTAAGTACTCAAAACAGAATTTCGATATCTCTTACCGTTTTCGAGATATTTGCGGTCAAAGTTCACGGTTTCACCATTCCTGAAAACACACTTTTCAACTTCAGGAAGCTGTGTTTCGCTTATTGAAGAAGTCAGGGGTTCGAAATTTGGTAGCATGATAGAGATTGACAATATCTACCGACTGACAAGAGGAATTTGGCATGGAGCCAAATTCCTGAAAATGACGTCATACTTTGTAAATGACGTCATATCTCCCTTATTTATCATCGGATCGAATCGGGAATGGTTGGAATCGATTCTGCGTGAAAATTTAACAGCCAATTAGTACCAACAAAAATTCGATATCTCTTACCGTTTTCGAGATATTTGCCGTCAAAATTCATAGTTTCACCATTCCTGAAAATACACTTTTCAACTTCAGGAAGCTGTGTTTCGCTTATTTATAAAGCTAGTGGTGTGAAATTTGGTAGCATGATACAGAATAAAAATATTTACCGACTGACAAGTGGGATCTGGCATGGTGCGAAATTCCTGAACATGACGTAGTACTATTTAAATGACGTCATAGCTCCCTTACTTTTCATCCGATCGAATCGGGAATGGTTGGAATCGATTCCTCGTGAAAAATAAAATGTATATATTCACCTAAAGGTTTTTTTTCCATATCCCATACCGTTTTTAAGATATTTGCGGTCAGATTTAACGGTTTCACAGTCCTTTCCGCATACCTTGGGGCCCCACAAAGGGATGTGGTCCCAAAATATTTCTTCCTCTTATTCCCCGGAGAAAAATCTTTCATGCTGAATTCCTCATTTTCAATCCAAGAACAACAAAAAGCCAAGACATTTGGTCTTAACTTTTTCATCTGAGTCTTGTGAAACCTTCTTGTTGGCTCGCCAACAAGGTCAGCTCTAGTTAGGTTTCACAAGTTTCACTTGTGAAACCTTTTATTATTCTACTGTCTTTTCTTATTATTATTAGGTTTCACAAGTTTCACTTGTGAAACCTTTTATTATTCTACTGTCTTTTCTTATTAGGTTTCACAAGTTTCACTTGTGAAACCTTTTATTATTCTACCGTCCTTTCTTATTATTATTAGGTTTCACAAGTTTCACTTGTGAAACCTATTGTTTTTCTGATTTTTCTTTTTTTTTTATTATTATTATTATTAGGTTTCACAAGTTCACTTGTGAAACCTATTGTTTTTCTGATTTTTCTTTTTTTATTATTATTATTATTATTTTTATTTTTCTTCCGTTTTTGCAGTGGACAGAGGTTTTCTCCAATACGGTTTAAGATAGAACATTCAAATTTTCAGGATCGTCTCTTTACACATTTCCGCCGAGGTATTTTTTTTATTTTTTCCTGCTTTCACTTTGTAAGGTCACAGCGCCACCTACAATTTTTTTATTTAGGTACCTGTATCTTCGCTATTTATTGTCCGATTGGAATGAAATTTTCAGCATTCGATTCAGAAAAGGAGATGCAAGATTTTATGTCACTGCGTCAATTTCGTAGCTCTATCCCGAAAAAGTTGACCTTGACCCGATTGTTTTCATTTCAAAAAAAATATTTCAATCTTAGATTTTAGACAGTAGGATGAAAGATTTTAATGGTCTGATTTGGAATATGAAAAATTTTTGAAATCGGACCATAAATAAAGTCACAATGAGCGTGGGAAAATTCGCTATGACGTCATCAAAGCTAATTAAATATTCATACGTTAATATCTCTCTTACTAAATGAGATATCGGCATGAAATTTTATATCTAAACATGTTTCCACATTGTTAATCTACCTCTAGAATGAAAATGGCATGCTGCCAATATTTTTGAAATTATTGAAAATTTTCGAATCAAATTTTTGGCAAGGTCTAGCGACTTTATTTGCAGTGGGATTTTGATCGGGTTTCTTCCATTCGATAGAGCGTTCAAA
Source organism: Pteria penguin (assembly GCA_035048485.1). NCBI lineage: Eukaryota > Metazoa > Mollusca > Bivalvia > Pterioida > Pteriidae > Pteria > Pteria penguin. The sequence continues at coordinate 2,038,460 of CM068593.1, read as the reverse complement.
TACCTACCAGAGCATTGTTCTCAGATTTTCGCTAACTCTTACGGTTCTCGAGTTATTTGCGTTTGAACACGACAACCCCCTTTAAAGTGATGTTTGTGACGTCATCAACACTCATTAATTATTCATGAAATGTTTTCGCCTATAGCTCGCTTATTGAGGAAAATAGAGATGTGAAATTTGATAGCATAATAGAGATTGAGAATATCTACCGACTAGCAAGAGGAATTTGGCATGGCGCCAAATTCCTGAAAATGACGTCATACTTTGTAAATGACGTCATATCTCCCTTATTTTTCATCGGATCGAGGCGGGGACGGTTGGAATCGATTCTGCGTGAAAAAGTAAAATGGTAAATACTCGAAACAGAATTTCGATATCTCTTACCGTTTTCGAGATATTTGCGGTCAAAGTTCACGGTTTCACCATTCCTGAAAACACACTTTTCAACTTCAGGAAGCTGTGTTTCGCTTCTTGAGGAAGTTAGGGGTGTGAAATTTGGTAGCATAATAGAGATTGAGAATATCTACCGACTGACAAGAGGAATTTGGCATGGAGCCAAATTCCTGAAAATGACGTCATACTTTGTAAATGACGTCATATCTCCCTTATTTATCATCGGATCGAATCGGGGATGGTTGGAATCGATTCTGCGTGAAAATTTAACATCCTAGTTAGTACAACAGAATTTCGATATCTCTTACCGTTTTCGAGATATTTGCCGTCAAAATTCATGGTTTCACCATTCCTGAAAATACCCTTTTCAACTTCAGGAAGCTGTGTTTCGCTTATTTATAAAGCTAGTGGTGTGAAATTTGGTAGCATGATACAGAATAAAAATATTTACCGACTGACAAGTGGGATTTGGCATGGTGCGAAATTCCTGAACATGACGTAATACTATTTAAATGACGTCATAGCTCCCTTACTTTTCATCCAATCGAATCGGGAATGGTTGGAATCGATTCTTCGTGAAAAATAAAATGTATATATTCACCTAAAGTTTTTTTTTTTCCATATCCCTTACCGTTTTTAAGATAGTTGCGGTCAGATTTAACGGTTTCACAGTCCTTTCCGCATACCTTGGGGCCCCACAAAGGGATGTGGTCCCAAAATATTTCTTCCTCTTATTCCCCGGAGAAAAATCTTTCATGCTGAATTCTTCATTTTCAATCCAAGAACAACAAAAAGCCAAGACATTTGGTCTTAACTTTTTCATCTGAGTCTTGTGAAACCTTCTTGTTGGCTCGCCAACAAGGTCAGCTCTAGTTATTATTATTAGGTTTCACAAGTTCACTTGTGAAACCTATTGTTTTTCTGATTTTTCTTTTTTTTTTTAGGTTTCACAAGTTTCACTTGTGAAACCTATTGTTTTTCTGATTTTTCTTTTTTTTTTATTATTATTATTATTATTATTATTATTATTATTTTTATTTTTCTTCCGTTTTTGCAGTGGACAGAGGTTTTCTCCAATACGGTTTAAGATAGAACATTCAAATTTTCAGGATCGTTTCTTTACACATTTCCGCTGAGGTATTTTTTTTATTTTTTCCTATTTTCACTTTGTAAGGTCACAGCGCCACCTACAATTTTTTTATTTAGGTACCTGTATCTTCGCTATTTATTGTCCGATTGGAATGAAATTTTCAGCATTCGATTCAGAAAAGGAGATGCAAGATTTTATGTCACTGCGTCAATTTCGTAGCTCTACCCCGAAAAAGTTGACCTTGACCGATTGTTTTGAGTTTAAGAAAAATATTTCAATATTAGATTTTAGAAAGTAGGATGAAAGATTTCAATGGTCTGATTTGGAATGTGAAAAATTTTTGAAATCGGACCATAAATAAAGTCACAATGAGCGTGGGAAAATTCGCTATGACGTCATCAAAGCTAATTAAATATTCATACGTTAATATCTCTCTTACTGAATGAGATATCGGCATGAAATTTTATATCTAAACATGTTTCCACATTCTTAATCTACCTCTAGAATGAAAATGGCATGCTGCCAATATTTTTGAAATTATTGAAAATTTTCGAATCAAATCTTTGGCAAGGTCTAGCGACTTTATTTGCAGTCGGATTTTGATCGGGTTTCTTCCATTCGATAGAGCGTTCAAATACCTAGCAGTAGAGTCTTCTCAGATTTTCGCTAACTCTTACGCTTTTTGAGTTATTTGCGTTTGAACACGACAACCCCCTTTAAAGTGATGTTTGTGACGTCATCAACACTCATTAATTATTCATGAAATGTTTTCGCCTATAGCTCGCTTATTGAGGAAAATAGAGGTGTGAAATTTGGTAGCATGATAGAGATTGAGAATATCTACCGACTAACAAGAGGAATTTGGCATGGAGCCAAATTCCTGAAAATGACGTCATACTTTGTAAATGACGTCATATCTCCCTTATTTTTCATCGGATCGAGGCGGGGACGGTTGGAATCGATTCTGCGTGAAAAAGTAAAATGGTAAATACTCGAAACAGAATTTCGATATCTCTTACCGTTTTCGAGATATTTGCGGTCAAAGTTCACGGTTTCACCATTCTTGAAAACACACTTTTCAACTTCAGGAAGCTGTGTTTCGCTTATTGAGGAAGTTACAGGTGTGAAATTTGGTAGCATGATACAGATTGAGAACATCTACCGACTGACAAGAGGAATTTGGCATGGAGCCAAATTCCTGAAAATGACGTCATACTTTGTAAATGACGTCATATCTCCCTTATTTATCATCGGATCGAGTCGGGGATGGTTGGAATCGATTCTGCGTGAAAATTTAACGTCCTAATTAGAACAACAGAATTTCGATATCTCTTACCGTTTTCGAGATATTTGCGGTCAAAATTCATGGTTTCACCATTCCTGAAAATACACTTTTCAACTTCAGGAAGCTGTGTTTCGCTTATTTATAAAGCTAGTGGTGTGAAATTTGGTAGCATGATACAGAATAAAAATATTTACCGACTGACAAGTGGGATTTGGCATATTGTGAAATTCCTGAACATGACGTAATACTATTTAAATGACGTCATAGCTCCCTTACTTTTCATCCGATCGAATCGGGAATGGTTGGAATCGATTCTTCGTGAAAAATAAAATGTATATATTTACCTAAAGTTTTTGTTTTCCATATCCTTTACCGTTTTTAAGATATTTGCGGTCAGATTTAACGGTTTCACAGTCCTTTCCGCATACCTTGGGGCCCCACAAAGGGATGTGGTCCCAAAATATTTCTTCCTCTTATTCCCCGGAGAAAAATCTTTCATGCTGAATTCTTCATTTTCAATCCCAGAACAACAAAAAGCCAAGACATTTGGTCTTAACTTTTTCAACTGAGTCTTGTGAAACCTTCTTGTTGGCTCGCCAACAAGGTCAGCTCTAGTTGTTATTATTATTAGGTTTCACAAGTTCCACTTGTGAAACCTATTGTTTTTCTGATTATTCTTTTTTTTTTATTATTATTATTATTATTATTATTTTTATTTTTCTTCCGTTTTTGCAGTGGACAGAGGTTTTCTCCAATACGGTTTAAGATAGAACATTCAAATTTTCAGCATCGTCTCTTTACACATTTCCGCCGAGGTATTTTTTTCATTTTTTCCTACTTTCACTTTGTAAGGTCACAGCGCCACCTACAATTTTTTTATTTAGGTACCTGTATCTTCGCTATTTATTGTCCGATTGGAATGAAATTTTCAGCATTCGATTCAGAAAAGGAGATGCAAGATTTTATGTCACTGCGTCAATTTCGTAGCTCTACCCCGAAAAAGTTGACCTTGACCCGATTGTTTTGAGTTCAAGAAAAATATTTCAATCTTAGATTTTAGAAAGTAGGATGAAAGATTTCAATGGTCTGATTTGGAATGTGAAAAATTTTTGAAATCGGACCATAAATAAAGTCACAGTGAGCGTGGGAAAATTCGCTATGACGTCATCAAAGCTAATTAAATATTCATACGTTAATATCTCTCTTACTAAATGAGATATCGGCATGAAATTTTATATCTAAACATGTTTCCACATTTTTAATCTACCTCTAGAATGAAAATGGCATGCTGCCAATATTTTTGAAATTATTGAAAATTTTCGAATCAAATCTTTGGCAAGGTCTAGCGACTTTATTTGCAGTCGGATTTTGATCGGGTTTCTTCCATTCGATAGAGCGTTCAAATACCTACCAGTAAAGTGTTCTCAGATTTTCGCTAACTCTTACGGTTTTTGAGTTATTTGCGTTTGAACACGACAACCCCCTTTAAAGTGATGTTTGTGACGTCATCAACACTCATTAATTATTCATGAAATGTTTTCGCCTATAGCTCGCTTATTGAGGAAGATAGAGGTGTGAAATTTAATAGCATGATAGAGATTGAGAATATCTACCGACTGACAAGAGGAATTTGGCATATAGCCAAATTCCTGAAAATGACGTCATACTTTGTAAATGACGTCATATCTCCCTTATTTTTCATCGGATCGAGGTGGGGACGGTTGGAATCGATTCTGCGTGAAAAAGTAAAATGGTAAATACTCGAAACAGAATTTCGATATCTCTTACCGTTTTCGAGATATTTGCGGTCAAAGTTCACGGTTTCACCATTCCTGAAAACACACTTTTCAACTTCAGGAAGCTGTGTTTCGCTTCTTGAGGAAGTTAGGGGTGTGAAATTTGGTAGCATGATAGAGATTGAGAATATCTACCGACTGACAAGAGGAATTTGGCATGGAGCCAAATTCCTGAAAATGACGTCATACTTTGTAAATGACGTCATATCTCCCTTATTTATCATCGGATCGAGTCGGGGATGGTTGGAATCGATTCTGCGTGAAAATTTAACATCCTAATTAGTACAACAGAATTTCGATATCTCTTACCGTTTTCGAGATATTTGCCGTCAAAATTCATGGTTTCACCATTCCTGAAAATACACTTTTCAATTTCAGGAAGCTGTGTTTCGCTTATTTATAAAGCTAGTGGTGTGAAATTTGGTAGCATGATACAGAATAAAAATATTTACCGACTGACAAGTGGGATTTGGCATATTGCGAAATTCCTGAACATGACGTAATACTATTTAAATGACGTCATAGCTCCCTTACTTTTCATCCGATCGAATCGGGAATGGTTGGAATCGATTCTTCGTGAAAAATAAAAGGTATGTATTTACCTAAAGTTTTTTTTCCATATCCCTTACCGTTTTTAAGATATTTGCGGTCAGATTTAACTTTTTCACAGTCCCACACAAAGGGATGTGGTCCCAAAATATTTCTTCCTTTTATTCCCCGGAGAAAAATCTTTCATGCTGAATTCTTAATTTTCAATCCCAGAACAACAAAAAACCAAGACATTTGGTCTTAACTTTTTCAACTGAGTCTTGTGAAACCTTCTTGTTGGCTGGCCAACAAGGTCAGCTCTAGTTATTTTTATTTTTCTTCCGTTTTTGCAGTGGACAGAGGTTTTCTCCAATACGGTTTAAGATAGAACATTCAAATTTTCAGGATCGTCTCTTTACACATTTCCGCCGAGGTATTTTTTTTATTTTTTCCTACTTTCACTTTGTAAGGTCACAGCGCCACCTACAATTTTTTAATTTAGGTACCTGTATCTTCGCTATTTATTGTCCGATTGGAATGAAATTTTCAGCATTCGATTCAGAAAAGGAGATGCAAGATTTTATGTCACTGCGTCAATTTCGTAGCTCTACCCCGAAAAAGTTGACCTTGACCCGATTGTTTTCATTTCAAAAAAAATATTTCAATCTTAGATTTTAGAAAGTAGGATGAAAGATTTCAATGGTCTGATTTGGAATATGAAAAATTTTTGAAATCGGACCATAAATAAAGTCACAATGAGCGTGGGAAAATTCGCTATGACGTCATCAAAGCTAATTAAATATTCATACGTTAATATCTCTCTTACTAAATGAGATATCGGCATGAAATTTTGTATCTAAACATGTTTCCACATTGTTAATCTACCTCTAGAATGAAAATGGCATGCTGCCAATATTTTTGAAATTATTGAAAATTTTCGAATCAAATATTTGGCATGGTCTAGCGACTTTATTTGCAGTCGGATTTTGATCGGGTTTCTTCCATTCGATAGAGCGTTAAAATACCTACCAGTACAGTGTTCTCAGATTTTCGCTAACTCTTACGGTTCTCGAGTTATTTGCGTTTGAACACGACAACCCCCTTTAAAGTGATGTTTGTGACGTCATCAACGCTCATTAATTATTCATGAAATGTTTTCGCCTATAGCTCGCTTATTGAGGAAAATAGAGGTGTGAAATTTGATAGCAAGATAGAGATTGAGAATATCTACCGACTGACAAGAGGAATTTGGCATGGAGCCAAATTCCTGAAAATGACGTCATACTTTGTAAATGACGTCATATCTCCCTTATTTTTCATCGGATCGAGGCGGGGACGGTTGGAATCGATTCTGCATGAAAAAGTAAAATGGTAAATACTCGAAACAGAATTTCGATATCTCTTACCGTTTTCGAGATATTTGCGGTCAAAGTTCACGGTTTCACCATTCCTGAAAACACACTTTTCAAATTCAGGAAGCTGTGTTTCGCTTATTGAGGAAGTTAGAGGTGTGAAATTTGGTAGCATGATAGAGAATGAGAATATCTACCGACGGACAAGAGGAATTTGGCATGGAGCCAAATTCCTGAAAATGACGTCATACTTTGTAAATGACGTCATATCTCCCTTATTTATCATCGGATCGAATCGGGGATGGTTGGAATCGATTCTGCGTGAAAAAGTAAAAAGGTAGATAACAGCAACAGAATTTCGATATCTCTTACCGTTTTCGAGATATTTGCGGTCAAAGTTCACGGTTTCACCATTCCTAAAAAAAACACTTTTCAACTTCAGGAAGTTGTGTTTCGCTTATTGAAGAAGTTAGGGGTGTGAAATTTGGTAGCATGATAGAGATTGAAAATATCTACCGACTGACAAGAGGAATTTGGCATGAAGCCAAATTCCTGAAAATGACGTCATACTTTGTAAATGACGTCATATCTCCCTTATTTATCATCGGATCGAATCGGGGATGATTGCAATCGATTGTGCGTGAAAATTTAACATCCTAATTAATACAACAGAATTTCGATATCTCTTACCGTTTTCGAGATATTTGCGGTCAAAATTCATGGTTTCACCATTCCTGAAAATACACTTTTCAACTTCAGGAAGCTGTGTTTCGCTTATTTATAAAGCTAGTGGTGTGAAATTTGGTAGCATGATACAGAATAAAAATATTTACCGACTGACAAGAGGAATTTGGCATGGAGCCAAATTCCTGAACATGACGTAATACTATTTAAATGACGTGATAGCTCCCTTACTTTTCATCCGATCAAATCGGGAATGGTTGGAATCGATTCTTCGTGAAAAATAAAATGGATAATGTATTCACCTAAAGTTTTTTTTTCCCATATCCCTTACCGTTTTTAAGATATTTGCGGTCAGATTTAACGGTTTCACAGTCCTTTCCGCATACCTTGGGGCCCCACAAAGGGATGAATACTTCATTTTCAATCCAAGAACAACAAAAAGCCAAGACATTTGGTCTTAACTTTTTCAACTGAGTCTTGTGAAACCTTCTTGTTGGCTCGCCAACAAGGTCAGCTCTAGTTATTATTATTATTAGGTTTCACAAGTTCCACTTGTGAAACCTATTGTTTTTCTGATTATTCTTTTTTTTTTATTATTATTATTATTATTATTATTATTATTTTTATTTTTCTTCCGTTTTTGCAGTGGACAGAGGTTTTCTCCAATACGGTTTAAGATAGAACATTCAAATTTTCAGGATCGTCTCTTTACACATTTCCGCCGAGGTATTTTTTTTATTTTTTCCTACTTTCACTTTGTAAGGTCACAGCGCCACCTACAATTTTTTTATTTAGGTACCTGTATCTTCGCTATTTATTGTCCGATTGGAATGAAATTTTCAGCATTCGATTCAGAAAAGGAGATGCAAGATTTTATGTCACTGCGTCAATTTCGTAGCTCTACCCCGAAAAAGTTGACCTTGACCCGATTGTTTTGATTTCAAAAAAAATATTTCAATCTTAGATTTTAGAAAGTAGGATGAAAGATTTTAATGGTCTGATTTGGAATGTGAAAAATTTTTCAAATCTGACCATAAATAAAGTCACAATGAGCGTGGGAAAATTCGCTATGACGTCATCAAAGCTAATTAAATATTCATACGTTAATATCTCTCTTACTAAATGAGATATCGGCATGAAATTTTATATCTAAACATGTTTCCACATTCTTAATCTACCTCTAGAATGAAAATGGCATGCTGCCAATATTTTTGAAATTATTGAAAATTTTCGAATCAAATTTTTGGCAAGGTCTAGCGACTTTATTTGCAGTCGGATTTTAATCGGGTTTCTTCCATTCGATAGAGCGTTTTAAATACCTACCAGTAGAGTGTTCTCAGATTTTCGCTAACCCTTACGGTTTTTGAGTTATTTGCGTTTGAACACGACAACCCCCTTTAAAGTGATGTTTGTGACGTCATCAACACTCATTAATTATTCATGAAATGTTTTCGCCTATAGCTCGCTTATTGAGGAAGATAGAGGTGTGTAATTTGGTAGCATGATAGAGATTGAGAATATCTACCGACTGACAAGAGGAATTTGGCATATAGCCAAATTCCTGAAAATGACGTCATACTTTGTAAATGACGTCATATCTCCCTTATTTTTCATCGGATCGAGGCGGGGACGGTTGGAATCGATTCTGCGTGAAAAAATAAAATGGTAAATACTCGAAACAGAATTTCGATATCTCTTACCGTTTTCGAGATATTTGCGGTCAAAGTTCACGGTTTCACCATTCCTGAAAACACACTTTTCAACTTCAGGAAGCTGTATTTCGCTTCTTGAGGAAGTTAGGGGTGTGAAATTTGGTAGCATGATAGAAATTGAGAATATCTACGGACTGACAAGAGGAATTTGGCATGGAGCCAAATTCCTGAAAATGACGTCATACTTTGTAAATGACGTCATATCTCCCTTATTTATCATCGGATCGAGATATTTGCCGTCAAATTTCATGGTTTCACCATTCCTGAAAATACACTTTTCAACTTCAGGAAGCTGTGTTTCGCTTATTTATAAAGCTAGTGGTGTGAAATTTGGTAGCATGATACAGAATAAAAATATTTACCGACTGACAAGTGGGATCTGGCATGGTGCGAAATTCCTGAACATGACGTAATACTATTCAAATGACGTCATAGCTCCCTTACTTTTCATCCGATCGAATCGGGAATGGTTGGAATCGATTCTTCGTGAAAAATAAAATGTATATATTCACCTAAAGTTTTTTCCCATATCCCTTACCGTTTTTAAGATATTTGCGGTCAGATTTAACGGTTTCACAGTCCTTTCCGCATACCTTGGTGCCCCACAAAGGGATGTGGTCCCAAAATATTTCTTCCTCTTATTCCCCGGAGAAAAATCTTTCATGCTGAATTCTTCATTTTCAATCCAGGAACAACAAAAAGCCAAGACATTTGGTCTTAACTTTTTCATCTGAGTCTTGTGAAACCTTCTTGTTGGCTCGCCAACAAGGTCAGCTCTAGTTATTAGGTTTCACAAGTTTCACTTGTGAAACCTTTTATTATTCTACTGTCTTTTCTTATTAGGTTTCACAAGTTTCACTTGTGAAACCTTTTATTATTCTACTGTCTTTTCTTATTTATTATTAGGTTTCACAAGTTTCACTTGTGAAACCTTTTATTATTCTACTGTCTTTTCTTATTATTATTATTATTATTATTCTTCATCCGTTTTTTTTTTTTGTGACGGCTCAGAAATCACTCATTATTAAAGATATTACTATTCTGTTTTCAGTGTTCGATTCGAAATTAAATTTTCAAGATTTGATTTTTTTAATTTTCTAAATTACCGCTTATAAGCGCGCAGCGCCACCTACGACGCCAAAATTTTGAATCGCTATATCTTCCTTATTATTTGTCCGATTGGAATGAAATTTTCAGCATTCGATTCAGAAAAGGAGATGCAAGATTTTATGTCACTGCGTCAATTTCGTAGCTCTACCCCGAGTGTTGATGACGTCACAAACATCACTTTAAAGGGGGTTGTCGTGTTCAAACGCAAATAACTCAAAAACCGTAAGAGTTAGCGAAAATGTGAGAACACTCTACTGGTAGGTATTTGAACGCTTTATCGAATGGAAGAAACCCGATCAAAATCCGACTGCAAATAAAGTCGCTAGACCTTGCCAAAGATTTGATTCGAAAATTTTCAATAATTTCAAAAATATTGGCAGCATGCCATTTTCATTCTAGAGGTAGATTAAGAATGTGAAAACATGTTTCTCCAATATGGTTTAAGATAGAACATTCAAATTTTCAGGATCGTCTCTTTACACATTTCCGCCGAGGTATTTTTTTTATTTTTTCCTACTTTCACTTTGTAAGGTCACAGCGCCACCTACAATTTTTTTATTTAGGTACCTGTATCTTCGCTATTTATTGTCCGATTGGAATGAAATTTTCAGCATTCGATTCAGAAAAGGAGATGCAAGATTTTATGTCACTGCGTCAATTTCGTAGCTCTACCCGAAAAAGTTGACCTTGACCCGATTGTTTTCATTTCAAAAAAAATATTTCAATCTTAGATTTTAGACAGTAGGATGAAAGATTTTAATGGTCTGATTTGGAATATGAAAAATTTTTGAAATCGGACCATAAATAAAGTCACAATGAGCGTGGGAAAATTCGCTATGACGTCATCAAAGCTAATTAAATATTCATACGTTAATATCTCTCTTATTAAATGAGATATCGGCATGAAATTTTATATCTAAACATGTTTCCACATTCTTAATCTACCTCTAGAATGAAAATGGCATGCTGCCAATATTTTTGAAATTATTGAAAATTTTCGAATCAAATCTTTGGCAAGGTCTAGCGACTTTATTTGCAGTCGGATTTTGATCGGGTTTCTTCCATTCGATAGAGCGTTCAAATACCTACCAGTAAAGTGTTCTCAGATTTTCGCTAACTCTTACAGTTCTCGAGTTATTTGCGTTTGAACACGACAACCCCCTTTAAAGTGATGTTTGTGACGTCATCAACACTCATTAATTATTCATGAAATGTTTTCGCCTATAGCTCGCTTATTGAGGAAGATAGAGGTGTGAAATTTGGTAGCATGATAGAGATTGAGAATATCTACCGACTGACAAGAGGAATTTGGCATGGAGCCAAATTCCTGAAAATGACGTCATACTTTGTAAATGACGTCATATCTCCCTTAATTTTCATCGGATCGAGGCGGGGACGGTTGGAATCGATTCTGCGTGAAAAAGTAAAATGGTAAATACCAGCAACAGAATTTCGATATCTCTTACCGTTTTCGAGATATTTGCGGTCAAAGTTCAGTGTTTGGCCTTTCCTGAAAATACAATTTAAAACTTCAGGTACCTGTGTCTCGCTTATTGATAAAGCTAGAGGTATGAAATTTGGTAGCATTAAAGAGAATGCAAATATCTACCGACTGACAAAAGGGAATTGGCAAGGTGCCAAATTCCTGAAAATGACGTCATACTTTTCTAAATGACGTCATAACTCCCTTATTTTTCATCGTATCGAATCGGGGATTGTTGCAATCGATTCTGCGTGAAAAAGTAGTTAAAGGAGAAAAGTCTGGTCTCAGATTTTCGATATCTCTTACCGTTTTCGAGATATTTGCGGTCAAAGTTCAGTGTTTGGCCTTTCCTGAAAATACAATTTAAAACTTCAGGTACCTGTGTCTCGCTTATTGATAAAGCTAGAGGTATGAAATTTGGTAGCATAAAAGAGAATGCAAATATCTACCGACTGACAAAAGGGAATTGGCATGGTACCAAATTCCTGAAAATGACGTCATACTTTGTAAATGACGTCATAACTCCATTAATTTTCATCTTATCGAATCGGGGATTGTTGCAATCGATTCTGCGCGAAAATTTATATGCATAACATTGCCATCAAATTTTCGCTAACTCTTACCGTTTTCGAGTTATTTAGGTTTAAACACGACAACCCCCTTTAAAGTGATGCTTTCAACGTCACATAAAGTTCATTAATGTTTAATGAAATGGTTTCAGCTAAAGCTCGCTTATTAAAGAAGGTAGAGATGTGAAAATTGGTAGCATGATAGGGAATGAGGGTATCTACCGACTCTTTACTTTGAAATTTCATCTTTCGGCTATTCATTCTCACAGACACATACTCCCATTTAATGAAAAAATTTTTCGAAATATACGACGTTTTAAGAGAATTACGTAAGATTTAATATTTTTCGATTTTCGCGTATGTAGCTTTTAGTTTTAATGGTAGATCTCTCAAATTTTCACTGTTATGTTCTCTAGGTTCATATCTTTAGAACTTTCATCGGCCGATATTATCTATCTCTTTTAGTTTGGCCTCTATTTCAATTTAAAGTTTTTTAAAAATTACGTAATGTTCAAAACTGTCTTATTTTTAGTCTTTTAGTTTCCAAAACATTACGAAACGATTTTCCGTAACGATTTTACTATGAAACATGTTTCCCGGTATTTGAAAGTGAGCAATTTAAAGATTTTTTTATAAAAATATCTTACTTGCGTAACTTTCAAGTATTTTTTATTCGTCGTATGAACAAATTATAAAAACAAGAGTTTGAGAAAGCATTTTGATTTCGATTTCTTAAACAAAAATCAAATTTTGGGCACTCTACTGATGAACAACGCAATAAACATATCTTCAGAAGCGCGGTCAATTTGCCTTGCTTAATACCTTGCACGACACCGCTGTGATATAGGACTTCTTCCATGGACAAGGCGCAGTAACTCGCGATTAATTCAATCGCGATTTAAAGTGCTTTCTATAAAATAGAGTTTGAGAAAGTATTATGCATTCGAATTCTTAAACAAAAAAAACCCCAAAAAATAAAAAAACCAACCCCCCCCCCCCCAAAAAAAAAAAAAAAGAAAAAAAAAAAAGCAAATTTACATTCTACGAGCTACTGCTGAACAAGGCTATAAAGAAATCTTCTCCGAGCGTCGGCATTACACATTAGAGAAGCGCGGTGAATTTGCCTTGCTTAATACCTCGCACTGCTCCGCTGTTATACAGGACTTCAAACGTGTGTGAATTAATCGCCAGTTACAGTGCTTTACCTGTGGAATACGAGACATTGTCAAGTCTTTGTTTTGTATATTGGGGAAAGCGGCATTACTAAAGGCCATCGCGAGGAGAATTGTTTATTCCAGCAGAGTGGCGATTCAAGGTCAAACATCTGTACACGCGAAATAACTTGCGTAAGTTCATCGCGAGGAGAATTGTTTATTCCAGCAGAGAAGCGATTCAAGGTCAAACATCTGTACACGCGAAATACCTTGCGTAAGTTAATAAATAAACAACATAAAGCGGGCAGTAAGGACTGAAGATCTAGGTTACACGTGCAGATTGTACTAAGTGTGATTGTCCTACATGTTTCTTGTTTCAAATATATGGTCAAGAGTAGTCGATATTGTGCGATGTAGGCTTCAGTATAATGTGTATAATGTAAGTCGCCGTTACCTACAATTTCTGCAAGTAGATTGCGCAATGTGGATACCATCACTAAAGATCAGATATCTGGATCGTGAAAAAGAATTTTGTATTAGAGTAGGAGATCTCAGCTTCGCTGCTTCGACTTTAACTTGTGAAACCTACTCGTTGCTTTAGCAACGAGCTCGTTTCTAGTTATTATTATTCTTCATCCGTTTTTTTTTTTTGTGACGGCTCAGAAATCACTCATTATTAAAGATATTACTATTCTGTTTTCAGTGTTCGATTCGAAATTAAATTTTCAAGATTTGATTTTTTTAATTTTCTAAATTACCGCTTATAAGCGCGCAGCGCCACCTACGACGCCAAAATTTTGAATCGCTATATCTTCCTTATTATTTGTCCGATTGGAATGAAATTTTCAGCATTCGATTCAGAAAAGGAGATGCAAGATTTTATGTCACTGCGTCAATTTCGTAGCTCTACCCCGAAAAAGTTGACCTTGACCCGGTTGTTTTCATTTCAAAAAAAATATTTCAATCTTAGATTTTAGACAGTAGGATGAAAGATTTTAATGGTCTGATTTGGAATATGAAAAATTTTTGAAATCGGACCATACATAAAGTCACAATGAGCGTGGGAAAATTCGCTATGACGTCATCAAAGCTAATTAAATATTCATACGTTAATATCTCTCTTATTAAATGAGATATCGGCATGAAATTTTATATCTAAACATGTTTCCACATTCTTAATCTACCTCTAGAATGAAAATGGCATGCTGCCAATATTTTTGAAATTATTGAAAATTTTCGAATCAAATATTTGGCAAGGTCTAGCGACTTTATTTGCAGTCGGATTTTGATCGGGTTTCTTCCATTCGATAGAGCGTTCAAATACCTACCAGTAAAGTATTCTCAGATTTTCGCTAACTCTTACGGTTCTCGAGTTATTTGCGTTTGAACACGACAACCCCCTTTAAAGTGATGTTTGTGACGTCATCAACACTCATTAATTATTCATGAAATGTTTTCGCCTATAGCTCGCTTATTGAGGAAGATAGAGGTGTGAAATTTGGTAGCATGATAGAGATTGCAAATATCTACCGACTGACAAGAGGAATTTGGCATGGAGCCAAATTCCTGAAAATGACGTCATACTTTGTAAATGACGTCATATCTCCCTTATTTTTCATCGGATCGAGGCGGGGACGGTTGGAATCGATTCTGCGTGAAAAAGTAAAATGGTAAATACCAGCAACAGAATTTCGATATCTCTTACCGTTTTCGAGATATTTGCGGTCAAAGTTCAGTGTTTGGCCTTTCCTGAAAATACAATTTAAAACTTCAGGTACCTGTGTCTCGCTTATTGATAAAGCTAGAGGTATGAAATTTGGTAGCATAAAAGAGAATGCAAATATCTACCGACTGACAAAAGGGAATTGGCAAGGTGCCAAATTCCTGAAAATGACGTCATACTTTTCTAAATGACGTCATAACTCCCTTATTTTTCATCGTATCGAATCGGGGATTGTTGCAATCGATTCTGCGTGAAAAAGTAGTTAAAGGCGGAAGGTCTGGTCTCAGATTTTCGATATCTCTTACCGTTTTCGAGATATTTGCGGTCAAAGTTCAGTGTTTGGCCTTTCCTGAAAATACAATTTAAAACTTCAGGTACCTGTGTCTCGCTTATTGATAAAGCTAGAGGTATGAAATTTGGTAGCATAAAAGAGAATGCAAATATCTACCGACTGACAAAAGGGAATTGGCAAGGTGCCAAATTCCTGAAAATGACGTCATACTTTTCTAAATGACGTCATAACTCCCTTATTTTTCATCGTATCGAATCGGGGATTGTTGCAATCGATTCTGCGTGAAAAAGTAGTTAAAGGCGAAACGTCTGGTCTCAGATTTTCGATATCTCTTACCGTTTTCGAGATATTTGCGGTCAAAGTTCAGTGTTTGGCCTTTCCTGAAAATACAATTTAAAACTTCAGGTACCTGTGTATCGCTTATTGATAAAGCTAGAGGTATGAAATTTGGTAGCATAAAAGAAAATGCAAATATCTACCGACTGACAAAAGGGAATTGGCATGGTACCAAATTCCTGAAAATGACGTCATACTTTGTAAATGACGTCATATCTCCCTTATTTTTCATCGGATCGAGGCGGGGACGGTTGGAATCGATTCTGCGTGAAAATTTATATGCATAACATTGCCATCAAATTTTCGCTAACTCTTACCGTTTTCGAGTTATTTAGGTTTAAACACGACAACCCCCTTTAAAGTGATGCTTTCAACGTCACATAAAGTTCATTAATGTTTAATGAAATGGTTTCAGCTAAAGCTCGCTTATTAAAGAAGGTAGAGATGTGAAAATTGGTAGCATGATAGGGAATGAGGGTATCTACCGACTCTTTACTTTGAAATTTCATCTTTCGGCTATTCATTCTCACAGACACATACTCCCGTTTAATGAAAAAATTTTTCGAAATATACGACGTTTTAAGAGAATTACGTAAGATTTAATATTTTTCGATTTTCGCGTATGTAGCTTTTAGTTTTAATGGTAGATCTCTCAAATTTTCACTGTTATGTTCTCTAGGTTCATATCTTTAGAACTTTCATCGGCCGATATTATCTATCTCTTTTAGTTTGGCCTCTATTTCAATTTAAAGTTTTTTAAAAATTACGTAATGTTCAAAACTGTCTTATTTTTAGTCTTTTAGTTTCCAAAACATTACGAAACGATTTTCCGTAACGATTTTACTATGAAACATGTTTCCCGGTATTTGAAAGTGAGCAATTTAAAGATTTTTTTATAAAAATATCTTACTTGCGTAACTTTCAAGTATTTTTTATTCGTCGTATGAACAAATTATAAAAACAAGAGTTTGAGAAAGCATTTTGATTTCGATTTCTTAAACAAAAATCAAATTTTGGGCACTCTACTGATGAACAACGCAATAAACATATCTTCAGAAGCGCGGTCAATTTGCCTTGCTTAATACCTTGCACGACACCGCTGTGATATAGGACTTCTTCCATGGACAAGGCGCAGTAACTCGCGATTAATTCAATCGCGATTTAAAGTGCTTTCTATAAAATAGAGTTTGAGAAAGTATTATGCATTCGAATTCTTAAACAAAAAAAAAACCAAAAAATAAAAAAACCAACCCCCCCCCCCCCCCGCAAAAAAAAAAAAAAACAAAAAAAAAAAAAAAAAAGAAAAAAAAAAAAGCAAATTTACATTCTACGAGCTACTGCTGAACAAGGCTATAAAGAAATCTTCTCCGAGCGTCGGCATTACACATTAGAGAAGCGCGGTGAATTTGCCTTGCTTAATACCTCGCACTGCGCCGCTGTTATACAGGACTTCAAACGTGTGTGAATTAATCGCCAGTTACAGTGCTTTACCTGTGGAATACGAGACATTGTCAAGTCTTTCTTTTGTATATTGGGGAAAGCGGCATTACTAAAGGCCATCGCGAGGAGAATTGTTTATTCCAGCAGAGTGGCGATTCAAGGTCAAACATCTGTACACGCGAAATAACTTGCGTAAGTTCATCGCGAGGAGAATTGTTTATTCCAGCAGAGAAGCGATTCAAGGTCAAACATCTGTACACGCGAAATACCTTGCGTAAGTTAATAAATAAACAACATAAAGCGGGCAGTAAGGAATGAAGATCTAGGTTACACGTGCAGATTGTACTAAGTGTGATTGTCCTACATGTTTCTTGTTTCAAATATATGGTCAAGAGTAGTCGATATTGTGCGATGTAGGCTTCAGTATAATGTGTATAATGTAAGTCGCCGTTACCTACAATTTCTGCAAGTAGATTGCGCAATGTGGATACCATCACTAAAGATCAGATATCTGGATCGTGAAAAAGAATTTTGTATTAGAGTAGGAGATCTCAGCTTCGCTGCTTCGACTTTAACTTGTGAAACCTACTCGTTGCTTTAGCAACGAGCTCGTTTCTAGTTTATTATTATTATTATTATTCTTCATCCGTTTTTTTTTTGTGACGGCTCAGAAATCACTCATTATTAAAGATATTACTATTCTGTTTTCAGTGTTCGATTCGAAATTAAATTTTCAAGATTTGATTTTTTTAATTTTCTAAATTACCGCTTATAAGCGCGCAGCGCCACCTACGACGCCAAAATTTTGAATCGCTATATCTTCCTTATTATTTGTCCGATTGGAATGAAATTTTCAGCATTCGATTCAGAAAAGGAGATGCAAGATTTTATGTCACTGCGTCAATTTCGTAGCTCTACCCCGAAAAAGTTGACCTTGACCCGGTTGTTTTCATTTCAAAAAAAATATTTCAATCTTAGATTTTAGACAGTAGGATGAAAGATTTTAATGGTCTGATTTGGAATATGAAAAATTTTTGAAATCGGACCATACATAAAGTCACAATGAGCGTGGGAAAATTCGCTATGACGTCATCAAAGCTAATTAAATATTCATACGTTAATATCTCTCTTATTAAATGAGATATCGGCATGAAATTTTATATCTAAACATGTTTCCACATTCTTAATCTACCTCTAGAATGAAAATGGCATGCTGCCAATATTTTTGAAATTATTGAAAATTTTCGAATCAAATATTTGGCAAGGTCTAGCGACTTTATTTGCAGTCGGATTTTGATCGGGTTTCTTCCATTCGATAGAGCGTTCAAATACCTACCAGTAAAGTATTCTCAGATTTTCGCTAACTCTTACGGTTCTCGAGTTATTTGCGTTTGAACACGACAACCCCCTTTAAAGTGATGTTTGTGACGTCATCAACACTCATTAATTATTCATGAAATGTTTTCGCCTATAGCTCGCTTATTGAGGAAGATAGAGGTGTGAAATTTGGTAGCATGATAGAGATTGCAAATATCTACCGACTGACAAGAGGAATTTGGCATGGAGCCAAATTCCTGAAAATGACGTCATACTTTGTAAATGACGTCATATCTCCCTTATTTTTCATCGGATCGAGGCGGGGACGGTTGGAATCGATTCTGCGTGAAAAAGTAAAATGGTAAATACCAGCAACAGAATTTCGATATCTCTTACCGTTTTCGAGATATTTGCGGTCAAAGTTCAGTGTTTGGCCTTTCCTGAAAATACAATTTAAAACTTCAGGTACCTGTGTCTCGCTTATTGATAAAGCTAGAGGTATGAAATTTGGTAGCATAAAAGAGAATGCAAATATCTACCGACTGACAAAAGGGAATTGGCAAGGTGCCAAATTCCTGAAAATGACGTCATACTTTTCTAAATGACGTCATAACTCCCTTATTTTTCATCGTATCGAATCGGGGATTGTTGCAATCGATTCTGCGTGAAAAAGTAGTTAAAGGCGGAAGGTCTGGTCTCAGATTTTCGATATCTCTTACCGTTTTCGAGATATTTGCGGTCAAAGTTCAGTGTTTGGCCTTTCCTGAAAATACAATTTAAAACTTCAGGTACCTGTGTCTCGCTTATTGATAAAGCTAGAGGTATGAAATTTGGTAGCATAAAAGAGAATGCAAATATCTACCGACTGACAAAAGGGAATTGGCAAGGTGCCAAATTCCTGAAAATGACGTCATACTTTTCTAAATGACGTCATAACTCCCTTATTTTTCATCGTATCGAATCGGGGATTGTTGCAATCGATTCTGCGTGAAAAAGTAGTTAAAGGCGAAACGTCTGGTCTCAGATTTTCGATATCTCTTACCGTTTTCGAGATATTTGCGGTCAAAGTTCAGTGTTTGGCCTTTCCTGAAAATACAATTTAAAACTTCAGGTACCTGTGTATCGCTTATTGATAAAGCTAGAGGTATGAAATTTGGTAGCATAAAAGAAAATGCAAATATCTACCGACTGACAAAAGGGAATTGGCATGGTACCAAATTCCTGAAAATGACGTCATACTTTGTAAATGACGTCATATCTCCCTTATTTTTCATCGGATCGAGGCGGGGACGGTTGGAATCGATTCTGCGTGAAAATTTATATGCATAACATTGCCATGAAATTTTCGCTAACTCTTACCGTTTTCGAGTTATTTAGGTTTAAACACGACAACCCCCTTTAAAGTGATGCTTTCAACGTCACATAAAGTTCATTAATGTTTAATGAAATGGTTTCAGCTAAAGCTCGCTTATTAAAGAAGGTAGAGATGTGAAAATTGGTAGCATGATAGGGAATGAGGGTATCTACCGACTCTTTACTTTGAAATTTCATCTTTCGGCTATTCATTCTCACAGACACATACTCCCGTTTAATGAAAAAATTTTTCGAAATATACGACGTTTTAAGAGAATTACGTAAGATTTAATATTTTTCGATTTTCGCGTATGTAGCTTTTAGTTTTAATGGTAGATCTCTCAAATTTTCACTGTTATGTTCTCTAGGTTCATATCTTTAGAACTTTCATCGGCCGATATTATCTATCTCTTTTAGTTTGGCCTCTATTTCAATTTAAAGTTTTTTAAAAATTACGTAATGTTCAAAACTGTCTTATTTTTAGTCTTTTAGTTTCCAAAACATTACGAAACGATTTTCCGTAACGATTTTACTATGAAACATGTTTCCCGGTATTTGAAAGTGAGCAATTTAAAGATTTTTTTATAAAAATATCTTACTTGCGTAACTTTCAAGTATTTTTTATTCGTCGTATGAACAAATTATAAAAAACAAGAGTTTGAGAAAGCATTTTGATTTCGATTTCTTAAACAAAAATCAAATTTTGGGCACTCTACTGATGAACAACGCAATAAACATATCTTCAGAAGCGCGGTCAATTTGCCTTGCTTAATACCTTGCACGACACCGCTGTGATATAGGACTTCTTCCATGGACAAGGCGCAGTAACTCGCGATTAATTCAATCGCGATTTAAAGTGCTTTCTATAAAATAGAGTTTGAGAAAGTATTATGCATTCGAATTCTTAAACAAAAAAAAAACCAAAAAATAAAAAAACAAACCCCCCCCCCCCCCCCACAAAAAAAAAAAAAAAAAAAAAAAAAAAAAAAAAAAAAAAAAAAAGCAAATTTACATTCTACGAGCTACTGCTGAACAAGGCTATAAAGAAATCTTCTCCGAGCGTCGGCATTACACATTAGAGAAGCGCGGTGAATTTGCCTTGCTTAATACCTCGCACTGCGCCGCTGTTATACAGGACTTCAAACGTGTGTGAATTAATCGCCAGTTACAGTGCTTTACCTGTGGAATACGAGACATTGTCAAGTCTTTCTTTTGTATATTGGGGAAAGCGGCATTACTAAAGGCCATCGCGAGGAGAATTGTTTATTCCAGCAGAGTGGCGATTCAAGGTCAAACATCTGTACACGCGAAATAACTTGCGTAAGTTCATCGCGAGGAGAATTGTTTATTCCAGCAGAGAAGCGATTCAAGGTCAAACATCTGTACACGCGAAATACCTTGCGTAAGTTAATAAATAAACAACATAAAGCGGGCAGTAAGGAATGAAGATCTAGGTTACACGTGCAGATTGTACTAAGTGTGATTGTCCTACATGTTTCTTGTTTCAAATATATGGTCAAGAGTAGTCGATATTGTGCGATGTAGGCTTCAGTATAATGTGTATAATGTAAGTCGCCGTTACCTACAATTTCTGCAAGTAGATTGCGCAATGTGGATACCATCACTAAAGATCAGATATCTGGATCGTGAAAAAGAATTTTGTATTAGAGTAGGAGATCTCAGCTTCGCTGCTTCGACTTTAACTTGTGAAACCTACTCGTTGCTTTAGCAACGAGCTCGTTTCTAGTTTATTATTATTATTATTATTCTTCATCCGTTTTTTTTTTTGTGACGGCTCAGAAATCACTCATTATTAAAGATATTACTATTCTGTTTTCAGTGTTCGATTCGAAATTAAATTTTCAAGATTTGATTTTTTTAATTTTCTAAATTACCGCTTATAAGCGCGCAGCGCCACCTACGACGCCAAAATTTTGAATCGCTATATCTTCCTTATTATTTGTCCGATTGGAATGAAATTTTCAGCATTCGATTCAGAAAAGGAGATGCAAGATTTTATGTCACTGCGTCAATTTCGTAGCTCTACCCCGAAAAAGTTGACCTTGACCCGATTGTTTTTCATTTCAAAAAAAATATTTCAATCTTAGATTTTAGACAGTAGGATGAAAGATTTTAATGGTCTGATTTGGAATATGAAAAATTTTTGAAATCGGACCATAAATAAAGTCACAATGAGCGTGGGAAAATTCGCTATGACGTCATCAAAGCTAATTAAATATTCATACGTTAATATCTCTCTTATTAAATGAGATATCGGCATGAAATTTTATATCTAAACATGTTTCCACATTCTTAATCTACCTCTAGAATGAACATGGCATGCTGCCAATATTTTTGAAATTATTGAAAATTTTCGAATCAAATCTTTGGCAAGGTCTAGCGACTTTATTTGCAGTCGGATTTTGATCGGGTTTCTTCCATTCGATAGAGCGTTCAAATACCTACCAGTATAGTGTTCTCAGATTTTCGCTAACTCTTACGGTTCTCGAGTTATTTGCGTTTGAACACGACAACCCCCTTTAAAGTGATGTTTGTGACGTCATCAACACTCATTAATTATTCATGAAATGTTTTCGCCTATAGCTCGCTTATTGAGGAAGATAGAGGTGTGAAATTTGGTAGCATGATAGAGATTGAGAATATCTACCGACTGACAAGAGGAATTTGGCATGGAGCCAAATTCCTGAAAATGACGTCATACTTTGTAAATGACGTCATATCTCCCTTATTTTTCATCGGATCGAGGCGGGGACGGTTGGAATCGATTCTGCGTGAAAAAGTAAAATGGTAAATACAGCAACAGAATTTCGATATCTCTTACCGTTTTCGAGATATTTGCGGTCAAAGTTCAGTGTTTGGCCTTTCCTGAAAATACAATTTAAAACTTCAGGTACCTGTGTCTCGCTTATTGATAAAGCTAGAGGTATGAAATTTGGTAGCATAAAACACTGCATGAAAAAAGACGTTTAATGAAAATTATAATTCATTAAACTTGAAATATACTTGAAGTTTAACATAAAATTAAAATTTAATATGAAATTATATGTGAAGTAAAAGAAAGTTTAATGTTGCATTATACCTCATGTATAATAGAAGTTTATTGACATTAAACTCCAAGTAAACTTAGAGTATGGAATATAATTGGAGTTTTCGTTTTATTTTATTTGGAGATTTAAAATAATCATGTTAGAATGACTGCATCAGTAATCGTGTTAGGACTCGTAAATATAATTTACTGTGTTTGGTATTGCGATATTAGTTAAGTTAGTAATCAAATGTGGTATTTACATATAATTGACGGTGTAATACACCAGGAAGTCAATCTAAGCAAAAAATGTATTTGTATCAAGTGTAAATGTTTCTTGTAAGTGAAATCCGACACTATCCTTTCACATAAGCCATCCGGACATTGTCCTTTCACTTTAATGGTGACAGAGTAAAATACCTGACCAGGTTCAAGACAACCTTATATATTTCTGATATCTGTACATCTCTATCACCTATCATTTACAGGAAAATGATGTCTGTACGATAAATAGATTTTTTTTTTCCATTACCGACTGGGGAAACACAGCCATATACTAGTACACACACATATATATATTTACAAGAGACAATTTGGTGCAAGAACCAAAGTGTGGGCCGGAATGGGATGTTTGATAAAACTGCAAAAAATTTTAAAAACAGAATAACGTTTTAAAATATGTATTGTACAGACATGTGACTGTTAATTAGCAGACATATAAAGACCATGCATGATGATCGACCACAGACATATAAATCTCCAGTATCACTTCCTTTTCAGCTAATAGTTTATATTTGGGCTCATTTAGCCAATTCAGTACATAAGGCATGGCAATAGCGAATTTATCAGACGTACGAATTAGCCTGCATTTAGTATGGAAATGTACTTTTAAAATTACTAGCCATATCATCTACTATATGTTTTAAGTCGGTGGGCTCAGTGGACGAGGTGACCGAAAGGTCGCGGGTTCGACTTCCGCCGTGGGCACATCGGTGATCCGTCTTTCAAATTGGACAGTAGAAACAGAGGTCCCGTATCACGGTAGGCGTGACACGTAAAAGATTCCCCACTTCTTCGGGAGGGTCCGTTACAGAAGTATAAATTTCTATGCAATGCATCAGGTAGATACCGTCACCATGTACGTGAAATAGTCGTGGAGTGACGTGAAACTATAATTAATCCATTAACCCACAATTTATTTTTAACAACAAAACATAACCCAATCTATAAGCAACTTGAGGTTTTCTGAGGTAACCAACCCTTCACTGGTAAACTTTTGGTAGTGGTGTGGCCGTGCTGGTTGGTAATCTTTTTATTCTCAAGTTTCAGTTTATAAACACTAATTAAGGTTTATCGTCTTGCCAGAAGAAACAATTGTAATTGGTCCTTCTTAGCGTAGCATTCTGTATTCTGAAAGTTTAAGTAGGACTTTCATCACACTATTATTCAGTCGTAATATTACAACTCGACCATTTCCGTACGCAAAAAAAGATATATTTTTTGTAAAAAATGGCGATGATGCTCCGATTGGATATCAACCAAAAGTCACTTAGGCAACCGAATAATAATTTGGTTATGAAGAAAGCGCGTCAAATATTAAAAACTTGCAAGGTAACACCCATCCCCAGAAAACATTCCAACAAATTTAATACTTCTCTGCTGTAACGTACTACATTTACATGTATCTATCAAACTGGGTCAGAGAGGCGACACATGCTCTCTCCGCAGTGAATAAAATCCTAATTTTTTCATTGGTGTAAAATCCTGGGGGGGGGGGGGGGGGGGTCTTACTGTACCGCAGAAACGCATGCGACTTTCCCAAACTTATATCAAAGGATGGGCCGGCTAGTGCCGGCCCACAATAAAACTTTAGATTCGTATTTGCACCATTTCTAGATTTATTCTCATTTTGTCCCGGACAGTTCCTTTCAGCAAGGAATGTTCGACTCAATTTGCTGTGCCGCGTGACCACATAGACCATTATCACGGAGTTGTCTTGTTACCGATTTTCAAAGTTGTGAATTTGCCTTCTCATGTCCGATATTTATTTCCATTTTTACAATTCTTAAATGTCGGTTCCCTCTCTTTGTTTTAATCTTTCCCTCCCCGCAAAAAATAAACCAGTAGAGCTAAAAATGGGAAGAATAGTGTTCTGAGGAACATACGTGTCGTCCGTGCTGTATTGTGAAAGTGTGACAACCGGACGGACGAACGACGGACAAAGTGATCAATTGAAATTCATGCAAGGCAATAACATCAAGCAACAGAGAAATAGACAATCCAACATAATTTCTTCTTGGTTATATTAGCCTGGATCATGAAAATAAGAATCAATACATAAACTTTACAGTGAATTTAAAATCATATAATACATAACATATCCAATACAAATTCCATACAACCATAAATGATACATATGGTTGATCATAGTGACACAAGTTGCACATGCAATGTAATAAAATAAATTCTCAAAAATCATTATGATAAATTCATTGTAAAGGACGGCTAAAATACAAATACTATTGCTCAAGCTCTCTAATTGATACATCCCTATGAAACATCATTTGTTAAAGTATACTCACTAGGAGACGAAGATATAAATCCATTAAAACTGTACAGGAATAATAAAACATCTTTCAATCAAAACAAATGAAAACTTTCTGGACAAATTTTCGGAAATACAATCATACCATGACCAAAATAGAAATGCAATACAAAAAGACCTAATAAATTGACAAAACTGGCATAGTGAAACATCCTTCCATGAAAGCTATAGCTAACTGGCACAGGACGAAACACTATTCCACTATGACCTCACTACTGAAATACAATACAAAACGACCCAATAAATTAACAAAACTGGCATAGTGAAACATCCTTCCATGAAAGCTATAGCTAACTGGCACAGGACGAAACACTATTCCACCAAGACCTCACTACTGAAATACAATACAAAAACACACAATAAATTGACAAAACTGGCATAGTGAAACATCCTTCCATGAAAGCTATCGCTAACTGGCACAGGACGAAACACTATTCCACTATGACCTCACTATTGAAATACAATACAAAAAGACCCAATAAATTGACAAAACTGGCATAGTGAAACATCCTTCCATGAAAGCTAAAGCTAACTGGCACAGGACGAAACACTATTCCACTATGACCTCACTATTGAAATACAAGACAAAAAGACCCAATAAATTGACAAAACTGGCATAGTGAAACATCCTTCCATGAAAGCTATCGCTAACTGGCACAGGACGAAACACTATTCCACTATGACCTCACTACTGAAATACAATACAAAAACACCCAATAAATTGACAAAACTGGCATAGTGAAACATCCTTCCATGAAAGCTAAAGCTAACTGGCACAGGACGAAACACTATTCCACTATGACCTCACAATTGAAATACTAGACAAAAAGACCCAATAAACTGACAAAACTGGCATAGTGAAACATCCTTCCATGAAAGCTATAGCTAACTGGCACAGGAAGAAACACTATTCCACCAAGACCTCACTACTGAAATACAATACAAAAAGACCTAATAAATTGACAAAACTGGCATAGTGAAACATCCTTCCATGAAAGCTATAGCTAACTGGCACAGAACGAAACACTATTCCACTATGACCTCACTATTGAAATACAAGACAAAAAGACCCAATAAATTGACAAAACTGGCATAGTGAAACATCCTTCCATGAAAGCTATCGCTAACTGGCACAGGACGAAACACTATTCCAATATGACCTCACTACTGAAATACAATGCAAAAACACCCAATAAATTGACAAAACTGGCATAGTGAAACATCCTTCCATGAAAGCTAAAGCTAACTGGCACAGGACGAAACACTATTCCACTATGACCTCACTATTGAAATAAAATACAAAAAGACCTAATAAATTGACGAAACTGGCATAGTGAAACATCCTTCCATGAAAGCTAAAGCTAACTGGCACAGGACGAAACACTATTCCACTATGACCTCACAATTGAAATACAAGACAGAAAGACCCAATAAATTGACAAAACTGGCATAGTGAAACATCCTTCCATGAAAGCTATCGCTAACTGGCACAGGACGAAACACTATTCCACTATGACCTCACTACTGAAATACAATACAAAAACACCCAATAAATTGACAAAACTGGCATAGTGAAACATCCTTCCATGAAAGCTAAAGCTAACTGGCACAGGACGAAACACTATTCCACTATGACGTCACTATTGAAATACAAGACAAAAAGACCCAATAAATTGACAAAACTGGCATAGTGAAACATCCTTCCATGAAAGCTATAGCTAACTGGCACAGGACGAAACACTATTCCACTATGACCTCACTATTGAAATACAAGACAAAAAGACCCAATAAATTGACTAAACTGGCATAGTGAAACATCCTTCCATGAAAGCTATCGCTAACTGGCACAGGACGAAACACTATTCCAATATGACCTCACTACTGAAATACAATGCAAAAACACCCAATAAATTGACAAAACTGGCATAGTGAAACATCCTTCCATGAAAGCTAAAGCTAACTGGCACAGGACGAAACACTATTCCACTATGACCTCACTATTGAAATACAATACAAAAAGACCCAATAAATTGACAAAACTGGCATAGTGAAACATCCTTCCATGAAAGCTAAAGCTAACTGGCACAGGACGAAACACTATTCCAATATGACCTCACAATTGAAATACAAGACAGAAAGACCCAATAAATTGACAAAACTGGCATAGTGAAACATCCTTCCATGAAAGCTATCGCTAAATGGCACAGGACGAAACACTATTCCACTATGACCTCACTACTGAAATACAATACAAAAACACCCAATAAATTGACAAAACTGGCATAGTGAAACATCCTTCCATGAAAGCTAAAGCTAACTGGCACAGGACGAAACACTATTCCACTATGACCTCACTATTGAAATACAAGACAAAAAGACCCAATAAATTGACAAAACTGGCATAGTGAAACATCCTTCCATGAAAGCTATCGCTAACTGGCACAGGACGAAACACTATTCCACTATGACCTCACTACTGAAATACAATACAAAAACACCCAATAAATTGACAAAACTGGCATAGTGAAACATCCTTCCATGAAAGCTAAAGCTAACTGGCACAGGACGAAACACTATTCCACTATGACCTCACTATTGAAATACAAGACAAAAAGACCCAATAAATTGACAAAACTGGCATAGTGAAACATCCTTCCATGAAAGCTATCGCTAACTGGCACAGGACGAAACACTATTCCACTATGACCTCACTACTGAAATACAATACAAAAACACCCAATAAATTGACAAAACTGGCATAGTGAAACATCCTTCCATGAAAGCTAAAGCTAACTGGCACAGGACGAAACACTATTCCACTATGACCTCACAATTGAAATACTAGACAAAAAGACCTAATAAATTGAGAAAACTGGCATAGTGAAACATCCTTCCATGAAAGCTATAGCTAACTGGCACAGGACGAAACACTATTCCACTATGACCTCACTATTGAAATACAATACAAAAAGACCCAATAAATTGACAAAACTGGCATAGTGAAACATCCTTCCATGAAAGCTAAAGCTAACTGGCACAGGACGAAACACTATTCCAATATGACCTCACTACTGAAATACAATGCAAAAACACCCAATAAATTGACAAAACTGGCATAGTGAAACATCCTTCCATGAAAGCTAAAGCTAACTGGCACAGGACGAAACACTATTCCACTATGACCTCACTATTGAAATAAAATACAAAAAGACCTAATAAATTGACGAAACTGGCATAGTGAAACATCCTTCCATGAAAGCTAAAGCTAACTGGCACAGGACGAAACACTATTCCACTATGACCTCACTATTGAAATACAAGACAAAAAGACCCAATAAATTGACAAAACTGGCATAGTGAAACATCCTTCCATGAAAGCTAAAGCTAACTGGCACAGGACGAAACACTATTCCACTATGACCTCACAATTGAAATACTAGACAAAAAGACCCAATAAACTGACAAAACTGGCATAGTGAAACATCCTTCCATGAAAGCTATAGCTAACTGGCACAGGAAGAAACACTATTCCACCAAGACCTCACTACTGAAATACAATACAAAAAGACCTAATAAATTGACAAAACTGGCATAGTGAAACATCCTTCCATGAAAGCTATAGCTAACTGGCACAGGACGAAACACTATTCCACTATGACCTCACTATTGAAATACAAGACAAAAAGACCCAATAAATTGACAAAACTGGCATAGTGAAACATCCTTCCATGAAAGCTATCGCTAACTGGCACAGGACGAAACACTATTCCAATATGACCTCACTACTGAAATACAATGCAAAAACACCCAATAAATTGACAAAACTGGCATAGTGAAACATCCTTCCATGAAAGCTAAAGCTAACTGGCACAGGACGAAACACTATTCCACTATGACCTCACTATTGAAATAAAATACAAAAAGACCTAATAAATTGACGAAACTGGCATAGTGAAACATCCTTCCATGAAAGCTAAAGCTAACTGGCACAGGACGAAACACTATTCCACTATGACCTCACAATTGAAATACAAGACAGAAAGACCCAATAAATTGACAAAACTGGCATAGTGAAACATCCTTCCATGAAAGCTATCGCTAACTGGCACAGGACGAAACACTATTCCACTATGACCTCACTACTGAAATACAATACAAAAACACCCAATAAATTGACAAAACTGGCATAGTGAAACATCCTTCCATGAAAGCTAAAGCTAACTGGCACAGGACGAAACACTATTCCACTATGACCTCACTATTGAAATACAAGACAAAAAGACCCAATAAATTGACAAAACTGGCATAGTGAAACATCCTTCCATGAAAGCTATAGCTAACTGGCACAGGACGAAACACTATTCCACTATGACCTCACTATTGAAATACAAGACAAAAAGACCCAATAAATTGACTAAACTGGCATAGTGAAACATCCTTCCATGAAAGCTATCGCTAACTGGCACAGGACGAAACACTATTCCAATATGACCTCACTACTGAAATACAATGCAAAAACACCCAATAAATTGACAAAACTGGCATAGTGAAACATCCTTCCATGAAAGCTAAAGCTAACTGGCACAGGACGAAACACTATTCCACTATGACCTCACTATTGAAATACAATACAAAAAGACCCAATAAATTGACAAAACTGGCATAGTGAAACATCCTTCCATGAAAGCTAAAGCTAACTGGCACAGGACGAAACACTATTCCAATATGACCTCACAATTGAAATACAAGACAGAAAGACCCAATAAATTGACAAAACTGGCATAGTGAAACATCCTTCCATGAAAGCTATCGCTAACTGGCACAGGACGAAACACTATTCCACTATGACCTCACTACTGAAATACAATACAAAAACACCCAATAAATTGACAAAACTGGCATAGTGAAACATCCTTCCATGAAAGCTAAAGCTAACTGGCACAGGACGAAACACTATTCCACTATGACCTCACTATTGAAATACAAGACAAAAAGACCCAATAAATTGACAAAACTGGCATAGTGAAACATCCTTCCATGAAAGCTATCGCTAACTGGCACAGGACGAAACACTATTCCACTATGACCTCACTACTGAAATACAATACAAAAACACCCAATAAATTGACAAAACTGGCATAGTGAAACATCCTTCCATGAAAGCTAAAGCTAACTGGCACAGGACGAAACACTATTCCACTATGACCTCACAATTGAAATACTAGACAAAAAGACCTAATAAATTGAGAAAACTGGCATAGTGAAACATCCTTCCATGAAAGCTATAGCTAACTGGCACAGGACGAAACACTATTCCACTATGACCTCACTATTGAAATACAATACAAAAAGACCCAATAAATTGACAAAACTGGCATAGTGAAACATCCTTCCATGAAAGCTAAAGCTAACTGGCACAGGACGAAACACTATTCCAATATGACCTCACTACTGAAATACAATGCAAAAACACCCAATAAATTGACAAAACTGGCATAGTGAAACATCCTTCCATGAAAGCTAAAGCTAACTGGCACAGGACGAAACACTATTCCACTATGACCTCACTATTGAAATAAAATACAAAAAGACCTAATAAATTGACGAAACTGGCATAGTGAAACATCCTTCCATGAAAGCTAAAGCTAACTGGCACAGGACGAAACACTATTCCACTATGACCTCACTATTGAAATACAAGACAAAAAGACCCAATAAATTGACAAAACTGGCATAGTGAAACATCCTTCCATGAAAGCTATCGCTAACTGGCACAGGACGAAACACTATTCCACTATGACCTCACTACTGAAATACAATACAAAAATACCCAATAAATTGACAAAACTGGCATAGTGAAACATCCTTCCATGAAAGCTAAAGCTAATTGGCACAGGACGAAACACTATTCCACTATGACCTCACAATTGAAATACTAGACAAAAAGACCTAATAAATTGACAAAACTGGCATAGTGAAACATCCTTCCATGAAAGCTATAGCTAACTGGCACAGGACGAAACACTATTCCACCAAGACCTCACTACTGAAATACAATACAAAAAGACCTAATAAATTGACAAAACTGGCATAGTGAAACATCCTTCCATGAAAGCTAAAGCTAACTGGCACAGGACGAAACACTATTCCACTATGACCTCACTATTGAAATACCATGGTTTCCAGACAGACATACAATGGGAAATAAGAATGTAATACATAAATTTAACAAAACTGCACAAAACTATTGCACTGGCATTATATATTGATACTTTTAATGGAAGGACATATATATGAAACATCTTTATTGTAAAGTTTACCATCTGCACAGATGTATTTACAATTTAGGCGCTGAACAGGAATAAATACAGATTCTCCAAATACATCATACAAGTTTCTTGTCCATACTTCTACAGGCTTTCCACAATGATATCTGTACCTGTTAGGGAGGGGCATAAGCCACAATACCTTGGCAAATAAATGAACTCTACTTTCATTTTCTACTATAAGATTATGCTCAATAAAATATTGTGTAACTCCTGGGACGAGGTCACCCGTGCCAACTTCCCCTAAAATGTGTCCATTATTAGAGTGCCAGTAGGTCATTACATAGGATGAACGTTTATGATGTGATTGATATGATCCATACACTTCTCCTCCAAAAAATACTGTTGGACATTTTTAAATGACTTTGGCATACATGAAATTATCAGGTCTTAGAGGTGTGGATATATATGCAAGTATGTTTTTTTTTTTCAAAAAGATCTTTTGCTGTCACATAGTCTGACTTTCTTTTGACTGGTTCTATGTGTACATCTTTTTTCCTTTCTTTTTATATTTCTTTTTCAATAAAAGTTAAATTTTCATTGACGTCATTGTCAGATCTTTCTGAACGGCAAGAACTGAACTCCTCTGATTTTTCACTAACATTATCATCATAATCTGCAAAAGGTTCATTATTTGCCTTTCCAAGTCTTTGTTTTTTGGTTTTTCTTTTCAGTCTCCTTTGTCTTCTTTTGTTTTCTAATGAGTGACGTCCCATTTAATCTATATTAATGAGAATAATTTATAATAAATCTTAAAGCAAACATTAAGCTAAGTGGTTAAATGTTCTCAAAACCAAATCAATATGGAAAAGGACATTTGCGTCTTGCAGTATACACAAACAATTTAACAAGGAATATATATTATTAATATTAAAGAATATTTAAAGAAATGTCACCACAATTGATATTTACAGTCCAAATATGACCCGACATTCAAAATCATCTGATTTCAGTATTTTCAAAAAGTTACTCTTCATTATCACAAACAACTCAAACTACACATATATTGTTTGTTTGTTTGTTGACGTTGTTTTAGTTCACACCACGAATATTTTACATATATGGTGACAGCATCTGACTGATGCAGGTTACATAAATTTTGACCTTTCAATAGGCCCATCCAAAGCAGTGAGGATCTTTATCGTGCCACGTTTATCGCGAAACGGGACAACGGTTTTTACTGTCTCATCCGAAGGACAGACACCAGCATGACTACCAGGAGGCTTGAACCAGGACCTCTCGGTCAGTAGTTGAGCGCTCTACCACTGAGCCAAGCTGGCTTCACACATATTGAAAACATCTTTTATTGAAAGTGATATATAACATGAAAGTTTAATAACATATGTACCTCAATTGGGCCCTTGATCTCTAGATGATATTTTGAAAGGTCATAAAATGACAAGCATGTGAGAATTCAATCGACAGATATTCCTGTCAAAAAACAAAAAGAAATTAATCAATATATACAAAATTATGAAAATAGTACAAATTAGAATGTTTGTGAAATACCAATGTATACACCTTAAATAAAACTAAAGGCAACAAATAATTCCCTGTTTGGTGAACTTCCACTTCAGTTCCCAAGGGGGAGGGATGGGCTCAGTATTGGGATTATATTGATTACATAGCTTAATGACCGATATTTAGGTTCCTGTAGGCTGTAGTGTAGTGTTGGTTCTAATCTATAATGTATTAATGATAGCAAGGACTTATAAACAAGAAGGATTGGCAACTCCCTATACACGAAGGGAAATCTTACTGAACTATTGCGTGGCACAAGATCTGTGACGAGACCTAACCAGAAAACAATAGCTATCGCGGCCGAGAACTACCTGGCTAAACAATTCAGCAAAATCTGTTAGATCCTCTAAACATCCACATTAAACGTATGTTGCCATTGATACTGAAGATATTAAATTAATTTTTAGTATCAGTATTACATGCAATTTCTGAGTAGTTTGTGAGAAAATGGTTTGGGAATTCCATTTTAAAGTAGGATGTTTCGAAGCTGACCTCCTGCATATTTTCGTCTAAACGGTCTATAGACCTGTATGAATTACCCCATATTCTCCTATGTTTCGGGGTGTACAGAAATGCTGTTGGAATCAATAAAATCATGAGACTTTGGAACATGCATTAAAACTAGTTTTTTATTTTCATTTTCTTGCCAACGTTTTATCTACAAAGGTTTATACTAAGGTGTTGTATCCTGTACTCCTTGAGCGATAAATGAAGAAAAAAAAAAGGCAGGTTCATTTGAATTTTCCCATTTTCTCAAGTATTACAAGGTTTACATGTGATGTGTTTTGCATCAAAATGTACACGAGACTCTAGTGTGTGCACTAAAATAACTTTCATTTAATTTTATGGACAATGTTATGTCTATAAGGTTCCATACACCGGGGTCTTAATCTCCAATTATTTGCGACCCATTACAAAGAAAATTTTGACAGGTCGGATTGAATTATTTAATTTTCTCAAGTATCACATAGTGTACATGTGATATGTTGGTACCAAAATGTACATGAAACTCTAGTGTGTGGCCTAGCCTTAAATATATATTTTTTAAATTATGTTGGCATTTATATCTACATGTATAAGGTTTAATACATGTATATAGGGTCTTATCTCTGTGTCCCTCTGCGACCTTTGACGAAGAGAATTTGACAGGCGTTTTCTTAGGTATTGTTCCATGTAGGTTTGAAAAATTGATTGTCCTTGGGTTAATTGTTGACAAGAACTTCGTAAAGTATTCTACAATAGCGCAGTCACTTATCAGTTTGTGCATCGAAAATCTGCTCTCGATCTGCACTCATCATAGTAAAGGATACTTGACCTAATAAAGCTCAAGCTATTAAGTAAAATAATACAACATTCTATTATAACCTCCCTGTTGTTTTCATCAAATAGAAGATCTGCCATGATTCTTATTCTGGGTGTCAATTTGAAAATTGTCGTCATCACTGTTGTAAACTCAATCATAATGTGTATACATGTATTTCTCGTGAAGAAAATCGAGATCTAAATCATATTCCCAAGAAAGGAAATGGGACATTCGCTTAGAAAGTACCACCCATAATGGAAATATGAAATGACACAACCAGCCATTATAGGTCGGCTAAGCGACACACCTGTCTCACGTGTTAATTGCTAAAACAACACTTTAATTAACAGAGGTAAAACAAAGCATCACCCTTTCACCGACCGGCATACTTAATAGGGAACTACTTCTTGCACCTATATAAGAGACATATGTCTCTGCCTATATGAATGTGGTACATAGCGGAACGAGGGAGAAGGGATAAATACAAAAGCCATATTTTAAACAATGTTTTAAATAGTATGGCATTTTACATTTTTTTTTGTCATAATGTCTCCTATACATATATCGATGCAAACTGAAAATATCACAAGTTAGATTTTACTATGGAAATTAAATAAAAAAATAAATAAATACAGTATTTACAAACAAGCATTGTTGACAAGGAAGCAACTATCGGTATTCTCGTGATTTTACTTATTTGCTGTATGAAGTTCTGAGAGTACCGAACGTCGCGAGATCTCATTTGCATAACAAACCGTCATTGCGAGATGTTAGCGAGATAAGCCGAGATTCCAATCCTTCTTGTTTGTAAGTCTCTAGCTGATGATAGATAAATAATTTGGGTAAAAATTTGGGTCCAAATAAAAGCATGCAAAACCAAAGGCAAGTTTACAAATCTACTCAGATTGAGCCACTCATTCATGCATGTAAATTATAATATAAATATTGATTCCTTGCAATTTTGAACACCTACCCAACTATACTGCCGTTTTGGCACCTGAGGCCGAGTCCTGACTTCACTCTCAGTCTCAGTTTACGACAAATACTCTACTTGTAACAGCGTAAAAATGAACAGCTTCTACTGTACATGTAAAGTAAAGTACTTTACGACAAAGAAAGTGATAATTCTTTATGTCTACTCAATGATAATGAATATTAGGCACATGTATATTGATGAACCGCCAAAATGCTGCTGACCAGAGGCAATGACCGCCGGATTAGTTTCGAACTTTCCGTAACCTCCCCCCTCCCAAAAAATAAAAATAAAATACATGATTATTATCAATAGCAGAAATTGAGTATATCAATTAACTTCTTTAAAAAACTGACGATTAGATGATGAACGAAATGATTCTATATTTATAGATCATTTTTACTGTATGTACGAAACTAAATCGAGCATCAAATACATTCGCGCTTAATTTAAACCAGAAAAAAAGAGAATATTACCTGGAAATGTCGGATGCTGACGAAAATGCGGTTCGGAGCGATGATCTGTCGGAAGGGTTGGTCGGATGAGTCATCTGATACAGATTCCGATCCTTCCTTGGCCTTGCCGTCACTGTCACGCAAAACTGTCAAACGGAAGAGGACCACGTCAAGCCTTCAAGGGTAAAAAAACAAGACCCAGGGCCAGACCGCACGACACCTGTATTGGCGACACCTTTCTCCGTCTCTGCTAGACCAAAACCCCGCCCCAGTAGAATAGTAAGTTGGAGTATTTTTTTTTTCATGATTTTAAAAATTTTTAATAAAATGAATTATAAAAATGTTTTAAACATATAAAGTGTTCCCATACAGCCCTGTTTTCCTCAAATTAGCTAGAGTTATCTCCCTCATTGGAGTACAACTCTCGGACTTTATCCATCAATGCTCATATAAAACTGCTTGATTTATCTTAATTTTATGAAATAATCGCACTGTATATCTAAATGTTTTACCAAAAATTTTCAACTGACTGAGTATATTTACTGATTAATTAAGGCTGAAGTCCCGAAATCTACCCTGATGAATAGTTAATTTCTCAGAAATTTAATGAAGTTTACATGGTAGCAATGGAAAAAGTCCGAGAGTTGTACTCCAACATGGCCACTAATGCTAGTAGTGTGACATCACATGGGCAAACTCTATTAATTTATGATGATATGCCATATCATATCACATATGATATGGTCATGGTCGACATGGTCAGTCATATTATGATATCTCTAGGTCGTATGAGAAGGAGAGGGGGGGGGGGGGGGCAGTCAGGACATATGCCCCCTTAAAAAAGTGGGACCCCCACAATAGACATACCACCTCGGATAAGAGTAAGAATTTTAGTTATATATACAAACATTAGTTATGGTCATCTTATTGACAAAATTCGATTGACAATCCCTGTAACTTCAACTCCCCGTCAGATAAATACTGCTGAAACCCTAGGAGCCCATAGGGTACCCCTCGTTCATCTGTCAATCTGTCCACACCTTTTCTTACTTTTTTTCGGCTTTTGTGCAGATATTTATCCGAAATTTGGTATGCACGGACAAATCAATAGCTTACACACCAAATATAAGTTTCATGCTGATTGACCCTTTTGTCACATAGTTATGATCCTTGAACTTAAAGTTTAGGCATTGTTTCAAAAAGTTGCCATCCAATGCTGTGGTTAGGGGACTTATAATGCTTGGTGATCAATCACTTGTTTTTTGTTTGTTTTATTTCATGTCAACCACATCAAGCATGTGGCTGTCATCAGCCTGGCTATTGGGTGTCCTTTGTGGTACTCTGTTTTCCTCCCACACGAACGACACCCTTGCCATAAGCCAGCGTGCAATTATATGTACATGTATTGATTTTGTATTGATTAATGTTTTTGCATGTGTGTCATTTTGATGATGGAGCTTTACCCTGGAAACATTTGAAGACAATGAAAAATTAAAGTAAATTTTTTCTTAAGATAACTTATTGTGATTTTTTATAGAGATTGAAATTTTAATTCATTCCAGAATAAGTCAGGAAAATGCTTTATAAAAAGTTTCTTTTTCATCATCAGCAGTTATTTGTTCAATATTACATATATGTATTTTGATGATATGACTAATAAGTGATTCTGTTTTAATCAAGATTTCCTTTTGATAAAATTTGTTTTTGTATTTTGTATGCTTTCTTTAGAAAAGTTTAGTTGTTGAAAAATCTTGTCATTTATATGATGTACCTAATAATCTGTCATTCAAGGTGTTCATCAGAAGAAAATAAAGACACAACCAACAAAATCAACATTTTTGTGAAGGGGTTGTATCCTGATGTACAACTTGGAATTATTCAAGGTATGTTGGGATACAATATTTATTTCTCTTCAGTTGTCATTGAAGAAATAAGAAAAATTTCACAGTGCTTGAAATGCACAATAATTTCTGTTTGTCAGTTTAAAGGAAATTAGGACAACTTCCATTATATTTGCTGAAATTTTAGGTTGCCTTAACTAGTTTTGAGTTGATTTTGATGCCTGGATAATTGCACATTTCGAGCCCTGATATCATTAGAATTAAAAACAACTACCGGTAATATGATAGTGTCATTAAAATAATTTCACAATTTTAAGAATTAAAATCAGAATTTTTTTTCTTATAAGCTGCCATCTCCAGATACTTTGCCTCTGTGCAGCAAAAGAATTACAAGGAAAAAATGGGCAAAACAAAATGCTTTTGTATAGCAGGAGGAAGAGGGTAAGTGTGTTGTGCATGTTAATACATTGCTTGAAGTCTAATAAGTACCGTATATGTGCATACATGTACATCATGTTTTCCAATATTTATTATTCATGTTAGAGTTATTAGGTTTTATGAACTTTGTGTTATAATAGTACATATTTATATAAATTATGTATTTTCAGAAATTAGCCTGGAGAAAAGCAATGATAGGCAAAATAAGTGGGTGGGATGCGGAAAAGAGAAAAAAAGTAGAAGATGCTATGGACATAATGTATATGTCCTCTGAGGAAGAGGTTAATTTTTGAGGATGAAAACATTCCTCAGAGTTAAACCTCTTCCTTGGAGGTCTTCTGATTACAAGAAGATCATGAACGAACTGGATAGTAAGTTTGAGAGGACACAATCCAGTAGATCAAAGCAGCAAATGATGAAGAAAGTGCTTGGTGAAATTCAATCATCCAGGCCAAAGCCCTCTAAAATCAAACCTGGCAATGAATGAGTTTTGGTTCAAGATAAATAGTAAATTTCAAATTTGACAATTGAGCATTCAATCATCTATTTTGTGATGACTAAGTTAATTCCTAATGGGTATTAAAATTTTGTAAATTGTTTATAGTGTTTAATGACAGAGAATTAATTGACTAGTATGTAAAGACAGCATTTAGTTCAAACTGTATTAGCCTTGAATGCATTTTTAGTGAGTGAGTTTGAACTAGTTTTTTTTTTTATATAAATCTGAGTTTTGAACAGTTTGTTTTCACACCAACATGTATCAAATGAAATATTTTATGAAAATTCATGATCAATGTGAAATTTCATGTCATAAATCGTCATAAGTGGATAATACTACATTCATGATTAACAATAAAAAGAAACACCACATAATATGTACAATCAAATTCTCAGTACTTTGACATGGTTTTAACTCATTATTAATTGTAAACTTTGAAATGCTTAAATGTCAAATTTTGAGGTTTTTAATACCTTTAGAAACTGAAATCTGCTTAAACTTTTAAACCAGTAAATCATCAAAATTGTAATTTTTTGAACAGTTTTGGATCAGTAATAAACTTTAGAAACAAACCTTTATATCAATGTACCCTGTTCTCATTTGTCCATTTCTAATTTTTATGCCACCGGTCTGAATGGTCCGGGGGGGGCATATAAGTGTTTTGGATTGTCCATCCGTAATTGTGTCCTGCTTTTCAACAAAATACAATAAAGTTAATACTATTTGCCATAGAGACTTCATATTTGACATGCATATTTAACTAATGAAACCCATTCAAATGAGACCAAGGTTTGTGACCTTGACTTTTTAAACTAAAAATGCAATAAATTTTGCACCATTTGACATAGAGACTTCATATTTGGCATTCATACTCAAATAATGAAACCCTTTCAAAATAACACCAGGATCAATGACCTTGACACCATGACTTTTGACCTATATTTCAAAATTTACCTTATTTGCACTTTAGTGCCACCAAGGGCATTTGTGTTTCACAAACACGTCTTTCTTTTTCAATCTTTTCATTAATGATGTATTCATGTATTTTTGTTCATCATTCAAAATTCAAAGAGTATATATCTTTCTTACGTAGATTTCAAACTTACCGTCCAGTTCTTGATCTACTTATTCTTATGTCATGATCCTGCCTTGAATTCGAAGTAGTTATGAATATATAATATTAACATTCTTTGTTCGATCATTATATTGTATTTGTTTATCTTTAAAAAGGTTAAACATCTCCATAATATTTTATCCATGAATTACAATTTGTTTGCACCTAGCTAGAAATATTTTTTGAAATATTCTTTGTACTTTTTATCTTGTTCACATTTGAGCATTTGTGAATATAGAGTTAATTATTGTTTTTGATTATACACTACTTCCCTGTGGAGGACTTTTGAGATGTATAAAGAACAATACTTTGGGGTAAAAACGAAACACTTTTTTTTTTAGCTCACCTGAGCCAAAGGCTCAAGTGAGCTATAGTCATAGTGCGTCGTCCGTCCATCCGTCGTTAACTTTTTCACATTTTCGACCTCTTCTCTGGAACTACATTGCAGATTTGGATCAAACTTTGTGTAAATGATGTACTCAAGGTCCCCTACTAAAATTGTGTTCGGGATCCAGATTCCCTCAGGAATGGATCCAGGGCGCCCAAAAGTGCCCAAAACTGTACCCCTCTTCAAACATCTTCTCCTCCAGTACCAGTACATAAATGGCGAAACTAATTGCATTTCGGCAAGATGGGTTATTAAAAATTGTGTTCGGGGTTAAGATCCGTCAAATAGAAATTCACGCTTTTTTGAAGTGTTTCTGGACTTAGTCATTTAAATGCAGAAAAGTGTCATGTTTTTCAGTTAATTGATATTGATGATTTCTTAATGACTATTTTGATCATAATTGTGGTAAGGAATATTATTGTAAAAGAATTTTGTCATTATCTCAATTTTTGGATTTTTTATGAATATTTTAAGACTTCCAAAAAAAAGGGGGGGGGGGGGGGGGGGTTGGCCATTTTTCACATTTTCAACTTTTTCTACAAAACTACATAAAAGATTTTAATGAAACATGGAATACATGAAGTACTAAGGGTCCTCTATCAATTTGGTAAATTTCATCCAAATTGGTTAACAGATAATGCCACCATGTCTAAAAAGTAGGTCTCACAATGGTACAAGTACCACTTGGTGATTGAAATATGGAGAGTAGCAGTTCAAATCCAACTGTGGTCAAAAAATTTGTTTTCATTTTCTTTACACATCTAAATAAGTTTTTTAGATGTTTCTCAACACTCAACATACGAAATTAGGCAATTTTAAGTTTAAGACTTCCAAAAAAAGGGGGGTGGTGGCCATTTTTCACATTTTCAACTTTTTCTACAAAACTGTTTGAAGGATTTTAATAAATCTTGGTAGAAATAAGCCACTTATAATTCTCTTCAAATTCTGTTGTTTTCGTCCAGACCTCTTTACAGGTGGCGCCACCATAGTCAAAAGTAGGTCACAAAATAGTTCCCTTCTTTAACAATATTCTTTTTCATATGGGCTGTATACAGAGACAAACAGAATGCATAGAAATGATCTAGAGGGATGAGTGAAGACGTTTTGTCATTTTGGTTCCCTTCCGATATCAAATTTTGGAATTTTTTTTCGACATTTCTTTGGTCTTGGAGATTTCAATGCAGAAAAGTGTCATATTTCCTAGTTAATTGATAATGATGATTTCTTATGGACTATTGTGATCATAATTATGGTAAGAAATGTTACTTTGAAAGAATTTGGTCAATATCTCAATTTGTTGATTTTCTATGAATTTTTAAAGACTTCCAAATGAGGGCGTATAGGAACAATTCAATTACATTTTTCACTTCTGCTGTTATACCACATGAAAGATTTTAATGAAACATGGAATACATGAAGTACTAAAGGTCCTCTATCAATTAGGTAAATTTCATCCAAATTGGTTAACAGATAATGCCACCATGTCTAAAAAGTAGGTCTCACAATGGTACATATACCACTTGTAATTGCTGTGGTCAAAAAATTTATTTTCATTTCTTTACACATCTAAATAAGTTTTTAGATGTTTCTCAACACTCAGCATATGAAATTAGGCAATTTTAAGTTAGATCTGGACAATATTTGAAACAATTGTTGTTCATGACCCAGACTTGAAATCAGTCAACAAAAGGCCCCACCTAAAGAAAATGAATAACTTGTTGCCCTGAATGACATATTGCAGAGACAAAGCAAATGCTTAGTATCAACATCACCTGAATGGATGTGCAAAAAAGTGTTGTTTTTTTCTTCTAGTCTGAAATAAAATTTGACATTTTCAACATTTGTGTTGACTTAGTCACAGTAATGCAAAAATAAATGAATTCTTCTTTCATGCATGACTGATCATCTAGGTACTCAGATGAGCGATATAGGCCCACTTGGGCCTCTTGTTCTGACAATAAATAATTATTTTTGGCCTGATTGCAAAGCAATTCGGGTCTTTAGATTGGCAATGTCCGTCAACATTTGGTTTAAAGTTTGTGGTTGAAGCAAATTATTGGGAAAATAACTGTTTTTAGAAAAGATCACTCTTACATTTCTTTATAAACTCATGCTATATGCTTTGCTTTCTGCCATACTGTCTATAGTGGTGTCTCTTGTTTTAATTTTGTTGGTAAGCATGTAATAATATGCAAGAGGGCACTGATCAAAGTAAATATCAGTTACAATGTACTGATCATCCAGGTTTGTATTTGGTAAAAAAACATGGTACTGGGTAATGCCTTTGAAGTGCCACAAAACAATTTTGTTCTTCAGAACACTGAATTTTTTTTAATCTATGAATGTTGAGAATATGTTCTCTTACATTGCAAGTGTTAAATACTTAATAAGTTAATTATTTACATTTTATTTGTTAGTTGTAATGCACATAGCGATAAACCGGTAGCTTCTAGTCATTTGACTCCTTTCATATTTGTTATAATTTGTTCACTATTAAATTTCTAGTCACCTTGTTATAATTATCTCAATTTGGTTTTCTTGTTGACATCTCAAATCATATTTCATAAAAAGTGATGTTTTGAATCATTTTAACAATATACATGTACATTTATCCTTATATTAATACTCATGATTTTAGTCCTCAGAAATACTGACATTTTACGGGTTGTTATATTAGTGCTGGACAAATATTCTCAGATATGATCGATACTATTTTATGAGTTTATTCTTTTTATATCATCCCTAATTCATACAAGTTTTACAGTTAATTGTTGTACACATTTTACCTGTTGGTTGTGATAGTATAAGCCTCCAGTATTTTTTACTAGTATCTCATTGCATAATGTATCATTACATGTATATTATATCTATTTGTTTTTACTTGTTTCTTTGTCGTTTTTCAAAATTTGCCCTATTTAAATTTTAGTGACACCGGGGGCATTTGTGTTTCACAAACACATCTCGTTAGTTCAGATTTCCTTTGAAAAAAGTTACATGTGTTTTTAAAAAATATTTGATGTAGGGGCTTCATCCTCAATTTTAACCAAATCCACTACAGTTTGAACCTTACCTACAGCTGTGGTGGGTCATACTTCCTGTTTGAAATCAATAAAGTTTTACCTTGTAACATTTATCTACATGTATTTGTTTGAAACTTTAACCTTATCATTAATTGCATATGAAATACATGACTTTGTTCTACATATTCATTATTTCGATAGTATATGTACTACATTGTATGTTTTATTTTTTACTTTCATGATCTTGATAATTTTGTTTTATAGCTTTTGATTTACATTGCACATATATGTTTCTATTGATGTTTATTAATAGCAAGGTCTTTTTATTATTTTTTGATTCCTTATTTTATTTTATAATTACTACTATATTACATTTTCATATTTCTTATCCTGTCTTTCGGATG
The DNA here is from genome assembly GCA_035048485.1 of Pteria penguin. Lineage (NCBI taxonomy): Eukaryota > Metazoa > Mollusca > Bivalvia > Pterioida > Pteriidae > Pteria > Pteria penguin. Next base: position 1,994,910 of record CM068593.1, on the reverse strand, counting down.
AGACAGTAAAAACCGAGGCCCCGTGTCGTGGTATGCATGGCACGTTAAAGATCCCTCACTGCTTGGTGGGTCTGTTGCAAAAGTCACAATTTGTATGCCCCGCATCAGGCAGATGCCGTCACCATATACGTGAAATATTCGTGGTGTGACATAAAACAAAAATCAATCAATCAAACCATTTTTTTAATGTCATGATGCATGTTTTACTAGTACATGTATAATGTTTGAGTATGCTCTATTTTAAATGTTTTCTTTGAATTAAACATTGTTTTACACTGCTTTTGTATTCAAACTTCTTCCTAATTGATACACAATGTGTGTATATATATATATATATATATATATTATTTTATACATCTTTACGAATGGGATATCTGAACAATTGGGACATATTATATAGAAAAGAAAAAAGTAAATCAAATGTTGAATTCCTAGTATTGTGTCAAACAAAAGTTACAAGGATGATGTACTGGTACATTTTCATTGAAAATAAAACAGTATCTTAAAGTCATGCAAGTGATCTTTAAGAATTTTAGCTCAAGTTTGTCTTTAATCGCAACTTTAAGCATAATGCAGTATAAATTGCATTAAATGTGAAGTTTAATGGAGTAGAATGAAGGGATTTATCTTGCAACTTCAAGTATAATGAAGTATAAATTGCATTAAATGTGAAGTTTAATGGAGTTGAATGAAGTGATTTATCTTGCAACTTCAAGTATAATGAAGTATAAATTGCATTAAATGTGAAGTTTAATGAGTAGAATGAAGGAATTTATCTTGCAACTTCAAGTATAATGAAGTATAAATTGCATTAAATGTGAAGTTTAATGGAGTAGAATGAAGGAATTTGCCTCGCAACTTCAAGTATAATGAAGTATAAATTGCATTAAATGTGAAGTTTAATGGAGTAGAATGAAGGAATTTATCTCGCAACTTCAAGTATAATGAACTATAATCCTGCATTATATGTGAAGTAAAACAGGAGTAAAATTTGGCACTTAAACTCCAATTAAATTTGGGAGTTTACACAAGGATTATACGTCTATTAAATTACAAGTATAAAAACAAATTAAATGCAAATTATACTTGTAAACTAGAAGTTTAATCGGACAAAAATTGACAAATAATTTTGTATTAAATGCCATTTTTGATGCAGTGAAAGAGAATGCAAATATCTACCGACTGACAAAAGGGAATTGGCAAGGTGCCAAATTCCTGAAAATGACGTCATACTTTTTTAAATGACGTCATAACTCCCTTATTTTTCATCGTATCGAATCGGGGATTGTTGCAATCGATTCTGCGTGAAAAAGTAGTTAAAGGAATGGTCTGGTCTCAGATTTTCGATATCTCTTACCGTTTTCGAGATATTTGCGGTCAAAGTTCAGTGTTTGGCCTTTCCTGAAAATACAATTTAAAACTTCAGGTACCTGTGTCTCGCTTATTGATAAAGCTAGAGGTATGAAATTTGGTAGCATAAAAGAGAATGCAAATATCTACCGACTGACAAAAGGGAATTGGCATGGTACCAAATTCCTGAAAATGACGTCATACTTTGTAAATGACGTCATATCTCCCTTATTTTTCATCGGATCGAGGCGGGGACGGTTGGAATCGATTCTGCGTGAAGAAGTAAAATGGGAAATACCAGCAACAGAATTTCGATATCTCTTACCGTTTTCGAGATATTTGCGGTCAAAGTTCAGTGTTTGGCCTTTCCTGAAAATACAATTAAAACTTCAGGTACCTGTGTCTCGCTTATTGATAAAGCTAGAGGTATGAAATTTGGTAGCATAAAAGAGAATGCAAATATCTACCGACTGACAAAAGGGAATTGGCATGGTACCAAATTCCTGAAAATGACGTCATACTTTGTAAATGACGTCATAACTCCATTAATTTTCATCTTATCGAATCGGGGATTGTTGCAAATCGATTCTGCGCGAAAATTTATATGCATAACATTGCCATCAAATTTTCGCTAACTCTTACCGTTTTTCGAGTTATTTAGGTTTAAACACGACAACCCCCTTTAAAGTGATGCTTTCAACGTCACATAAAGTTCATTAATGTTTAATGAAATGGTTTCAGCTAAAGCTCGCTTATTAAAGAAGGTAGAGATGTGAAAATTGGTAGCATGATAGGGAATGAGGGTATCTACCGACTCTTTAATTTGAAATTTCATCTTTCGGCTATTCATTCTCACAGACACATACTCCCGTTTAATGAAAAAATTTTTCGAAATATACGACGTTTTAAGAGAATTACGTAAGATTTAATATTTTTCGATTTTCGCGTATGTAGCTTTTAGTTTTAATGGTAGATCTCTCAAATTTTCACTGTTATGTTCTCTAGGTTCATATCTTTAGAACTTTCATCGGCCGATATTATCTATCTCTTTTAGTTTGGCCTCTATTTCAATTTAAAGTTTTTTAAAAATTACGTAATGTTCAAAACTGTCTTATTTTTAGTCTTTTAGTTTCCAAAACATTACGAAACGATTTTCCGTAACGATTTTACTATGAAACATGTTTCCCGGTATTTGAAAGTGAGCAATTTAAAGATTTTTTTATAAAAATATCTTACTTGCGTAACTTTCAAGTATTTTTTATTCGTCGTATGAACAAATTATAAAAACAAGAGTTTGAGAAAGCATTTTGATTTCGATTTCTTAAACAAAAATCAAATTTTGGGCACTCTACTGATGAACAACGCAATAAACATATCTTCAGAAGCGCAGTCAATTTGCCTTGCTTAATACCTTGCACGACACCGCTGTGATATAGGACTTCTTCCATGGACAAGGCGCAGTAACTCGCGATTAATTCAATCGCGATTTAAAGTGCTTTCTATAAAATAGAGTTTGAGAAAGTATTATGCATTCCAATTCTTAAACAAAAAAAAAAACCAAAAAAAAAAAAACACCCCCCCCCCCCCCCCCCCCCCCCCCCCCCAAAAACAAAAAAAAAAAAAAAAAAAAAAGAAAAAAAAAAGCAAATTTACATTCTACGAGCTACTGCTGAACGAGGCTATAAAGAAATCTTCTCCGAGCGTCGGCATTACACATTAGAGAAGCGCGGTGAATTTGCCTTGCTTAATACCTCGCACTGCGCCGCTGTTATACAGGACTTCAAACGTGTGTGAATTAATCGCCAGTTACAGTGCTTTACCTGTGGAATACGGAGACATTGTCAAGTCTTTCTTTTGTATATTGGGGAAAGCGGCATTACTAAAGGCCATCGCGAGGAGAATTGTTTATTCCAGCAGAGTGGCGATTCAAGGTCAAACATCTGTACACGCGAAATAACTTGCGTAAGTTCATCGCGAGGAGAATTGTTTATTCCAGCAGAGAGGCGATTCAAGGTCAAACATCTGTACACGCGAAATACCTTGCGTAAGTTAATAAATAAACAACATAAAGCGGGCAGTAAGGACTGAAGATCTAGGTTACACGTGCAGATTGTACTAAGTGTGATTGTCCTACATGTTTCTTGTTTCAAATATATGGTCAAGAGTAGTCGATATTGTGCGATGTAGGCTTCAGTATAATGTGTATAATGTAAGTCGCCGTTACCTACAATTTCTGCAAGTAGATTGCGCAATGTGGATACCATCACTAAAGATCAGATATCTGGATCGTGAAAAAGAATTTTGTATTAGAGTAGGAGATCTCAGCTTCGCTGCTTCGACTTTAACTTGTGAAACCTACTCGTTGCTTTAGCAACGAGCTCGTTTCTAGTTATTATTATTAGGTTTCACAAGTTCCACTTGTGAAACCTATTGTTTTTCTGATTTTTCTTTTTTTTTTAGGTTTCACAAGTTCACTTGTGAAACCTATTGTTTTTCTGATTTTTCTTTTTTTTTTATTATTATTATTATTATTATTATTATTTTTATTTTTCTTCCGTTTTTGCAGTGGACAGAGGTTTTCTCCAATACGGTTTAAGATAGAACATTCAAATTTTCAGGATCGTTTCTTTACACATTTCCGCCGAGGTATTTTTTTTATTTTTTCCTACTTTCACTTTGTAAGGTCACAGCGCCACCTACAATTTTTTTATTTAGGTACCTGTATCTTCGCTATTTATTGTCCGATTGGAATGAAATTTTCAGCATTCGATTCAGAAAAGGAGATGCAAGATTTTATGTCACTGCGTCAATTTCGTAGCTCTACCCCGAAAAAGTTGACCTTGACCCGATTGTTTTCATTTCAAAAAAAATATTTCAATCTTAGATTTTAGACAGTAGGATGAAAGATTTTAATGGTCTGATTTGGAATATGAAAAATTTTTGAAATCGGACCATAAATAAAGTCACAATGAGCGTGGGAAAATTCGCTATGACGTCATCAAAGCTAATTAAATATTCATACGTTAATATCTCTCTTACTAAATGAGATATCGGCATGAAATTTTATATCTAAACATGTTTCCACATTGTTAATCTACCTCTAGAATGAAAATGGCATGCTGCCAATATTTTTTTGAAATTATTGAAAATTTTCGAATCAAATCTTTGGCAAGGTCTAGCGACTTTATTTGCAGTCGGATTTTGATCGGGCTTCTTCCATTCGATAGAGCGTTCAAATACCTACCAGAAGAGTGTTCTCAGATTTTCGCTAACTCTTACGGTTCTCGAGTTATTTGCGTTTGAACACGACAACCCCCTTTAAAGTGATGTTTGTGACGTCATCAACACTCATTAATTATTCATGAAATGTTTTCGCCTATAGCTCGCTTATTGAGGAAGATGGAGGTGTGAAATTTGGTAGCATGATAGAGATTGAGAATATCTACCGACTGACAAGAGGAATTTGGCATGTAGCCAAATTCCTGAAAATGACGTCATACTTTGTAAATGACGTCATATCTCCCTTATTTTTCATCGAATCGAGGCGGGGACGGTTGGAATCGATTCTGCGTGAAAAAGTAAAATAGTAAGTACTCGAAACAGAATTTCGATATCTCTTACCGTTTTCGAGATATTTGCGGTCAAAGTTCACGGTTTCACCATTCCTGAAAACACAATTTTCAAATTCAGGAAGCTGTGTTTCGCTTATTGAGGAAGTTAGAGGTGTGAAATTTGGTAGCATGATAGAGATTGAGAATATCTTCTGGCTGACAAGAGGAATTTGGCATGGAGCCAAATTCCTGAAAATGACGTCATACTTTGTAAATGACGTCATATCTCCCTTATTTATCATCGGATCGAATCGGGGATGGTTGGAATCGATTCTGCGTGAAAATTCATTATCCTGAGAGTACCAACAGAATTTCGATATCTCTTACCGTTTTCGAGATATTTGCGGTCAAAGTTCACGGTTTCACCATTCCTAAAAACACACTTTTCAACTTCAGGAAGCTGTGTTTCGCTTATTGAGGAAGTTAGGGGTGTGAAATTTGGTAGCATGATAGAAATTGAGAATATCTACCGACTGACAATAGGAATTTGGCATGGAGCCAAATTCCTGAAAATGACGTCATACTTTGTAAATGACGTCATATCTCCCTTATTTATCATCGGATCGAATCGGGGATGGTTGGAATCGATTCTGCGTGAAAATTTAACGTCAACGTAGTATCAACAGAATTTCGATATCTCTTACCGTTTTCGAGATATTTGCCGTCAAAATTCATGGTTTCACCATTCCTGAAAATACACTTTTCAACTTCAGGAAGCTGTGTTTCGCTTATTTATAAAGCTAGTGGTGTGAAATTTGGTAGCATGATACAGAATAAAAATATTTACCGACTGACAAGTGGGATTGGGCATGGTGCGAAATTCCTGAACATGACGTAATACTATTTAAATGACGTCATAGCTCCCTTACTTTTCATCCGATCGAATCGGGAATGGTTGGAATCGATTCTTCGTGAAAAATAAAATGTATATATTTACCTAAAGTTTTTTTTTTCCATATCCCTTACCGTTTTTAAGATATAGGCGGTCAGATTTAACGGTTTCACAGTCCTTTCCGCATACCTTGGGGCCCCACAAAGGGATGTGGTCCCAAAATATTTCTTCCTCTTATTCCCCGGAGAAAAATCTTTCATGCTGAATTCCTCATTTTCAATCCCAGAACAACAAAAAGCCAAGACATTTGGTCTTAACTTTTTCAACTGAGTCTTGTGAAACCTTCTTGTTGGCTCGCCAACAAGGTCAGCTCTAGTTATTATTATTATTATTATTAGGTTTCACAAGTTCCACTTGTGAAACCTATTGTTTTTCTGATTATTCTTTTTTTTTTTTTATTATTATTATTATTATTATTATTTTTATTTTTCTTCCGTTTTTGCAGTGGACAGAGGTTTTCTCCAATACGGTTTAAGATAGAACATTCAAATTTTCAGGATCGTCTCTTTACACATTTCCGCCGAGGTATTTTTTTTTTATTTTTTCCTACTTTCACTTTGTAAGGTCACAGCGCCACCTACAATTTTTTTATTTAGGTACCTGTATCTTCGCTATTTATTGTCCGATTGGAATGAAATTTTCAGCATTCGATTCAGAAAAGGAGATGCAAGATTTTATGTCACTGCGTCAATTTCGTAGCTCTACCCCGAAAAAGTTGACCTTGACCCGATTGTTTTGATTTCAAAAAAAATATTTCAATCTTAGATTTTAGAAAGTAGGATGAAAGATTTTAATGGTCTGATTTGGAATGTGAAAAATTTTTCAAATCTGACCATAAATAAAGTCACAATGAGCGTGGGAAAATTCGCTATGACGTCATCAAAGCTAATTAAATATTCATACGTTAATATCTCTCTTACTAAATGAGATATCGGCATGAAATTTTATATCTAAACATGTTTCCACATTCTTAATCTACCTCTAGAATGAAAATGGCATGCTGCCAATATTTTTGAAATTATTGAAAATTTTCGAATCAAATTTTTGGCAAGGTCTAGCGACTTTATTTGCAGTCGGATTTTAATCGGGTTTCTTCCATTCGATAGAGCGTTTAAATACCTACCAGTAGAGTGTTCTCAGATTTTCGCTAACCCTTACGGTTTTTGAGTTATTTGCGTTTGAACACGACAACCCCCTTTAAAGTGATGTTTGTGACGTCATCAACACTCATTAATTATTCATGAAATGTTTTCGCCTATAGCTCGCTTATTGAGGAAGATAGAGGTGTGTAATTTGGTAGCATGATAGAGATTGAGAATATCTACCGACTGACAAGAGGAATTTGGCATATAGCCAAATTCCTGAAAATGACGTCATACTTTGTAAATGACGTCATATCTCCCTTATTTTTCATCGGATCGAGGCGGGGACGGTTGGAATCGATTCTGCGTGAAAAAGTAAAATGGTAAATACTCGAAACAGAATTTCGATATCTCTTACCGTTTTCGAGATATTTGCGGTCAAAATTCACGGTTTCACCATTCCTGAAAACACACTTTTCAACTTCAGGAAGCTGTGTTTCGCTTCTTGAGGAAGTTAGGGGTGTGAAATTTGGTAGCATGATAGAAATTGAGAATATCTACGGACTGACAAGAGGAATTTGGCATGGAGCCAAATTCCTGAAAATGACGTCATACTTTGTAAATGACGTCATATCTCCCTTATTTATCATCGGATCGAGTCGGGGAAGGTTGGAATCGATTCTGCGTGAAAATTTAACATCCTAGTTAGTACAACAGAATTTCGATATCTCTTACCGTTTTCGAGATATTTGCCGTCAAATTTCATGGTTTCACCATTCCTGAAAATACACTTTTCAACTTCAGGAAGCTGTGTTTCGCTTATTTATAAAGCTAGTGGTGTGAAATATGGTAGCATGATACAGAATAAAAATATTTACCGACTGACGAGTGGGATCTGTCATGGTGCGAAATTCCTGAACATGACGTAATACTATTTAAATGACGTCATGGCTCCCTTACTTTTCATCCGATCGAATCGGGAATGGTTGGAATCGATTCTTCGTGAAAAATAAAATGTATATATTCACCTAAAGTTTTTTCCCATATCCCTTACCGTTTTTAAGATATTTGCGGTCAGATTTAACGGTTTCACAGTCCTTTCCGCATACCTTGGTGCCCCACAAAGGGATGTGGTCCCAAAATATTTCTTCCTCTTATTCCCCGGAGAAAAATCTTTCATGCTGAATTCTTCATTTTCAATCCAGGAACAACAAAAAGCCAAGACATTTGGTCTTAACTTTTTCATCTGAGTCTTGTGAAACCTTCTTGTTGGCTCGCCAACAAGGTCAGCTCTAGTTATTTTTATTTTTCTTCCGTTTTTGCAGTGGACAGAGGTTTTCTCCAATACGGTTTAAGATAGAACATTCAAATTTTCAGGATCGTCTCTTTACACATTTCCGCCGAGGTATTTTTTTTATTTTTTCCTACTTTCACTTTGTAAGGTCACAGCGCCACCTACAATTTTTTTATTTAGGTACCTGTATCTTCGCTATTTATTGTCCGATTGGAATGAAATTTTCAGCATTCGATTCAGAAAAGGAGATGCAAGATTTTATGTCACTGCGTCAATTTCGTAGCTCTACCCCGAAAAAGTTGACCTTGACCCGATTGTTTTGAGTTTAAGAAAAATATTTCAATCTTAGATTTTAGAAAGTAGGATGAAAGATTTCAATGGTCTGATTTGGAATGTGAAAAATTTTTGAAATCGGACCATAAATAAAGTCACAATGAGCGTGGGAAAATTCGCTATGACGTCATCAAAGCTAATTAAATATTCATACGTTAATATCTCTCTTACTAAATGAGATATCGGCATGAAATTTTATATCTAAAACATGTTTCCACATTCTTAATCTACCTCTAGAATGAAAATGGCATGCTGCCAATATTTTTGAAATTATTGAAAATTTTCGAATCAAATCTTTGGCAAGGTCTAGCGACTTTATTTGCAGTCGGATTTTGATCGGGTTTCTTCCATTCGATAGAGCGTTCAAATACCTACCAGAAGAGTGTTCTCAGATTTTCGCTAACTCTTACGGTTTTTTGAGTTATTTGCGTTTGAACACGACAACCCCCTTTAAAGTGATGTTTGTGACGTCATCAACACTCATTAATTATTCATGAAATGTTTTCGCCTATAGCTCGCTTATTGAGGAAGATAGAGGTGTGTAATTTGGTAGCATGATAGAGATTGAGAATATCTACCGACTGACAAGAGGAATTTGGCATATAGCCAAATTCCTGAAAATGACGTCATACTTTGTAAATGACGTCATATCTCCCTTATTTTTCATCGGATCGAGGCGGGGACGGTTGGAATCCATTCTGCGTGAAAAAGTAAAATGGCAAATACTCGAAACAGAATTTCGATATCTCTTACCGTTTTCGAGATATTTGCGGTCAAAGTTCACGGTTTCACCATTCCTGAAAACACACTTTTCAACTTCAGGAAGCTGTGTTTCGCTTCTTGAGGAAGTTAGGGGTGTGAAATTTGGTAGCATGATAGAGATTGAGAATATCTACCGACTGACAAGAGGAATTTGGCATGGAGCCAAATTCCTGAAAATGACGTCATACTTTGTAAATGACGTCATATCTCCCTTATTTATCATCGGATCGAGTCGGGGATGGTTGGAATCGATTCTGCGTGAAAATTTAACATCCCAGTTAGTCAACAGAATTTCGATATCTCTTACCGTTTTCGAGATATTTGCGGTCAAAGTTCACGGTTTCACCATTCCTGAAAACACACTTTTCAACTTCAGGAAGCTGTGTTTCGCTTCTTGAGGAAGTTAGGGGTGTGAAATTTGGTAGCATGATAGAGATTAAGAATATCTACCGACTGACAAGAGGAATTTGGCATGGAGCCAAATTCCTGAAAATGACGTCATACTTTGTAAATGACGTCATATCTCCCTTATTTATCATCGGATCGAGTCGGGGATGGTTGGAATCGATTCTGCGTGAAAATTTAACATCCCAGTTAGTACAACAGAATTTCGATGTCTCTTACAGTTTTCGAGATATTTGCCGTCAAAATTCATGGTTTCACCATTCCTGAAAATACACTTTTCAACTTCAGGAAGCTGTGTTTCGCTTATTTATAAAGCTAGTGGTGTGAAATTTGGTAGCATGATACAGAATAAAAATATTTACCGACTGACAAGTGGGATTTGGCATATTGCGAAATTCCTGAACATGACGTAATACTATTTAAATGACGTCATAGCTCCCTTACTTTTCATCCGATCGAATCGGGAATGGTTGGAATCGATTCTTCGTGAAAAATAAAATGTATATATTTACCTAAAGTTTTTTTTTCCATATCCCTTACCGTTTTTAAGATATTTGCGGTCAGATTTAACGGTTTCACAGTCCTTTCCGCATACCTTGGGGCCCCACAAAGGGATGTGGTCCCAAAATATTTCTTCCTCTTATTCCCCGGAGAAAAATCTTTCATGCTGAGTTCTTCATTTTCAATCCCAGAACAACAAAAAGCCAAGAGATTTGGTCTTAACTTTTTCAACTGAGTCTTGTGAAACCTTCTTGTTGGCTCGCCAACAAGGTCAGCTCTAGTTATTTTTATTTTTCTTCCGTTTTTGCAGTGGACAGAGGTTTTCTCGAATACGAATTAAGATAGAACATTCAAATTTTCAGGATCGTCTCTTTACACATTTCCGCCGAGGTATTTTTTTTATTTTTTCCTACTTTCACTTTGTAAGATCACAGCGCCACCTACAATTTTTTTATTTAGGTACCTGTATCTTCGGTATTTATTGTCCGATTGGAATGAAATTTTCAGCATTCGATTCAAAAAAGGAGATGCAAGATTTTATGTCACTGCGTCAATTTCGTAGCTCTACCCAGAAAAAGTTGACCTTGACCCGATTGTTTTGAGTTCAAGAAAAATATTTCAATCTTAGATTTTAGAAAGTAGGATGAAAGATATCAATGGTCTGATTTGGAATGTGAAAAATTTTTGAAATCGGACCATAAATAAAGTCACAATGAGCGTGGGAAAATTCGCTATGACGTCATCAAAGCTAATTAAATATTCATACGTTAATATCTCTCTTACTAAATGAGATATCGGCATGAAATTTTATATCTAAACATGTTTCCACATTCTTAATCTACCTCTAGAATGAAAATGGCATGCTGCCAATATTTTTGAAATTATTGAAAATTTTCGAATCAAATCTTTGGCAAGGTCTAGCGACTTTATTTGCAGTCGGATTTTGATCGGTTTCTTCCATTCGATAGAGCGTTCAAATACCAGTAAAGTGTTCTCAGATTTTCGCTAACTCTTACGGTTCTCGAGTTATTTGCGTTTGAACACGACAACCCCCTTTAAAGTGATGTTTGTGACGTCATCAACACTCATTAATTATTCATGAAATGTTTTCGCCTATAGCTCGCTTATTGAGGAAGATAGAGGTGTGAAATTTGGTAGCATGATAGAAATTGAGAATATCTACCGACTGACAAGAGGAATTTGGCATATAGCCAAATTCCTGAAAATGACGTCATACTTTGTAAATGACGTCATATCTCCCTTATTTTTCATCGGATCGAGGCGGGGACGGTTGGAATCGATTCTGCGTGAAAAAGTAAAATGGTAAATACCAGTAACAGGATTTCGATATCTCTTACCGTTTTCGAGATATTTGCGGTCAAAGTTCACGGTTTCACCATTCCTGAAAACACACTTTTCAACTTCAGGAAGCAAGCTGTGTTTCGCTTCTTGAGGAAGTTAGGGGTGTGAAATTTGGTAGCATGATAGAGATTAAGAATATCTACCGACTGACAAGAGGAATTTGGCATGGAGCCAAATTCCTGAAAATGACGTCATACTTTGTAAATGACATCATATCTCCCTTATTTATCATCGGATCGAGGATGGTTGGAATCGATTCTGCGTGAAAATTTAACATCGAAATAAAACCAACAGAATTTCGATATCTCTTACCGTTTTCGAGATATTTGCCGTCAAATTTCATGGTTTCACCATTCCTGAAAATACACTTTTCAACTTCAGGAAGCTGTGTTTCGCTTATTTATAAAGCTAGTGGTGTGAAATATGGTAGCATGATACAGAATAAAAATATTTACCGACTGACGAGTGGGATCTGTCATGGTGCGAAATTCCTGAACATGACGTAATACTATTTAAATGACGTCATGGCTCCCTTACTTTTCATCCGATCGAATCGGGAATGGTTGGAATCGATTCTTCGTGAAAAATAAAATGTATATATTCACCTAAAGTTTTTTTCCCATATCCCTTACCGTTTTTAAGATATTTGCGGTCAGATTTAACGGTTTTCACAGTCCTTTCCGCATACCTTGGTGCCCCACAAAGGGATGTGGTCCCAAAATATTTCTTCCTCTTATTCCCCGGAGAAAAATCTTTCATGCTGAATTCTTCATTTTCAATCCAGGAACAACAAAAAGCCAAGACATTTGGTCTTAACTTTTTCATCTGAGTCTTGTGAAACCTTCTTGTTGGATCGGCAACAAGGTCAGCTCTAGTTATTAATATTGTTATTATTATTATTTATTTATTATTATTTTTTATTTTGTTCTCAAAACCTACACTCTCAGTCCTCAGTATAGAGTCAAATGTTTATTTATCGGGGTAGAGAAAGCTCTGACCTTCGGATGACACATTATAAAGAACTCAGCAACGTGTCACTATAGAGAGACGAGTAATACAACACACCTCTCAGTATTCTAATTCAGGACTGTGTCACAGATAACAAAGTAGGCATGTAGCTGACATAAAAGCGACCATATTATAATACTAAGTCGAGATGAAAAATTTCCGAAATATGTATTCAGTCAAAGTTGAATGATAAAATGAGAGGGGAGCTGGAATGATGTTAATATTGAACGTCGTGATACGTTTCCGCTTCGAACTTTACACAGTTTTTCCTTTTAATGTTAGGCATTCAATTTCAGGTTAAGAAAAAATAGGTTTAATTATAACAACAAAATTTGTTTTGTTTTGTTTTGTTTTTTTTTTTTTGGGGGGGGGGGGGGGAGGGGGGGTGTGTTTTTGTTTTTTCTTCGTTTAAAATTTTTCCAATATTACTACACTGGACTGTGGTGGGAATCATCACGGTCTTGATATCAAGTCAGCTACGATACACAGTGCATGGTACATCATCACCATTCATCATAACACTGGATTCTGACCGGAATCATCACGGTCTGGATACCTAGAATACTACGACACACAGTATATGGTACGTCATCACCATTCATCATAACACTGGACTCTGGTCGGAATCATCACAGTCTGGATATTTAGAGTGTTACGACACAAAGCACGTGGTATGTAATCACCATTCATCATAACATTGGACTCCGGCCGGAATCATCACGGTCTGGATACCTAGAGTGTTACGACACCCAGCACATGGTACGCGATCACCATTCATCATAGCACTGGACTCTGACCGGAATCATCACGGTCTGGATACCCGGAGTACTACGACACACAGCACATGCTACGTCATCACCATTGGCAGGACTAAATTTATTTTGATTTATTCTCCGCCATTGAAAAAAGCAGATTTTAAGTTTCTTCCTTTACTCGTACGAAGCTGAATTCATTCAGTCTTTGCTTTCGCAAGGAAAAAAAAAAAACAATTGGCTCTTGGCTTCAGTTTTACTTACAGATATATAGATGACTTGCTTTCAATTAATAATCCTTCATTCGCGGATTACCTTAGCATCATCTATCCAAGTGAACTGGAGGTCAAAAAAACCACAGAAAGTAGGAATTCTACTTCGTATTTAGATTTTATGTTGTCTTTCGACATTAATGGACAATTGAACACCTCACTCTATAACAAACGTGACGATTTCAATTTCGCTATCACAAACTTTCCTTTCATAAGTAGCAACATTCTATTATCGCCCGTATACGGCATATTCATATCTCAGTTAATACGTTATTCCAGAGCATGTGCAAATTACAATGACTTTGTTCTGAGGGCTAGGCGACTTTCAGTTAAGCTGCTACGACAAACAGCGCATGGTACGCCATCATCATTTACAGGACCAAATTCAATATTATCATATTCTCCACCATAGATAGAAGCCCTGCACTGAGTTTGGTAGATTACGCAGCTGTTGCGGTACTTTTGGCAAGCACAGATAGTTACTAACTCCTCCCTTGTGATCATACTATGATCCTCCTACCAGCCCTAAATCAATGTCAATCAAGTAAATTCTTTTCAATTGCAAAATACTTCTTTGGTTGTTGCTTTTTTATTATTATTATTTTTTAAATATTGTTATACATTTTTCCAATATTATTTCACTTTAATGAATTCGAAGACTGCTTTCTACATGGCTCCATCATAGTAAATTAATAACACAAAAAGAAGAAGTAAACATTACTGGCCACATGACATTTATGAAGTGTCATTCGTTTTAGCTGATTTAAATCTATTTATTTAACATTTCCCTTCGGAGGAGGAATTTTTATTAATTCATACCCCCGGTTTTGGCATACGTTACAATCCCACCCGTTGCAATGAAGGATATTTTATGTGAAAAGTAAATATTCGATTACACGCATATCTGTAGATTTCCAACATGCACTGGAAACAGTTTGCAGTAAAATGGGGGTAACATGCTTGTGTTTTCTTTTCTCTGGCATGTCATCGGTGACGTACAGGTCGAAAATTGAATTTTTGGACGACGCGTAAGTGGATATTTGTGACCTGTCAATCCACGATTACTTTTCGGAAATCTGAAAACAGAAGCATCTTCTCCTATAAATTATACGGTATTTCAATCAGTGTTTGTAACAAAACAGATTATCTGTCTTTCTATTCAGTAAATTTGTACCATATGAATTTTCAAAAAGATTTTCAATTAAATGACTTGCAGGATGTAATTCAACCGATTTTGTTTTTTTTTTTTTTATATATATATTTTATGAATTCCAATCATTCAGCCACGAGCATCACTGAAGAGACATAACTTGTCGAAACGCGCATATGGTGCACAAAATTAAAAGGTATATGTTCTATATTTACTATATGGTCTTTATTCAGTTATCTTGTTACATAATATTTAGACCATATACATGCACACTGATAATATCGAAGAAAGCTTAACACCCACACAAACACAAGTAGGTAGCATTAATTAATGACTGATACTTCAAAGTGAAAAGAAAAATACCTGGGTACACGATTTGACTAGTGTTTGCTGGGCAATCCTGACGTCCCCATCTAACGAATACGGAACCTTCAAATGAATTCAGAGATACAGATCAAAAATATATGATGCAATTGTCCGTTGATAATAAGACTATTTCATGTTAATGTGACCTCTTATTAGATTTCAAAAATATGGTACTCACTGATGAAAAAAAAAAAAGCTGCGTCATTCGATTGTGGCATTATCCAGGAAATCCCGTCGTAATAAGACTCTGGCAAAAGGAATATTGTGGGTGGAAAAATTTTATTATATCATGCATCATATATTATTAGCTACATATTAGCTACTGCGACCCGTAGTATTCAGGTTTATATTGATTCGACTTAAAATGTTGTAACAGAACTTTTTGCGACGGGTGTTGCATGCAAACAGGGGACGCTTACTTCTGCCAGGCATCGTGGGGTTCACATTGGTCTGAATATGACACTGTACACGATATTCACCTGTAATTCTAGATATGGTTACCTCTTTGATACTTCTTCGTCGTTATCTTGATAGATATCTGCCCTTTGCTAGTTTTTGGAAAGCATATAGGAATTATTTTCGTCGATGTAAGATATACTGTATCATTCTTATCAGTGTCAAATATTGGATATACATGTATATAAAACTCATACTTTTATTTATGCGGTTTTGTTGTTGTTTATCTTTTACATGTCAGCTAGGATCCTTTTACAGTATCATTTTTGGCACAGGTGAGCAAATGCTGGTTTTGTTGAATAGCGAAAGACGTAGCAGAAATGGTACATGTATGCTTTACATACATATGATAACCGAATTAGCACACGGACAAATGTGATGCAGTTTTTGGTTCTGACATATGAAAACAAATAAATAAATAAATAAGTAAAATGAAAAAAAGGGGGATGGGAAGGAAAAATGTAACTCATACTAATAACTCATATGTATACTTCATATAAATACTGGACTTGCAAGGAATTATGTAAAGCACTAGATTTTCTCATGAATAATATTTTTGTGCAATTTGATGGCAAGATATATCAACAAATAGTTGGGATTCCTATGGGTACTAACTGCGCGCCTCTGATAGCAGATGTATTTCTTTATTGTTATGAGAGGGATTTTATGGTTTCTATTTAAAAATCAAAACGTTTTGACCTCATTGACAAATTTAATAATACTTGCATATAACTGGATGAAATTGTGGTCATCGACAACCCTGAATTCGAACAATTTATATCAGCAATATATCCACCAGAGCTCACATTGAATAAAGCTAATACTTGAGATAAATCTACACCTTTCTTAGATTTAAACATCAAAATGATCAACCACCAAATATATACTAATATTTATGATAAACGTGAGGATTTGGATTTCCTATTGTAAATTTCCATTACTTGGATGGCGATGTACCTCGACTCCCATCATATGGTATCAATATATCTCAATTAGTTCGATTTGTCAGAGGCTGCACCGCTGTTTTTGGACTTTCATAAACGAAATCTACAAATTACTACTAAACTTTTAACTCAGGGTTACAGATATCACAAGCTAAGAAAAACATTCGGCAAATTCTTCAGATCTTATTCAGAACTTCTATCTAAATTTGGAAATATTTCTTTTCAACAGTATGTATCCAATGGAATTTCCCATCTTAATTTTTACGGTGATCTCGTATATAAACTAAGGAGGATAAAAGGCTCCGATAACGTTATTTTATCATGTAAAAAAATAGTCAAACGTCTTCTAAATAGACAATATGATATTGAGATCATCAAAAAGACTATAGGTCTTGTATTTGGCCCCTCTACAGCCTTATGCAGACTTTTACTTGAACGTTGCACGATGACTAACAGGGCGGTGGGGACTATATGACGGGCCTTGTCCAAACCTCTTTCAGAGGAGACATGGTCCTGAACCTCGTTCCCTGTGACTGTTAGTCGAGACTCCTACAGATCTAGGATCTTAGCTCGCTTTCAGACTGGCAAACCTCGGTTTATCCTGTTGATGTCACATATATTTTTATACCATTATGTGTTTTACAATACCTTGTTTATATTTTTATGACCTCTCAATATGCGATACCTGTTGACCCTTGTTCTTTACATGGAAGATTATTTATAAAGTTTTAAATGTACTTCCTTTGATTGTTCTGCTGTTACGGTGAGTGGGAAGGTGGGCCCGTAAACCGGTTAACCACACCATTTGTTTGGCTTTTGTCAAATTAAATGACCGTCCTAAGTTGGTATCGTAATTGCACTACAATCAAATATTTTTGTAATGTGTTATATGTTCTAGGATATTATTTATATTCATGTATTATATAGCTCCATGGTGACTTCTGCCACATAAATGAGCCGGTAACTTCTGTTTTTCTTTCAATACACGACTTTCATATTTTACATGATACAGTGAATGGGATAAGTATATAAGCAGTAGAATAAAAAGAACACGTCTAAAATAAGTAAATAATTATCCACATTAACACGCCAGGAAAAATTTTTGTTAATCCCTCTGATTATTGTATTCAAAATACATTAAAACATTAATGAAAAGAAGAAAGTAGGAGACTTTAGTACATGCCAACTTCTACCAAATATAGACAATTTTTCACTTCGCTAAATATTTTCAGACTCCATGGTTCCTCAAAAAATCTATCTCTGATTCCAGCTGCGATATTTTCTGCTCTGTTTCTATGAAATCTCGTCTTGTTTTGTTCAGTTTAGTTCGTCTTGATTCTGAAGAATATTACCTTGATTTTATAGTACATCAGAATCTATCTGTCTCCTTCAGAGGTATTGGATAATCACAAGTCAGTTCTCAGTTCATTCGGTATTACTACAAATGAATCTAATCTCGAGCTACCATAACTTTTTAGGATTCCAAAGATGCATAAAACTCCATATAAGCATCGATTTGTAGCTAAATCTTCCTAGTGTTCCACCAAGCCTCTTTCTATGTTACTCACCAAAATTCGAACAGAAATCAAATATGGTCCCCAGAAATACTACTCTACTGCTTACTTGAGAAGCGGAATCAATCAGATGTGGATCCCAGAGAATTCCAAGTAACTTCTAGAGCACTTGAAATCTCCTATTTTCAATCATGTCACTAGCATCAAATATTTTGACTTTTCGAAACTTTATACAACCATTCCTCATCAAAAACTAAAGAACAGGATCACGTGATTGATATCGAGAGACATGGACGTGTGATTTTTCTTTGTCCCGTTTTTTGGATTAAAATCAGTGAATGAAGGGAATATAACGGACTGGAACTTTACAGGGATTAGTGAAAATAGTGGTAAATACTATACATAACTCTTTTTGAAATTACATTTCACAAATGGCGAGTTTGAAAGGAAAAGATAAAAGTAAACAAAAGCCAGTCGATCCTATTTCCCCTCGGGCGACTCGCAGCACACCTACACCTACACAGGATTTGAGTACGGTTCAAGCTCTGCAAGGAATACAAAATGAACTAAAAAATATAAACGATCGTCTGGATAAATATGAAAACGCTGTTAAAACTGTTGAGGAAATTAAAGCGGATATTTGGAATGAAGATGGGATAGATCACCGCCTAAAATATACCGTGGAACAATCAGAATATAGCGCTTCGGAGATTGAACAACTTCGTGCAGAAAATGGTCAACTACGCAGTCAAATGGAATTATTACGAGCAGTGGTAATCAGGATGGATAATAAAATGAACTTGATGGATAGAGAAATTACTGATTTGCGGGGTAGATCCATGAGGGACAATATCATTATTCACAATTTCCCATATGCACCAAATGAGGATCTCCCAACAGCAGTACCGCAGGCAATAAAAAAGAACCTCGGCGTTGAAGTAGACTTTATCAGGATACATAGAAATGGGACGCGCCCATATAACAACGGGAGGCCAATCACAATTACCGGAAAATTATCCATCAGTAGTAAAAAAGATGACATCCTGAGGGCACAAAAAGAGAAAAAACAAGAAAAAATCCAACTCCCATTCTTCATAACTGCACAAGAACCTGCGAGTGTCTTAGAGGGTCGTAAGCGGCTGTATGATATTTCTGACTCTTACCACAGGCAGAACATCAATACGCGAGTATCGAAAAATAAGGTGATCTTGCCAAACGGATCCACACACCAGGAATTGGTTCCGCACCTGACAAATGCAGATGTCCTGCAGTTTCAGCAGGAGGATGTTGAAAATTTCAAATCCATGGAAACAGTAGCGACGTCACCCATAGAGAAAAGTCAAAGTGTGTTTTACGCCAGTGGTGCAAAAGTGTCGAACGCGCATGAGGTGAAAAATGTGTATAGTAAAGTATGTTGCGACCCCGATTCCGCCGGCTCCCACCATAGGATCCTGGTGTATAGATTCGTAGACCCAAGCGGTACATTGTGTGAGGGATTCCACGATGACGACGAACATGGGGCGGGAAGGAGAATGATGCACTACCTAAGAGAAAACAATATCATAAACGCGGCAGTCGTAGTGACCCGGTGGTACGGTGGCGTCCACATTGGATATGAACGCTTTGCTATCATGGAAAACCTCATATGTGAAGTGGTAAATATGCTGAAGGGGTGAAAATAGTAACCTAAGGCTCCGAATGCCTGTATAATCGGGTTAAATTATGCGTGATGGCACCGACGGGTACATATACATAACTCTGACCGTCTGATGTACTTTATAGACAGACAGAAGAAGGTTTAACTTAACTTTAAATGTTGTTTTGGTATATGTTCCACTAAAATTTGTAGTAAACTCTAAAGAATGTTATAAATATCAAATGCAATTTCAAATGACATACAATTTCATATGCATTTCCGAATTTGAAATTAGATACATATCCGTTATGGTTTTTTCATTTTATTGTGGATTTTGACAAAATATGTTTCCGGTGTGACGGTTCGAAAGAAAGCATGTTATGTAAACATTGAGAACACGTTTACAGTACACGGTAAGAATTAATGTGAATTATAACGTTCATGTATATGCAACTTGTTTTTCGGTCTTTCATCCCCTTGTGAAATTAAGAAATGTCACTTCCCCTTTATCGACTATGCTTTATGTGTGCAATCCAACCGGGACAAAAATCTGCACTTTCAATGGACTCAATCGGTATTCTCACCGTGATTAAAGGAATTTTTACATCATTTGCATTGTTCAACTGGTATGTTTAATGTTAGAAATCAAGTTACTGGTATACCTCTTCTATGTAGATAGGGTATTAAGATTTAGTATATCATGTAATAGAACAGAATCTCTAAGCATGCTCAACTCTCACTTATCGTATTGTCAGTGCCAAGGACTATTAGTATCACATGTTATAGTATTAGATATGCATTGTGTGTTTCTTACGTCATTTATAAGAGACAATGGTTGATATCGTAACAGTTAATTGCCAAGGACTTGGTAATTTTGAAAAAAGAAAAGATGTATTTAATTATTTAAGGAAATACAAAACCAATATATATTGCCTTCAAGATACACATTTTACACAAGCTATGGAAAAAAATGTTAGAAATGAATGGGGTTTCGAATGTATTTTTAGCTCATATACATCAAACTCGAGAGGTGTCTGTATTTTATTCAATAATAATTTTGAGTTCAAAATCAAGAATATTCAAAGAGATGTAAACGGTAATTTTATCATTGCTCATATGAGTGTGGACAGTAAAAGTGTTTGTTTATGTAATATCTATGGGCCTAATGAAGATTGCCCAGAGTTTTACCATGAGGTAATAAATAAAGTAGGTGATATTGGAAATGACAACCTGATTTTATGTGGAGATTTTAATTTAGTCCAAAACCCAGACATATATTATTTTAATTATCAAAATATCAACAACAAGAAAGCCAGATCTAAAATTTTACAATTAAAGGAGGAGTTAGGTCTAATTGACCCATACAGAGAAAAATATCCAAATGTACACAGGTATACATGGAGAAGAAAGACACCTTTAAAGCAAGCTAGACTTGACTTTTTTCTAATGACAGAAACCCTTTTACCTAGCTTAAAGGATTGCCTAATTTATCCTAGTTATAGATCAGACCACTCTATTGTAAGATTAAAATTAGAATTTCACGAATTTTCAAAAAGGTAAGGGGTTATGGAAATTTAACAACTCACTTTTATATGATAAAGATTTTGTAGATTTGATCAATAAAACTATAAATAATACAATGAAACAATATGCTGTACCAATATATAATTTAGAACATATTGGAAATATTCAAAGAGATAATCTACAGTTTACTATAAATGATCAACTTTTCTTAGAAACTTTACTTTTGGAAATTCGAGGTAAATCTATATCCTACTCAAGTTATAAAAAGAAGGTGCAATCTGAGCGGGAAAAATCGATAAAAGATAGAATACAAAGACTGGAAGAGAATGTAGATATGAATACACAGAGAGAACTAGATAATAATAAAATGTTGTTAGAAGATATCAGAAAAGAAAAACTAAGAGGCTCAATGGTACGGTCCCGCGCTAGGTGGATAACAGAGTGTGAGAAACCAACACAGTATTTTCTAAACTTGGAGTCGCGCAATTTTGTTAACAAGATCATAACACAAATAGAGGATAGGGGGACAGTTATAACAGATCAAAAAGAAATCCTAAATAAAACCAAACAATTCTATGAAAATTTATATTCTGAAAAACACGACAGAGGTAAGGATATAATTGATTTACAAAAGGAATTGGGAGGATATAATGTTCCTAAACTTTCAAATATGGAATCATATACCCTAGAGGGCTTAATAACTATTCAGGAAGCTAGTAGAGTCCTTCAGAAGATGAAACATGATAAGAGTCCTGGGTCAGATGGCTTTACTGTTGAGTTTTTTAAAATGTTTTGGAATAACATAGGTGTTTTTGTTGTAAGAGCTATAAATTATGGGTACAGTATCGGAGAATTATCTACAACACAAAAGGAAGGTATAATAACCTGTCTCCCCAAAGACAATAAACCAAGACAATATCTAAAAAATTGGCGACCAATTACACTTCTAAATACAGTTTACAAAATTGCATCTGGTGTATTAGCTAATAGAATAAAGCCACATTTAGACAAGTTAATAAGCAAAGAACAAACCGGTTTCATTGCAGGAAGATATATAGGTGAAAACACCAGGCTCATATATGATATTCTTCAATATACTGAGGACAAAAATATTCCAGGATTATTATTATTTATAGATTTTGAAAAGGCCTTTGATTCTGTATCTTGGACATTTTTACATAAAGTGTTATCTTTTTTCAATTTCGGTTATTCCTTTAGAAAATGGATTTCTGTTATCTATAATAATATTCAATCAAGAGTTAATCAAGGAGGTAATCTATCAAACTGCTTTCTACCTAAAAGAGGCTGTAGACAAGGCGATCCAATATCTCCATATTTATTTATTTTATGTGCTGAGATATTATCTATAAAAACAAGAAATGAGCCTAAAATTCGCGCATTAACGTAGACAGATTTGAGTTTAAAATATCTCAGTATGCTGATGATACCTCCCTTTTGCTGGATGGATCAGAAGAATCACTAAACACATCTTTGAAATTACTTAAATGGTTTGAAGAAATATCAGGACTGAAAGTAAATTTTGAAAAAACACAGGTTATATGGATAGGCAGTAAACGGTATAGTAATGAAAAATTATGTAAACAATGGGGGTTACAATGGGGTAAATCAAAGTTTAAATTATTGGGAATTGATTTTGATGTAGATTTGAGTACAATATGTGAAATAAACTATAGAAAACAAATACTAAAAATGCAATCAGTTATTAAACAATGGAATAATAGAAACATATCACCAATAGGACGAATAGCAATAATAAAATCATTGCTAATATCCCAATTTAATCACTTATTCATTTCATTACCAAACCCTGATAATAATACGTTAACAGAGATTAACAACTGTCTTTTTAAATTTTTGTGGAATTTTAAAATTGATAAGATAAAAAGGGAAGTTATAACTAAAAACTATAGTGAAGGAGGTTTGAATATGATAGATATAAAGGCTTACATTATGGCTTTAAAAACAACATGGATAAGGAGGATTCTAAATACTGAAGGCATCTGGCAAAATCTCATTTTACAAAATATAAATAAAAAATTTCTTTTACAATGTGGTGAACAATATGTATCAGAATATATCAAAACGCATGGAAATAATTTCTGGAAAGATGTTTTCTTTTCATACAAGGAATTGATTGATAAACAAAACAGACATTGTACTGATGAGATTAATATTGCTGAAAGTTCACTATGGAGGACAGCAAATATTCAAGTCAATGGTAAAAATGTATTTTATAGACATTGGTATGAAAAAGGAATAATATATATTAATGATATTTTAAAGGAAGACAATACATTTTTTTCATATGAGGAATTTAATGGGAAAATACGAATTACATACAAATTTTCTGGAATATAATGGTATAGTCAGTTCAATAAAATCATATCTAAGAAAAAGTGAAAAACATATTTTGAAGAAGACATACGGACCATGGATTCCGAATAATATAATAAATATTGTAAAAAAAGAGGGGGGTTCAAAAGAAATGTATAATGTCTTGAAATTGAGAAATATTGATATTAAATCCCAGCAAAAATGGTCAAATATTTTTCTAGAACTGGAAGAAAATGATTGGAGTTCTATTTACAAATCCGTGCTTGGTACTGAGGATCAAAAATTACAATGGTTTCAGTTCAGAATCAATCATTACATATTGACGACAAATAAGTCTGCATATAAAGTAGGAATTCATGACAGTCCAATTGGACTTTTTGTAATGAAGAAGTAGAAACTATAATACATCTCCTATGGGACTGTAACAAAGTACAAGAGTTATTGTTTAAATTTATGGATGAAGTGGGACAAATCTCAGCAGACATAACAGAAAAATTTTCAAAAAGATACTTTTTACTAGGACCTTTTAAAAAATCATGTGACAGTATTGTTTTACTAAATGTAAAATTCTATATTTACAAAACGAAATGTCAAAACTTGGATTTATCTATTGAAAGTTTAAAAGTTTATCTTAGATATATGTTCAAAGTCTATAAAACTGTGTATGAAAAGAAAAGGAAAAACAGATGATTTTGTAAAGGAATGGAGAAAATTTATACCAGTCCTTGGCACATGAGCATACATGTGTATATGGGTAGAATTATTATTGTGATTTACTTCAAATGTAAAGAGATAAGTGTAGATACATGCTGATACTTGCACATTATTAGAAGAAATATACAAACATATATATATATATACATATACTAAATTTTCACATTAAAGGTATGCAAAGTTTTGTATTTATTGATAAACACTAAAGATGATAAACATTAACCAAATTATTAATATACCGGTATGTGTATTTTCAAGGATGTATCATGTAGATGTTGTTATGATGATATAATAATCTTTATAACATCTCAGGAAAAAGACTTTACATTGATACCAGTATCATACCATATGTATTGTATATATTGCATAAATGTGTATGTTTTGAATGTCTAGAATAAATGATTGAAAAAAAAAAAAAAAAAAAAAAAAAAAAAAAAAAAAAAAGAACAGAATAACATCAATTATTCAAAACGCCTTTTTGAACAAAAAAGGAATTCGCAGATATAAATATCTCGTTTTAGGCCACAACGACACATATTTTGTAATAGAACAGTCTAATTCCAGCAGCAGGTATACAGAAAAAGAGATCATCCAAATGTTAGAATTTCTTATAGATAATATTTTTATGACATTTGGTGGGAAAATGTTAACAGATTGTTGGCATTCCTATGGGTACTAATTTCGCTCCTCTTCTCGCCGACATATTTTTGTACTCTTATGAAGCAGAATTCATACAGTCTCTGCTCTCTAAAGGCAAAAAACAATTAGCATCTCGGTTCAACTTTACATACAGATACATCGATGATGTTTTAACAACCCTGTATTTGAGGATCACCTCAACATCATATATCCAAAGGAACTCGAGATAAAAGATACTACAGAGAGCGCATCTTCTGCTTCATACTTCGATATACTGCTATCAATTAGTGACGATGGTTCATTAGTGACCTCTCTCTATGACAAACGTGACAATTTCAAATTCATTATTACCAACTTCCCTTTTCTGAGTAGCAACATACCTTCCTCTCCCGCATATGGCGTCTGCATTTCACAACTTATACGCTATGTCAGGGCTTTCTCTAAATGCGAAAATATCGTCCTGAGAGCGAGGCTTCTTGCCACGAAAGTACTCTTACAAGGATATATTGAGGAACGTTAGAAATTGAAACTGAGGAAGTTCTATGGTCGTTATAGGGATCTATTGCAATTTCAGATTCCTCTTTCAAGAATGTTAACCGATATTTAGGGACCTGACCATACTAAATAACCATCTTAACGTTTTGATTATACTTGATTTGACATTATACGTGTATACATGTATATACAGATATTTGTTCACCTGCGTTTCCGACACCGGAATTTCAGGCAGGCAGCATTTCTTGCCTTGAATGGGAAATCTGACTTCGTGTTCCCGTCTCCTTCGTATGTTTATGCGTGTATATTTATGTACATGTATTTACCTCCTCGATTTGAAAGGTTGTTGCAGGACTTTGCGAAGGGTGTTGCATGCAACCTGGGGACGCTTACTCCTCCCGGGCACCTGGTCTCACCTCGATTTTTTTGGGGTTCGCATTTGTCTGAATATGACTCTAAACACGATATTTTCCCCGTTATTCAATGGACTATGAGATAAGGTTTACCCTTCGGTACTTCTACGTTTTTTACCTTTCTCATAATAGTCTGTATATATGACTGGCAGGAATTCGCACTGACAAAACTAACTATATACAAAATGACTACCGTGAGATGTTTGGTGTCCATGATTCTTTGATCAGAATTCAACTCTTCCTAGAACAGAAGATGATCTTAACACGCATTATCCGTTCTTCTGACAACTTTATTTTAATACAACCTGAACGAGATTTCTCATTCTCCTTATTTTTTCAGTGGCGTAATGAGGAAAATATAGAGTTATCAATCATAGATAAAAGCGATTGTTTGGGGGTTCAAATGGGGGATATATTATGTCCCTATCTATTTACCAAAACCAAGATAGCATTTCCTAGGTTTATATTTTGTAAAAAAAACGTACTGAAAAGATGAATGCTTAGAATTAGTTATAAACGTACTGTGTTTGATTGTTTTTATCAAACACAGTACGTTTATCCCCATTCTAATTCACAATAACACAAACATCCTTTTTCTCTTTTTTTTTCTCTTTGAAATTGCCCCCAAATTCCTCGTTGCTAAGGGACGAATAGCGCCATGTTTACATTTTCTTCCGATAAACAAAAAAGATCTAAAGGCAGACCCAGGCCTATCGAGAAACGAATTCATATTTATTGTATTGAAATAAGAATTTATGTCATTTTCATATTTTTCTTAAATTGTTGGACACAAATTGATCCATATGAGTTAACTGGATATCACGTCGTGACGTGAGCACAGAACAGACATCTAGTGCAGTTTTGCCGCGGCGAAGTTAACAGCATGGTTATTGAGCATGGGGGTACGTTGTCAGTGTTGTTGACCGTAATAATTGTGCACATAAATGGTTGAATTGGAGACTGCAAATTGTCCTTTATAAGAGACATAGGATGGGCGTTGAGAACACTGAAACGAAGTTGTTATAAAAAGTATTGTTGACAGATTGAGCCAGAGACAATTCAGACAGAGGTTGGCGAAAACGAGAGAAACTCCTGGAATCAGATGTAGAAAACGGATCAGATGATGCAGAGGAAGCAGTACATGTAGCTGAAGTAGCTGTTGCCGTTGGTGCTCTTTGAATGATTACAAAGTACTCGCGTTTCTGGGCATTGGAAGAGTCCGCATTGTAGCTTCTGACACTTGCTTCGTTTCGATGCCCAGAAACCTTCACAATTTTCGTCTTTCTACTCCCGCGTGTGCCAGCAATGTAATTATAGTTGCCCTGACAGAGTGGTTGGTATAAATTCTAGATATGGAGGCATCTTTGGAAATGGACTTCATCATATCGTTGAGTATTCGTACTCCAACTGCTCTTGATGTGTACCATACAGCATCTTTCTCTGTTACATTTGGCCTCGGCCTCTGGCTGGAAAAAAGGATGAATTCTTGGGATTAAGCTTCTGTAAGTACTTCTTCGTGATTTTATGGGACAGTTGTCTAGTCGAGTGGTAGACATTCTTGTTATATTTTCATAATCTCTATCTTTTAAGTTGTCGCCATTGTGACTTTTTGTGGCCTTGTTATATCTCATTTCAGCATATTCATTTCCTTCCTCATCAACTTTCAAAATGAAGCAATCATATCTTAATTCTTTAAAATTTTCTCTACCTCTCCTAGCAAAGCTGATTGAAATGTCAAACCATACTTTCCTTTGCAGGGATCTTGGATTACTGTTTGCTCAGAACGTTGCAATTTGTCAAGATCAACTGTTGAAATTGGGGGATGATGTGCCCTCTTATCATGTCTCTCCTGTTTAAGTTTCTTTATATCAGCTATGAACATTTGATTGGATTTATGGACATCCTTGCTTTTCATTTTGCTGATGGACTTGTTGTAAGGAGAATTCCTCAGGTGTCTGTTAATTGAGGCCCTGATACCGACAAATGTACATTTACTATACAGCTGTCCCTCGGAATACCTCAATCCAGCATAAAAACGTCCAAGGATGTTGTCTAAAGACTGTGTGGACAGGTGTTCGAAATCTGGATCCATTCCACGCTCTGTCAACCAATCAAACCAAAAAAAAAAAGGGGGGGGGGAGGTGAGAGTTATATTTTCCCCTAATTTTTCTCTTCTTTATTTATTTTACTTTTTTTACTTTTTTTTTTTTTTGGACACAGTAATGTTAACAAAAATAGGAACTTAGTTAATGTCAGAATTTCAGTTCAAGATCTATTTGGTTGGCCTCATTATATTAGTTTTTGCATATTGGTATTTAATAGAACCATGTTCCATATTCTTTCAATAAACCAAAAAAAAAAAAAAAAACCAAAAAAAAAAAAAAAAAACACGTAAAGACAATGACAGAAGTGTGGAGAAACAAACTGATATTATTGTATTGACATAAGAATTTTCCTCTCTTCATTCCTTAAAAAATGTACTGTTAATGACAGTCTTTGACATTGTTTTCTTTAAAGCATTACATAATTGGATATAATGAATTAATAATTATTTTTTAAAGCATTACCAAACATTGCCTGTAAACAATGATATTTCAAATTTGGTTTTAAAAACTAGGTTTTTCGTTTGTTTATTGTGTTGTTTTTATGTTCATTTTTAAAAAGAGAAGATACAGTGTATCTTTCCTTTTTCCTTCATTCTAATTTTATTTACAAATTTTCAAACATTTTTAAATGGGACTTATGCACTGTATACTTGTGATTACATGGTTATTTATTACATTATTATATCTGTATCCTCTTTTACATGTAATAAAGAATAAGTTTTTGTTTTTAATCCCAATAAATATTTATAATCTCATTTTTTCATGTAGATTTAGGCTTTCATTAAAATGGTTGGTTTTCTATTTCCGTAGTTTACCCTACGGTCGTTTTTGCATAAATATTATACCAAAATCATATTCTTTTAAAATATGAAGTAATTTTACAAAATTTCTCATTCGCACAGCACAGTTATTTTGTTGGGAAATAACAAACTAACTATTTTGAATGGGTTTCCATTTTTACATTGCACACTGATATCCATAATATTATTTAAACTTAGTGTAAAATTGTATTGTAAATTTTCAAAGTATATAATAAATTAAAACTAGAATTTTAATGGGTGAAAATACGTATGCAATGCTGCATAGGATAATGTATGGATGGTAATGTAGTAGGAGTGGCAGATTATGACTGTAAGTCATGGGCTCTAGGTTCGATTCCAAGATTGCACCATTAATTTCAGCGCTCTCATTCTTATTTTTTGAAACAGGGTCTGGTTTTTTTTCAGATTGGGAATCAAACACAGTACCTTTATCCCCTAATTATTTTTACTTGGTCTTTGACAGTAACAATAAAACTTTTTGTACTACTGAGAACTCTGGTTATTTATATTTTATGTGGAATATTGAAAGTGTCTTGCTTTGCGTTTTTTATTAGAACCTGCTAGAGGCGCTAGCACGGAGTTCATCTAAGTCCGCCTCTGACAGTGACGGAAACCGGGTCGTGTCGTCTGCACCATCGGCATTGTCACACTCGGCGTTTTCTTTATTGGTAGAAATCTACATGATGGGTTAAGGTAAAGGAAAAGGTCCAACGTAGCTATTAAATCGCAGTCATCGATAGACCCGACGCTTGACGTTGGTGTTGCCGGTAAGCAAATGTGAAAGGTCGCCATTGTTTACGTTTCGCAAGAGTGCGTAGTAATACATAAAATGTGATGCGGCTCTTGAAAGTTAAGTGCAGTATAACGTGGTTATACATGTCTGTGAGTTTTCGTCTCGGCCAATGAAATTGGACAATAGAATTTAAGTGAATTAAAATAAATTTTGGAAATCCAGGGTAACGCGCAGATTTCAGATACACCGGATATCAATTGATTTCATCTGACATTAAAGTGCAATGATTTACTTTTTATTTTTACTAATTTTGTGTGGCATTTCAAAACCAGTGTCATTTTCTTTGCATTCCAACGACATAGATAATTCTCAATGTTAATATTTTGTTGTGTACGTCTCTTATTTCTATATAATTCCCTCTTCTTTTTCTTATTAATTTCACTTTCGTTTTCATAATCTTTCTGCATTGTTCAATTTACCTGTTCACCAGATGAGCACTCCTATGTAAATTTAGATTCCGTAGTCTACAAACTTGTCCGAAGGTCTCTTGCAGTCTATTTAAAGTTGACCCCGCAGCTATTTACAATACTTTTTTTCCCAGTGACCAAAGACTACAGACCTTGGCATGCCTCTGAAACTAAATATCCTCCGCAATGCTAGAACTATAAGCATTGACCTTTTATTTCTAAATTTTGTATGTTCTCTGGTTTCTTAATTTTTGGACTTGTGGTTTGGATTTATTCATCATCTTTACATTTTAACTTTTATTGCAAGTATTCGAGTCATGCAACCTTAAATGATTAGGGGCTATATTGTGCTCAAAATAACCCTGGTGTGATGTAATATATATAGCAACTGTGTAATACGTCTAACGCCAGATTAGCTTATCTTGTTTACCTCAACAGTATATGCAGAAATGCATGACTGACTTATAAAAAAATATTGCTTAACTGACTGTGTAAATTTATGCACATCAATTTGGCAGTTTGAAATCTACTCCAGTATATCCTACTCACGATGTGATGCTCCAATATCATCAATCTGATGAAAACAGATCTACTTAGGGAGCAACCATTTGATTTTTAGAGGGGGAGGGGGCGCCAGGAAGACGTTCATCGGCCAGAATATTTTTTGGGGAAAATTCAGAGCCGGATTATTGTTTTTACTTATTTTTTCCCCAAAATTTGAGCCGGATTTTTTTTTTTGGGGGGGGAAGTCTTTCTGCCCCCCCCCCCCCTAAAAAAATCAAATGCTTACTCCCTTACAATCCCTGATATTTACTTGAATTCTGCTTCTTTGAATCCTGGAGGAGGTGAGTTAGGTGCACATGTATCATAATAAGATTAGGTCAACATAACAGTGGCAGATCCAGAATTTCCGGTAAGAACGGCGGATTCGCGCATATTAAAGTAAGGTTTTTGCGGAATTAATCAGCCAGTTTCCGTAAGAACTCTGGAGTTTTACTCATATTATTTCACTTTCAACCTTATCATTTATATATGCCTTGTTAATTTGTGGTAAAAAAGGCACTCCCTTCTTAGTTCACCACTGCATACAATGACAGGAAATATCGAGCGCAGAGTTGGAGTGGGGTGGATTGTAGAATGTATTATATATCAAAGTCATAGATATGTTATTTGATATTCGTTAATTACATACTAAGTTGATTGATTGATTTAATTGATTTTTCCTTGATCGGAAAACGCTTTTCTATTCCATCACTTACAGATATATTTTGCCATGAGAAGATAGTTTAACTGTGTATTATAATATATGTCCGCAGCGACTGAGGGCGGTATATAAATGTGACAACAGCTTATCGATTTTTATGTTGAATTACCACAAGCAGTGTAAGGGTTATTCCACGATCCATACACTTAACCTGCATCCCATATAACATTTTCCCTTAACATTTGCTACAGTTATCTACCTTATTGCATTACAACTCTCGGACTTTATCCATCACTGCCAATACAGAACTGCTTGATTTGACTTTTGTAATAAAATCCCATTGTTTGTGAAAATATTTTATTAGATTGAAAAATTATTGAGTAATTACGACTGAAATTACAAAATTCCTCATGATAATTAGTAAATTTCTAAAAATATAACTAAATCTAAATGGAGGAAGTCGGATAGTTGTAATCCAACATGAACGCTATGCTGGTAGTGTGGCATCACATAGGAAGACTCTATACACATACTCATCCGTAAAGAAAGAACAAATATTTATTGTATCTTTGAATCTACAGAGAACAAACCACGCACGTTGCAGTGTCGCCGTCTTTATATGGTGGACACGGCAGCGACCCACATTTGTAGCTCACAGCGTGGATAAGTGCGCCATTGTCATTATTTCGACCGCCATGACGAGCCTGTGATTGTTCGTCCATACATATGTATTCAGTAGTGGCTTGATAATTATAGTGGGTTGTTGCCAAGTAGCCGTAGTATTGCCTCGTCCAATCACCGTAACACTGGACTCTGGCCGGAATCATCACGGTCTGGATACCTAGAGTGCTACGACACACAGCGCATGGTACGTTATCACCATCTACAGGACCAAATTCATTTTCATTATACTCTCCCCCATAGATAAAAGCATACACTGAGTCTGGTAGATTACGCAACTGTTGGGGTACTTTTGGCAGGCATAGATAGTTACTAGCTCCTCCCCTGTGGTTATACCATGATCCTCCTACCAAACCTAAAACCAGAATAAATCAATGTCAATCAAGGAAAATCTTCTCTATTATAGAATACATGTTTGGTTGCTTATTGTTTTACGCTTCTTTAAATTTATTTTACTTTGGTGGTTGCGAATTCTGCTTTGTACATGTACATGTAAATAAATAACACATAAAGAAACACTACACATTATTATCCACATGACTTTTATCAAATGCTATAATGCTTAGCGCATTTAAATGAAAGGATTTGGGGTATACAAAGCGACTTTTGTGAGCAAAAATTGTTTATTTATTCTCATTTATTTATGATTTATTTATTTATTTACATCTGTATTTTTTTATCTATTTATTTATTTAACATTTTCCTTCGAATGACTTCTTATCAACACATACACCTCGTTTTGGCCTGCGACACAAAGCTGGTCAATCTAATGAGGATGTTTAATGAGATGTCATTCATAACCTTCGTTTTATTGTCTCATCTAAAGAATGTGTAATAAAATGGATCTTGAGAGAAAAAAAGGTTGAGTTGGATGGAGGCTGACTGTCAAATGAAAATGTAGAATGTGTAATAAAATCGATCTTGGAAATAAAATAAAGAATAAATGTTCCGTAACATGACATTGATTTACTTTTTGATAATCTCCACATATAGTGTTAACAAGCAAACTAAATAATAAACATATAATTGTTTTCATTCTTAATTTAACGGTACAAAATGATAAGTTAATAAAGGATTATTTATAAAAGAAACGAAACGAAAGAAACGAAACGAAAAAGTACGGTATCAATCTGAACTCTGAGGACAAGTAACACGTGCACACTGGACATGATTCCTTTTGAAAGTCATGTGAAGTAATGCTATTAAAAACCTTACCTGAATATACAGTTTTAGTGACAAATTAAAAATAACTTACCCGAGTATACGATTTGACTAGTGTTTGCAGGACAATCTCGCCGTCCCCATCTGACAAACACGGAACCTACGAAGAAATACAAAAGTCTTACTTATTAAAATAATCCGGAGATACATTATAAAAAAAGAACTGAATCTGACTCAGCTGTGTCAGTCAAGTCGACATGGACATGCAAAGCGAACAAAGATTAACACATAGAACATCAGCACAAAAATAGAATGAAGACAAGAATAACACTTTTTTTCATTTTTGGTAGTTATGTATTTATTTCAAATGGCAGATGTGTACAGGTGCAAAATCTTTTGTATTAAAAAGAAAAGGCAGACGGTAACAAGCATATAGAAATACAATATACATGGCTGTGTTTGCCTGAAGTTTACTATGTTAATCCAAATACATTTAAATATAACAAATTGTTCAATTCAAAAAATAGCATTCTGCAGTTTAAATTAAGTAAGTTTATTTCTTTTATTAAGGACAGAGTCCAACCTCCAGGTTAATTATTTCATTCCGCATGTGCTGATATTTATGTACTGTATATTTGTATATATTGTATATGTTCTCTGCACTGTTATTTTTATGTGCAGTTTATGAGAATAAAGATATTTAGTATTTAGTGGCTTATTTCATACAACGACAACAACAACAACAAATAATAATAATAATAATAATAGTAATAATAATAATAATAATAATAATAGTAATAATAATAATAATAATAATAATAATAATAATAATAATAATAATAATAATAATAATAATAATAATAATAATAGTTATAATAGTAATGATAATAAAATAACAAAATAGAAATCAGTATTTAGACTTTTGGTATTTTCATGACTTTATTTATAACTATTTTACATGCATATTGTTTTGAAACCAAATATGAAAATATATAGATATACAAAATAAAGGTTAGTATTCCTTTCCTAATTCTCATATGGTCACTTACGGTCACTTACCTTGTCCTTGTTTCCTCCAATAGTTTATCTCCGATTCCAGCTGAGTCAATCTTTGTTCAGTGTTTTGTGCTGCTTTGTTTTGTTCATTTTGTGTTTTGCAATCGAGTTTTTTCAGGCCGTATTCGAGCGCCTCTATTTTCGTTCTGAGTTTTTCGTTCGACAGGTCCCAGTATGCTGTAGAAACACTAATTTTATTTATCTTCTTGAGGATTGTACCTTGGTTTTGCAGTACTGTCTGTAATCCCTTCTGGTCCGAATCCACACTACCAAATACAGAAATGGCAAAAATGGCTAAAATCAGACATTTCGTATCCATGGCTTTTGTGAAGTCGCACGCTTTCTTCTGTATTTAATATTGTATTATAAAGCTCGCAGAATGTCGCCTGTATTAGCTATATAGTATTCGGTCGGTTTCAGGAAAAGGTAAATAGCATTATGAAAACATGTTGATCGTGTATCCTGGTGTAGGTGGCGTCAGCTGGAATTGAATGTGCTCGAGAGAAGTCACGTAAAGTGATACTGAAACTAGAGAATGGGGTAAATAGGGGGGAGTGTGCAACATCCTGGATATTAGAATCCGAACCATGTATGATCTAAAGATATCATATTAGTAGATAATAAATGGATGGATGGATGGATGAATGAAAGGGTGATTAATCATTTAATTCGTTTATTTATTTATTCATTCATATATCCATCAGGTGTACATTACTTAAGTCGTATGGTGGTATCACTTAGATGTTAAGCCTTTTCTTATTCGTACCAATGTGAAAGAAAAACAACCAAAAATAGAAGATGAGATTTATAAGTCTGTGCTGATATGGGAAACCGATTTCTAGAGTCGTTTCCCTTTTTATCTTATATTTTTTTTACTTTATTATGTATTTATTTGTTTCATTTTGCTATTATTATTATTATTATTATTATTATTATTATTATTATTATTATTATTATTATTATTATTATTAATATTATCATTATTAATATTGTTATTATTATTATTTATTTATTATTATTTTTTATTTTGTTCTCAAAACCTACACTCTCAGTCCTCAGTATAGAGTCAAATGTTTATTTATCGGGGTAGAGAAAGCTCTGACCTTCGGATGACACATTATAAAGAACTCAGCAACGTGTCACTATAGAGAGACGAGTAATACAACACACCTCTCAGTATTCTAATTCAGGACTGTGTCACAGATAACAAAGTAGGCATGTAGCTGACATAAAAGCGACCATATTATAATACTAAGTCGAGATGAAAAATTTCCGAAATATGTATTCAGTCAAAGTTGAATGATAAAATGAGAGGGGAGCTGGAATGATGTTAATATTGGACGTCGTGATACGTTTCCGCTTCGAACTTTACACAGTTTTTCCATTTAATGTTAGGCATTCAATTTCAGGTTAAGAAAAAATAGGTTTAATTATAACAACAAAATTTGTTTTGTTTTGTTTTGTTTTGTTTTTTTTTTTGGGGGGGGGGGGGGGTGGGGTGTGTTTTTGTTTTTTATTCGTTTAAAATTTTTACAATATTACTACACTGGACTGTGGTGGGAATCATCACGGTCTTGATATCAAGTCAGCTACGATACACAGTGCATGGTACATCATCACCATTCATCATAACACTGGATTCTGACCGGAATCATCACGGTCTGGATACCTAGAATACTACGACACACAGTATATGGTACGTCATCACCATTCATCATAACACTGGACTCTGGTCGGAATCATCACAGTCTGGATATTTAGAGTGTTACGACACAAAGCACGTGGTATGTAATCACCATTCATCATAACATTGGACTCCGGCCGGAATCATCACGGTCTGGATACCTAGAGTGTTACGACACCCAGCACATGGTACGCGATCACCATTCATCATAGCACTGGACTCTGACCGGAATCATCACGGTCTGGATACCCGGAGTACTACGACACACAGCACATGCTACGTCATCACCATTGGCAGGACTAAATTTATTTTGATTTATTCTCCGCCATTGAAAAAAGCAGATTTTAAGTTTCTTCCTTTACTCGTACGAAGCTGAATTCATTCAGTCTTTGCTTTCGCAAGGGAAAAAAAAAAAAACAATTGGCTCTTGGCTTCAATTTTACTTACAGATATATAGATGACTTGCTTTCAATTAATAATCCTTCATTCGCGGATTACCTTAGCATCATCTATCCAAGTGAACTGGAGGTCAAATAAACCACAGAAAGTAGGAATTCTACTTCGTATTTAGATTTTATGTTGTCTTTCGACATTAATGGACAATTGAACACCTCACTCTATAACAAACGTGACGATTTCAATTTCGCTATCACAAACTTTCCTTTCATAAGTAGCAACATTCTATTATCGCCCGCATACGGCGTATTCATATCTCAGTTAATACGTTATTCCAGAGCATGTTCAAATTACAATGACTTTGTTCTGAGGGCTAGGCGACTTTCAGTTAAGCTGCTACGACAAACAGCGCATGGTACGCCATCACCATTTACAGGACCAAATTCAATATTATCATATTCTCCACCATAGATAGAAGCCCTGCACTGAGTTTGGTAGATTACGCAGCTGTTGCGGTACTTTTGGCAAGCAGAGATAGTTACTAACTCCTCCCTTGTGATCATACTATGATCCTCCTACCAGCCCTAAATCAATGTCAATCAAGTAAATTCTTTTCAATTGCAAAATACTTCTTTGATTGTTGTTTTTTTTATTATTATTATTTTTTTAATATTGTTATACATTTTTCCAATATTATTTCACTTTAATGAATTCGAAGACTGCTTTCTACATGGCTCCATCATAGTAAATTAATAACACAAAAAGAAGAAATGAACATTACTGGCCACATGACATTTATGAAGTGTCATTCGTTTTAGCTGATTTAAATCTATTTATTTAACATTTCCCTTCGGAGGAGGAATTTTTATTAATTCATACCCCCCGTTTTGGCATACGTTACAATCCCACCCGTTGCAATGAAGGATATTTTAAGTGAAAAGTAAATATTCGATTACACGCATATCTGTAGATTTCCAACATGCACTGGAAACAGTTTGCAGTAAAATGGGGGTAACATGCTTGTGTTTTCTTTTCTCTGGCATGTCATCGGTGACGTACAGGTCGAAAATTGAATTTTTGGACGACGCGTAAGTGGATATTTGTGACCTGTCAATCCACGATTACTTTTCGGAAATCTGAAAACAGAAGCATCTTCTCCTACAAAACAGATTATCTGTCTTTCTATTCAGTAAATTTGTACCATATGAATTTTCAAAAAGATTTTCAATTAAATGACTTGCAGGATGTAATTCAACCGATTTTGTTTTTTTTTTTTTTATATATATTTTATGAATTCCAATCATTCAGCCACGAGCATCACTGAAGAGACATAACTTGTCGAAACGCGCATATGGTGCACAAAATTAAAAGGTATATGTTCTATATTTACTATATGGTCTTTATTCAGTTATCTTGTTACATAATATTTAGACCATATACATGCACACTGATAATATCGAAGAAAGCTTAACACCCACACAAACACAAGTAGGTAGCATTAATTAATGACTGATACTTCAAAGTGAAAAGAAAAATACCTGGGTACACGATTTGACTAGTGTTTGCTGGGCAATCCTGACGTCCCCATCTAACGAATACGGAACCTTCAAATGAATTCAGAGATACAGATCAAAAATACATGATGCAATTGTCCGTTGATAATAAGACTATTTCATGTTAATGTGACCTCTTATTAGATTTCAAAAATATGGTACTCACTGATGAAAAAAAAGCTGCGTCATTCGATTGTGGCATTATCCAGGAAATCCCGTCGTAATAAGACTCTGGCAAAAGGAATATTGTGGGTGGAAAAATTTTATTATATCATGCATCATATATTATTAGCTACATATTAGCTACTGCGACCCGTAGTATTCAGGTTTATATTGATTCGACTTAAAATGTTGTAACAGAACTTTTTGCGACGGGTGTTGCATGCAAACAGGGGACGCTTACTTCTGCCAGGCACCGTGGGGTTCACATTGGTCTGAATATGACACTGTACACGATATTCACCTGTAATTCTAGATATGCTTACCTCTTTGATACTTCTTCGTCGTTATCTTGATAGATATCTGCCCTTTGCTAGTTTTTGGAAAGCATATAGGAATTATTTTCGTCGATGTAAGATATACTGTATCATTCTTATCAGTGTCAAATATTGGATATACATGTATATAAGATTCATACTTTTATTTATGCGGTTTTGTTGTTGTTTACCTTTTACATGTCAGCTAGGATCCTTTTACAGTACGCTTTTTGGTACAGGTGAGCAAATGTTGATTTTGTTGAATAGCGAAATACGTAGCAGAAATGGTATTCCTAACATACATATGATAACCGAATTAGCACACGGAAAAATGTGATGCAGTTTTTGGTTCTGACATATGAAAATAAATAGATAAGTAAAATAAAAAAAAAAAGGGGGGGGGGAGGAAAAATGTAACTCATAATAATAACTCATATGTATACTTCATATAAATACTGGACTTGCAAGGAATTATGTAAAGCACAAGATTTTCTCATGAATAATATTTTTGTGCAATTTGAACTTCTATCTAAATTTGGAAATATTTCTTTTCAACAGTATGTATCCAATGGAATTTCCCATCCTAATTTTTACGGTGATATCGTATATAAACTAAGGAAAATAAAAGGCTCCGATAACGTTATTTTATCATGTAATAAAATAGTCAAAAGTCTTCTAAATAGACAAAATGATATTGAGATCATCAAAAACACTATAGGTCTTGTATTTGGCCCCCACTGCACGAAAAATCGCCTTTTCTTAATCACAAAAGGCTATTAAAAGGCCAACTTTTGATTGCCTTTAATCACATTTCGTAAATATTTAATTTTTTCATAAAAGGTTCAAAAGATGAAATTTCGTTAACCTTTAATTTACAGAAAATGTATACAAATGGCCCACTTTTCTTAAACACAAAAGGTAACAACACATGGACTTTCATCTTCATTTTTTTATATGAAAGACCAACTTTTCAAACTTTTTCGTGACAGTGTGCATCAACTTTCAAAACATTTAAGTGATTTTTATCAACTTTAAGATTTAAAAAAGTCATTGAAAGATGAGCTTTCATTATCTTTGTGATTTGAAAAGGTGAAATGGCATCTTTTTTATCATAAAAGGCGACTTTTTGATAATGAAAGTTATTCAAAAGATGGCCTTTTATCTTCTTCTTTATACTGAAAGTTAATAAAAGATGCCTCTTCTCACTTTGATGATCTTTAGAAAAGTTCAGTGATGACTATTCATCCATTTTTTGCAGTTATGAAAATCCATAAAATCACCTTTTATGTTATGAAATATGTGGAAAGAAGACCTTTTATCACCTTTTTGCTCAACAAAGGTCTATGAAAGATAGCCTTCTATCGCCTTTTACAGTATGAAATATGTGGAAAGAAGACCTTTTATCACCTTTTTGCTCAACAAAGGTCTATGAAAGATAGCCTTCTATCACCTTTTATATTATGAAATATGTGGAAAGAAGACCTTTTATCACCTTTTTGCTCAACAAAGGTTTATGAAAGATAGCCTTCTATCACCTTTTATAGTATGAAATATGCGGAAAGAAGACCTTTTATCACCTTTTTGCTCTGCAAAGGTCGATGAAAGATAGCCTTCAATCACCTTTTTTATGTTGAAGTATGTGAAAAGATTACCTTTTATTGTCTTTTTTGTTTTATGCAAGTCTATCAAAGACAGTCCTCAATCAGTTTTTTTTTATCATGAAATTTGTAGAAAGATGACCTTTTATTAGCTTTTAACTCTAATGAAGGTCAATGAAAAAAAGCCTTCAGTCACCTTTTTTATGATGAAATATGTGGAAAGATGACCTTTTATCATCTTTTTGCTCTTATGAAGGTCCATGAAAGATAGCCTTCAACCACCGTGTGATTCATGAAATATGTCATTAACATCAATTCATACAAATGGGCATTCCTGTCAGTTTTAAATATAAAATTATGACTATAAATGAGTAAACAAATGAGTAGACAATGTATAATGTGTAACAACTATCTTTTATTTTTCACCAGAAATAATATATAATAACTGAAATCCAAAATAATTAATAATTAATCACAATGACTTGATATTATATATGCTATGGAAAGGGTCTATGATTTTTGAATATACATGTATATGGTATTTACCAAAAAGTCTGTATGATTTTACATTTAAATAACAAAATAGTTAAACTAGTTTCATATTGTTAATATTACGTGCTAAAAATCTTTAAATGTTAATATAAAATGAAAATTTGTATTATTCTTCATGATTTATGACAAAAATCATCAATATGACTAGTAAGTTAATGACAGTTATAATCAATTTTGACTGTGACATATATGAAATATGATACAATACATATGTAACATGCAGGTAAACAAAATTATGACAAAGGTTTTAATACAATTATGCTTACAATATATTTACTATATGTACCAGTACACACAATATACATTTATATATAAGCCATTTTCAAATTGACATGTATTATTAAGTAAATTTAACCACCTCACACATTTTCTTATAATCATAAAAACACTTACAATTATGTACCTATGTCATCATTATATAATAACAACAAGAGCATTGTTTAACATGGCCTGTAACTTTCTTTGAAATGAGGGAAATTAAATGGCATGGAAACATTTTCCCCTTTGTCTGTTATGGACAACCTGGAGATGACAAATGGATATTTAGTCACCTTGTCTATTTCTGGAGAAAAGGAAATAATTTAGAAAAAAGCAAGAGGAACATCTAGTGTAGCTTAATATGCCTGTCACTTACTTTGAAGCAGATGAATTTGAACATATGGTAATATTATCCCCACAATTGGGTCCATGGTAATATCTTTATGATTTATTCTAATCCATAACAAGAGGCCCAAGTGGGCCTATATCGCTCACCTGAGTACCCTGACCTTTGAGAAAGTATTAATTGAAGGGAACAATCTACACTGAAATCATTTACTCCTTACAAATGTCAACTAGATCATCAGCCAAGCAGAATAAAAATAGAATCAATTCTTCACACATACTTCAGACCTGAATAACTTTGTAAAATCACAGAACCCTTTTGTGACCTACTTTTGCCTTAGGCGGTGGCACCTGTTGAGAGAGATCTTGACAAAAACAATAAATATACTAGAGAGTCATTCTTACCAAGCTTCATATAAATCCTTCACAAAGAAGAAAATGTGGATAACCCTCCCCCCCCCCCCCACCCCACCCCCACCCCTTTTTTTATTAAAAAAATATAATAATAAAATATCTAAAAATTGAGATAATGAAAAAAAATTATTTCACTGTAATAGTTCTTATCAAAAATTTAAGTAAAAAAAATTTGCCCCCGGCAGGATTTGAACCCACGACCTTAGGATTCCCTTAAACCTTTCATAACCAGTAATATTACAATCTTTAAATCTTCATAAAAGATCTAAAAATTAAGATATTGACAAAATACCTTCACTGTGGCATATTTTACCCTAAATATGATTAGATAAAGCCAAATTACAGCATCAGATTACAATATGAGGAGCAATAATGAGGAAAGTCCCTTGTGTTTACATTGAAAATACTAAGTCCAAAAACACGTTGTAAAACATAAAAAATTTTATTTCGAAACGGAACCAAAAATAACAACACTTCTTCACACATCCCTCTAGATCATTCCTATGCATTCGATTTGTCTCTGTATGCACCCAGTCTGAAGAAGTTTGTCAAAGGAGGGTACCCTCAGTGACCTACTTTTGCCTGTGGTGGCGCCACCTGTTGATGGATCCGAACAAAAAATAACAACACTTGTAGGGGACCTTGAGTACTTCATGCATACCAAGTTTCATGAAATTCTGGTTCTGAAGAAGTTGAAAAGTTAACGACAGGCAGACAGATGGACAACAGACAACGATTGATCACAATAGCTCACTTGAGCCTTCACCTCAGGTGAGCTAAAAAATCATACCAAAATTCAAACAAGTACAAACTCAAGATAGAGGCCAA
Organism: Pteria penguin; assembly: GCA_035048485.1. NCBI lineage: Eukaryota > Metazoa > Mollusca > Bivalvia > Pterioida > Pteriidae > Pteria > Pteria penguin. Next base: position 1,952,748 of record CM068593.1, on the reverse strand, counting down.
AACTACAAAAATTGAGAAATGGAAAAAAAATCTTTCATAGTAATAGTCCTTCCTAATACGTAAGATAAAAATAACCCAATCTAAAAGATCTGTACAAACCTAAGGAGAAAAATAACACTCCTCAACAATGAAATTATTAATAAAGACAAACAAGATGGCTGAAAAACAAATGCCCCCAAGACCCATTATATATGTGACGGAATTACATTCTTTACAAACAGACGATCCAAACACTAGATTAGGGGGTGGATAAGGGGGTACCCCTCTCCCACCTCCCAAAATCACAATTAATCATACCAAGTTTGATTAAAATCTGATCAGAGATTTCTAAGAAAACAATGAAATTGTGCAAAGTTTACAATAAATATACAATGGACGACACACTATGACAAAAGGTTACCTCAGCCATAGCTGCGATTTGTAGCTTTCCCCTTTGGAAAGCTACAAATGCAACTGATCATTTTTCTAGTAATTTTCTGGCACTGCTATTTAAACGCTGGTCCACATGAAGAATACTATAGACATATATAAGCACCGTGCCGGGTTAAGTTTATCAATTTCTTTTACCGTTTATGTCTAGTGTGGGTTTTAAATCCAATTTCTCTCTCCCTGAATTTGAATCGGCTGCCATTACTCATTAAACGTCACATTTGTAGGTGTGGCTTAGTAGAAATAACGTGCTTCAGCAGTCTCCGGAGGCTGAGAGTCCGGATGAGTAACAACAACAATGGCGGCTGATTCGAATAGGGAGAGAGAAATCAGATTTAAAACACGCACTAGACTTAAACGGTAAGGGAAATAAATAAACTACATCCAGCTTTTTCGAGATGGTCAAGAGCAATAATTCTGCGCTTTGCTTTCTGTAAAAAAAAAGTAGTTTATACTAGAATCAAAGTGTTTCAAAAAATATGTCAACTGTGTAACTGGTCCATCCTTAAATAATTGTTCGGTGTAACACGACTCAGGGTTTGCACTGTGAGTAAAGTAGGTAGGTGACACTGTGAACCTTATACAATATAAGTGTCACCTTTATCATAGACCTATGGTATTAAACTCTGTAAAACATGTATTGCACCTTATTAAATACACATTCCCATTTTTACCATTTCAATTAACTGTCACTGAAAGTTTTTTGGTTTAAAAGTCCTTTGGGCTGAAACTTGACAGGAAAACAAATTTCTTTAATGTACTAGAGAGTCCATAATAAAGTTTGAGTAGGTAGGTTTTGAGTGAGTTGGTCACATTACAAAAAAACAAACATTTTTAAAGATGGCCTAGCAGCACTTTATAAGGATTACTTTAAATCTAAAGCTTCCATAACAATTAAAGTTATGATAGATGAACAGACAGATAGATGGAACACAGAGGAATTTATCCCTCCATTTAAAAATCTGAAACTTTGCCTATATCTTTTCAATCAATAGGAATAGGGATTTGATATTTCACACATAGGTTCTTTATGATGAATGCTTTCCATTGATACCATGACTTTTTACCTTGTGACCTTAAAATTATTTTGAATTTGCTTTGCAATCTAGTCATACCGTCTTTAAAGGTTTCTTGTTCATTATATTATATGATTATATTTAACTAAATTAATTAGTCCTATCTATCAAGGTGTATCATGCATGAATAAAATTTCATTACCTCCTTCCTTCTCTCATAATGAACTCTTTTGTTTTTCTGCTCTGTAAATTTATTTTTTTTTTCTTGAGGGAATCCTCTTGCTTTTTAGAAATAAAATATCTCTGAACAGCAACTGCAAAAAATGATTTGTATAAAACAATAAGAAATTCACCACATTTGAGGGTGTTGTTAATTAAATGAAGGGCTGGATATTGCAGAGAGAATATAATCACAATATACCATAGAATACATCTGTCACTGTGGTATGAAGGCCCTATTTCAAGTTATGACCAAACATTTCTAGACAGACTGACATGGTGATTCCTGTATAACACCCCCCCCCCCCCCACACACACACCCCATCCCCAACAAAATTTTAAGACCATTTAACAAGCTAACATATTGTAGGTGTGAAAGATCAAATTTACTCATTGAGACTGTAAAACTACAAAAGCTGATAAAATAACTTTGAAATCTGATTAAAACTCATGAAGTTGTATTAAATATGTGACACCTACCGTTAATGACTTTGTCTTCAGCATTTGAATTCCATCCTTTGATGAAAGTCTTTATATGTTCATTCATATCTTTGTTGACTTCATCATGTAATCTACAAAATATGTTGTCTATATTAGACAGAGACAACATTGCAAATTAATGTATAATATTTTAGTATGCAAATTAAGTTTATTGTGGTCTTGAACAGAATTTATTACCTATTTTTTTCAAGAGTCCAAGTAAAACCCCGTTTCAGCCCATCAGCATACCTATCTCTTGCTGCATTCTAGGATAAAAAATGTAAATATGTCATACATACAAGGACCAGAAGGGCAGTGTCGCCTGCAGTGTATTATGTGTCTAGCAGACAGACGGACGGACAGACACAGGACAAAAAATTCCAATATGATAAAGTTAAAAACATATTTTTATCATCAGAAAGATACATATCTCAAATATTAAAGTCCTATAACTTACTGTTCAATAGTTGAAAATAATAAAAATCTAATTATTAAAGTAAATTGCACTTGTGAAATACGGATTCCCATAATCACTTCATTTAAAATGAATGAAATGAAAAATGGACAGACAGACAACCAACATGTCATCATGGAATATCTGCAATAACTATTTTTATATAGTTGAATTAAATATTACAACATTAAATATACATGTATTGTAAAATTGTATGAAAATTAACCATTATCACAAGAACAGTATTGAAATATTTGTATATGAATGTGATAACAACATTTCTATGAACATATGGCCTATATTATGTAATCTTTGGTAAATGATTAAACATGCTAAATTTACCCTTATACTAGAGGGAACATGAATTTTCTCCACCCTAGATTCCTGTCGCTCCTCATCCTTCCTTTCCAAAACCTTTATTCTTTCGAGAATTTCTCCTTGGTTTTGTAAAATTCTCTCCAGCATTTCTCTTAGTCCTGTATGTAAAAAACAGTGGAATCTTTAAGATATTTAATTTCTTTTTATTTTATATTTTAAGAGTATTGCAATAAGTATCTTATTGCATGTTGGCACTGTATCATGATACGTATAGCATTGTTTCACCTTCAATGGAATTTACAGGTAATGATCCATGTATCACTCAGACATCATGATGGGACCAAAATTCAAGCAAGCTTTCCCTGTCCTTACTGTTACAAAGAGCTGATTGATTCAATAACCCCAGATTTAGCCTTAAAGCTGCTCATCCTTAGATTTTCTCAAATTATCTTGCAAATTTTATTTAGCAGATAACCTGTTCTATATGTGTCTCGACAAGTTAAACTCCATGACAGTAAAATCATTGCAAATATACAATGATAAAGTACTGAAAATGGTGTTGTATTGAAGGGCTTTCCTAATGATATGACTTTTGTATCTGACCTAGTTGCAAGTAGTGGCCATATCTGAATGATCCCAATAGCTAGATAGGGCCACAACTTGCGGCTACATCTGGCCTACTTTAACCTGTCACTCATTGTAAAGGATTAGGAGAAAACCTCTGAAACACATTCATCAGCTGACTTACAGGTGTATTTTATGGTCGGCTTGGACCATGTATGGCAGTCTTAGAAATAACTGGAACAAATTACCTGATAAATATTCAAAAGACAATTGATAAAAATCTGTGATAAAGCTACTTTAATGCCACAATTGTATTGTCCATTTTTTTTATACATTTATGCCATATAAAATTGATGTATTAACATACACCAAAACGAGAAGACGATATAACGGAAGAAGAAGAGACCCCCTTGATCAATCCCTTCATCTGTTCAACAAGTTCATGCGCGGATCGAGAAATTTTTGTCAGAGGGGGTCCAACCAAAAAAGGTAAATTTTTCTCTTAGAACAGGGGGGTCCAACCCCAAAAATGCCCAAATATTACCTTTTTTTGGTAAAATTTTCGGATTCCAGGGGGGATCCAGACCCCCCCCCCCCTCTGTATCCGCGCATGAAGTTGCAAAATTATTTTGATACTTACCACTTTTTACAGCGGTGGAAGGAGTGCTACTGCTAGCACTACTTGATGGTCTACTTTGGGCTTCATGATCAAAGTCCCCAAGTGTCCGTCTGTGGAGGGGCGTTGTCTTTTGTCGCTTTCTGACACAAGTCTGAAAATGAAAGTAGAATTTACTGGGAAACGCCCACTTTGGTTTATGCGGAGATGATACGTACCTGGTCAAGATTAATTTTTGTAAAAGTGAAAACATGCTAGATGTTAAACATGTATTTCGAATGCAATGAAAAAAAAAAAGAACTTTAATTAATTGAAGATTTTCCTCAATTACGAAACTATCAAATAATATAAACAAAAACAAACTCACGTGAGTGTCCCGTTCCTGATTCTCCTGCACATCGGTTTCACTATCGTCGATGATGCGTCTCTTCTGTCGCAAAATTTGTGCTGGTGTGTCATTCGAACAGCTTGCTGAAGGCGAAGCTTCGTGTAAGCTTTCGTCGCTGAATTCTATCTCAGAATCGTAATTTATTGCTGCCATTTTATTTGGATCAAGATGTACTTATATCCCGCGTGTACTTTTAAGTTATGTTATAATCTGTAAATCGAGAGTTTCGCCGAGTTGTGCTGTGTACCAAAGACAAAGTGATAAGTGATGAACTATCCACGATTTTGGCGGTACTCAGAATCCGAGATGAAGAAGCCGCCAAGTGATTTTATTGGTTCGATTGTGGAAGTCTACATGGCATCTTCCCAAATATGTCTTGGACACTACCGGTCAAGAGTGGAATTTTTTTGGAATGTGGGCGCCAATCGATAAGAACTAGAAGGAGTGTGATTGAATGCACTATCAACTATAACCATCGTGGCTAGCTTCTGTACATGTGAAATACTTTTGTAAGTTTTAATTTTTCAATCATTTTATATAAATTGAATTTTTTGTATGAGTTAGCAATCTGTAGTGTATATGTTAATGTCATTGCTGACAAATGTTTAAATCAGACACGATTCTTAAAGTTAATTTCAGCTTTTTTGTTGTGAGGAAATTTTCTCCAAATGTACTGAATCAATCAGTCATTAATTGTCAATTTTACACTCAATTTTAGTACACTAAAGTAGAAGGGGGGGGGGGGGATATTGATCAGTGGGGGCGGGTATCTTACATGTATACTTCTTTAAATGTGATCAAATGTGAATGTGACCAAGGGCCAGGGGTTCCCCTTCCATGGCATACAAATGTAGGGGCTCGGGTGTTCCCATGCATGTAAAATTTTGAAACATGTACATATCTTTAGTATTTTTTAAATTACAAAAGGGTGGGAATGGAATGGAATAAAGAACATGCAGTAGTAGAGTAGACTAGTAGTTAGCAATTTCACTTGGGGAGAGGGTTGGGGAGGCTTAATTTCAGTAACTCAGGGGTGCTGCATCCAGACTTTGAATGCTTCAGGAGAATCACATGCCTTTATTGGTACATTTATAGATACTGGTACTTGAAGGGCCAAATAGGGGAGGGAATTGGAGGAAATATTTGGGGTGTAAACAGAGAAAAATTTGAAAAATCAAAGATATATTATATATATATATATATATATATATATATATATATATATATATATATATATATATATATATATATATATATATATATATATATATATATATATATATATATATATATATATATATATATATATATATATATATATATATCTATTTATTGTATACATTTGTACATATATAAATAGTACTTCCTAGGAAAAAGGGGGAGCTATAGTTATTCATACATGTATATATGTATAGGAAACACATGCACCCATATTTCTTTGTGTCCCTGTTTTTGACTATTTGTGCTATAAGTTATATTTAAGCATACATATATATTAATTAATTTATGAAAACACACATATAATATATACATGTAATATATTTGTATCATAAAATGTGTATATTTCTATATGGGGTAACTTGACTTGATTTTGAGAGGCTACTTAACCTATATTGGATGACTACTCTGGGGTGACTTTACTTTGGGGCAACTTGACCATAGACCAAGTGAATATTGTAGGCTCACATGGGCCTCTTATTAGTTTTATATGTATTAGACAATTCTGGAAAGGGGAGAAGGGGAATTGATCTACCTCTGAGTTAACATGGAATTTTGACTCATCTTAACCCTTAAGCTTAATTGGTACAAATTGAGTATATTTTCAGGTTAAATGGGGAGACATTCAGAAATAAACAGAAAGGTGTATCGAAAAAAGAAGAGAGATGAAAAGAGAAAACTAAGAAAACAGCTAAAAGATAAAAATCATATCTGCTTATGTGCCAGAAGTTCATGTCCAGATTACATATCATTAAGTAATAGCAGTGAGAGTGAAGCTGAAAGTGCAACGACATCCAGTGGTAAGCATAAAACTGATTAACTCAATGCATGAATGCAACATACTAAACAAATGTTTATGACCCTGGCCTGAAAGGCCTGCCTGGGTCATCTACAATATAGTATTCTGATTGTCTGCTGGTCCATAATTTCCAAATTATTCCATCTGTTTACAAATATGTTAGGACCAGAGGGCATTTGTGTTTCATAAACACATCTTGTTTTTTCTATTTATTCCATTCAGGTAACTATTAGTTTTTCAAAATTTATGTACATATATTTATGCATGATGCACATGTTTAGCACATGTATGTACAATAAAGAAATACACATGTACATGTATATGTTTGCATCTGTTCATATTAATGAGCAGAAATTATTCCAGATTTTGTAGGCAAGATTGATGTTGTCAACATTTTGGTTGACCTGTTATGTTAAAGTTGCTTTTGAATCCCGCCGTATTGTCTTTAACAGTTTTCTGCAGATATTCACATGAAATTTCATAGAAACTTCAAACACAGTTACGGATCAATGTTAAAGTGTCAGATCAATTGATCAACTGATGATTAGCAAGTTTTCCAGGTATCTGATATCAAACCTTTTATTTAACATTAAAATAGATCCCACAACAATTACAGAGTCAAATTCACCAGAAAATCTTGAGAGTAAGGTGCAAAACAAATGTCGACCAATTGCAAGTGATCCCTTATTCACAGGATTAATGGAACTTTCCATGCTGAAGAGGAGATTGAATGACATATATAGCACTAATACCACCTACTGACCGAGGTAAGACTTAAATAGGAGATGTCTTTTTGTTTGTATGGTTTTTTTAGCTCACCTGAGATGAAGGTGAGCTATTGCCAAAGTAAATCATTCTGCACCTGTCCATCCTCTGTCAGTTAAATTTCACATTTATCATCTAAAGAACTGCTTGACAAAATTCGATTCACACGAAGCCCTCAAGGTCCTCTTCAAAGTTTGTATTTTTAGTCTGATCTGTCAACAAATATGGCCACCAAGGTCTCTGATTTGCTGGCATATTTATGTCCTCTCTTTGCATATAAACTGTACTGCATAGAATTTCACTAAATCGCATGCACAGATCCAGATAATACATATTTCCTGGCTATATCCATCATCAACTATTGAAATGTTATATTATGGTAACTCAATGACATCATGCAAGGTGAATATAAGGTCTTGTTATTTTAAGAAACTGTTTAAGCCATGACAGAGTAGGAAATCGAGTGAATTTTACTTTTTCTAAGGTTGGTCATCAATACATTTTATTCATAGTTAAGTAAATGAAGATACAGGTGTGTAAAGTTAAATTATAGGTCTTCGAATGCATTTGCCTGTATATTCCTATGATAAATGATTACATGTATATTGTGTATTTTAAATTGTGTGAATATATTGAAGGCTTAATAGGTTGTATCCGAAATTTTATTTGCAGGGTTTTGGCAATATTTGGACACTACTGTGATTGTAGATCCTCTTACCAGGTTGTTTGGAGAGGTGATTCAATGGAATTGAATGATCCTCTAGCCACTCAACCATGGAGAGGTGAGACAGATTGCAACAGAATTTTTTTCCATTCAATCTAGATATTCTTGAAAAACCACTTGCCAATCTTGATGATAGCTGTCTTTTTTATGTTTTTGTCCGAGTTAATATCTTTGTCGTTGTTTATCACAGTGATGCTGCAACTAATTTATGCCATTTAATGTGTCACTATGAGTTATTGAATAAAGTTGCAAAAGATGTTCACTCAGAAAAAATATAATATTTCAGTTATATCGCGACATGGAAGCAGGAGGTTACCAACCTCTTAATAAGATCTGTGGGTAGTATGTGGAGGAATGCTTGCCTGGTAACTGAGAGGTTGCAGGATCATGTATACTCGGGCCATGCCGGTATCTGTCCTTCGGATGAGACAGTAAAAACTGACACCCTGTGTAATGGTAGATGTGTCTTGTAAAAATGCTCAGTGCTTCGTGTAATGTGTGTACATTTGTGTATTCTGCATTAGTTGGATGTGGTCACCAAATTTGTGCAAAAACCTTGGTGTAAGATACATGTTAAGCAATAATCAATCAATCAAATGGGTCTGTTTACCAGATGAGACACTTGCCTACAAATGTCGTTAAAGATTCCTCGCTACTTTGGGAGGGTCCAAGCATCAATCAGATGTTGTGACCTAATAAGTGTAATAATTCAAGCGTTACATAAACAAATAGACAAACCAACACGTTTAGTGTGTAATTGATTGTAGATCCTCTTACCAGGTTGTTTGGAGAGGTGATTCAATTGAATTGAATGATCCTCTAGCCACTCAACCATGGAGAGGTGAGACAGATTGAATTAATCAATTTAAAATGAAAAAATTGGGGAAAATTTGATTGAAATTTTATATCTAGGTTTGTTATCATTTTCAAGGTATATAAATATGATGGTGCATATGCATAACAAAAATATGACAGAGTCAGAATGTGTGACATAAAGCTTAAAGCAGCTCATTCATCAATTGTCTTTTGAAATATTGACCACACAAATTGTTTCATTTGTTTTTAAAATTGCCATACACAAAGCCCTTCAATACAACACCATTTTCAGTGCTTTAGTGTTGTATTTTTGCAATAATTTTGCTGTCATAAAGTTTTACTCATCAAGAGACACACACAGCATGAGATTTCTGCTTAATAAAACATTTCAAGATAACTTGTGAAAATCTGTCAAAGAGCTGCTTTAATGAGGAATTAATGTTTCAAGGAAAATGACATGGTATTCTTAAAAAATTATTAGATTATTGTTAAGTAAATAAAAAAGACCTGAGGCCAGTATCAATACATTTATCAAAATATTCTAACTATTAGATTTCTTAATATTGCAGATTTTACTGAGTGTGACAGTTACACAGAATTCCACTTTAAAAGGATACCACATGATTCATTGGATAACGTTTCCAGACTACTGATTATAGTTACTGATATAGAGCATTTCTAACGTTTCATTGACGTGTCGTCACTTTTAAATGTATATATCTTTCTGAAGACCAATTTTCCTCACTTCTGAAGATAGAAATCACTTGTGCCATACTAAGTAAACAATGGCTAGTATTAAAGGAAAACGGCCAAGAAAAATATGTCTAAAATGCAATGAGGAATTTTCAGACAGGCATTTTAGAAGACATACATGTACTCAAGAGCATGTGAATGAGAGTGATACTGTTATGAATGTAGAACAGTGTCTCAATTTCCAGCAGCATAAAAGTCAAAATGAAAGCGATGATGATTTGTGTTTTCCAAATGAAGATGATAGTACACATATTCAGTATGAAAATTATGTTTCAAAATTTAAGTATAGACAAAACAAAACTGTTCATAATTTGAGCGAAGAAGACATTGTTTCATTTTTTGATAATGAAAGTGAAAGTGGAGAAAGTTTTGAGAGTGAAATTTATGAAGTCGAATCAGATTCATCAGAAAATGAGTGTGAAAGAAATATGCAAATAGAAAATAGAACTGCAGCATTGTTATCAAAATTCATTTGTACAATGTTAATTCTATGGCAATCTGTTCATTACATTTCTGACTCTGCTCTGGAGACACTATTGAAAATTATCCTTGCAATCTTCAAATACTTATCACAGTACTCAGATTTTATCAAATCGATTGTTAACATTTTTCCTAAAAACCTATACAACCTTTCAAAATTTCTAAAAAATAATGACTCCCAGTTTAAAAAATATGTAGTGTGTAAGAAATGCTTTGCATTGTACTCCTTAGAAGAATGTATTGTTGAAATTGAAGGTAGAAAAGAGTCAAAGCGTTGTCATCATAGAAGTTTTCCCAATCATAAGCTTCAGTACATGAGAGCTCCTTGTCAGGAAGTATCATTAAAAGATAATGGTGATCCGTCACGTCCTAATCTCATACCATTCAAAACATATTGTTACAAATCATTAAGATCTTCATTAGAAATTTTGGTGAAAAGGGAGGGTTTTGAAAGAAATTGTGAGAAATGGCGATCAAGGAATACATCCCGTAATGTCATGTTTGATATTTATGATGGTAATATTTGGAAGGAATTTAGTGGACAAAAGTATAATTTTTTTACAAAAGAAGCAAATTATGGAATAATGTTAAATGTTGATTGGTTTCAGCCATTCAAACATACAAACTACTCTGTAGGAGCAATTTATGTCACTATATTAAATTTGCCAAGAGAAGAAAGATTTAAAAGGGAAAATATAATCCTCATAGGAATCATCCCAGACATGAAAAAGGAACCCCCAACAAATACTTTTCTTCAGCCCTTAGTTGATGAATTGAATGTAGCATGGAATACTGGTTTTCTTATGAAATCATTTGAATCAGGAAAAAACAGGAAGAAATTCAGGTTAGCTTTGATATGTGTAGGTTGTGATGTTCCTGCAAGTAGAAAACTTTGTGGTTTCTATGGACATTCAGCTAATTTAGGTTGTAACAAATGTAAAAAGAAGTTTCCAGGTGTTGTTGGGGAAAAATGGTATGGGGGTTTTGATAGGGAAAATTGGCCTTTGAGAACAAATGAAGATCATAGGAGGATATGCAGACAAATAGCTAAATGTAGTACAAAAGTAGAGAGAGAAAATTTTGAAAAAAATCATGGCATAAGGATATCATCTTTATTAGACTTAGACTATTTTGATCCTGTTCGAATGACACCCATAGACCCTATGCACAATCTTTTTCTTGGTACTGCAAAACATATAATCAGTGTATGGAAAGCCAAAAAATTATTAAATGACGACTCCTTTAGTGTAATTCAAAGTAAAATAGAGAAATTCAGTTGCCCATCAGATATTGGTAAACTACCACAAAAATTTGCATCATCATTTGGATCATTTAATGCAGATCAATGGAAAAATTGGGCAATTTTATTTTCTGTGTATGCTTTGAAAGAGATTTTGCCAAATGACAGTTTTGAATATTGGAGAAAGTTTGTTCTTGCATGTCGTAGATTATGTACCAGAAATATATCAATTGAAAATGTCAAAATTGCAGATTTGTTATTGGTTGACTTCTGTAAAATGTTTGAGAGGCTTTATGGTGAAGAGTATGTGACTCCAAATATGCATCTCCATTGTCACCTGCATGACTGTTTGCTTGACTTTGGACCAATCTATTCATTTTGGTTATTCGGCCCTCTACAGCCTTATGCAGACTTTTACTTGAACGTTTCACGCTGACTAACAGGGCGGTGGGTATTATATGACGGGCCTTGTCCAAACCTCTTTCAGAGGAGACATGGTCCTGAACCTCGTCCCCTCTGACTGTTAGTCGGGACTCCTACAGATCTAGGGTCTTAGCTAGCTTTCATACTGGCAGAGCACGGTTAATCATGTTGATGTCGCATATATTTTTATACCATTATGTGTTTTACAATACCTTACGTGTTTATATTTTTATGACCTCTCAATATGCGATCCCTGTTGACCCTTGATCTTTACATGGAGGATTATTCATAAATTTTTAAATGTACGTCCTTTGATTGTTCTGCTGTTATGGTGAGTGGGAAGGTGGGCCCGTAAACCGGTTAACCACACCATTTGTATGGCTTTTGTCAAATTAAATGACCGTCCTACGTCGGTATCGTAATTGCACTACAATCAAATATTTTTGTACATAACTGAGCCGGTAACTCCTTTTTTTCTTTCAATACACAACTTTCATATTTTACATGTTACAGTGAATGGAATAAGTATATAAGCAGTAGAATAAAAGGAACACATTTAAAATAAGTAAATAATTATCCACATTAACACGCTAGGAAGGATTTTTGTTAATTCCTCTGATTATTTTATTCAAAATACATCAAAACATTAATGAAAAGAAGAAAGTAGGAGACTTTAGTACATGCTTCTACCAAATATAGACAATTTTTCACTTCGCTAAATATTTTCAGACTCTGTCCATGGTTCCTCAAAAATTTATCTCTGATTCCAGCTGCGATATTTTCTGTTCTGTTTCTATGAAATCTCGTCTTGTTTTGTTCAGTTAAGTTCGTCTCGATTCTGAAGAATATTACCTTGATTTTGTAGTACATCAGAATCTATCTGTCTCCTTCAGAGGTATTGGATAATCACAAGTCAATTCTCAGTTCATTCGGTATTACTACAAAAGAATCTGATCTCGAGCTACCATAACTTTTTTGGATTCCAAAGATGGATAAGCATCGATTTATAGCTGGATCTTCCTAGTGTTCCACCAAGCCTCTTTCTATGTTACTCACCAAAATTCTAACAGAAATCAAATATGGTCTTCAGAAATACTGCTCTACTGCTTACTCGAGACGCAGAATCAATCAGATGAGGATCCTAAATAATTCCAAAGAACTTCTAGAGCACTTAAAATCTCCTTTTTTCAATAATGTCACTAGCATCAAATCTTCTGACTTTTCGATTCTCTGCACAGGTGTTCGAAATCTGGATCCATTCCACGCTCTGTCAACCAATCTGTTAAAAAAGGGGGTGCGTGCGACTTATATTTTTCCCTAATTTTTTCTTCTTTATTTATTTTAATTTTTCTAATTTGACACAGTAATGTTAACAAAAATAGGAACTTAGTTAATTTTAGAATTTCAGTTCAAGATCTATTTGGGTAGCCTCATTATATTAGTTTTTTGTATATTGATATTTAATAGAACCATGTTTCCATATTCTTTCAATAAACTAAAAAACTTAAAGACAATGACAGAAGTGTGGAGAAACAAATTGATATTATTGTATTGACATAAGAATTTTCCTCTCTTCATTCTTCAAAAATTGTATTGTTAATGACAGTCTTTGACATTGTTTTCTTTAAAGTATTACATAATTGGATATAATTTTTAAAAGCATTACCAGAAATTGGCTGTAAACAATGATATTTCAAATTTGGTTTTAAAAACTAGGTTTTTCGTTTGTTTATTGTGTTGTTTTTATGTTCATTTTTAAAAAGAGAAGATACAGTGTATCTTTCCTTTTTCCTTCATTCTAATTTTATTTACAAATTTTCAAACATTTTAAATGGGTCTTATGCACTGTATACTTGTGATTACATGGTTATTTATTACATTATTATATCTGCATCCTCTTTTACATGTAATAAAGAATAAGTTTTTGTTTTTAATCCCAATAAATATTTATAATCTCATTTTTTCATGTAGATTTAGGCTATCATTAAAATGGTTGGTTTTCTATTTCCGTAGTTTACCCTACGGTCGTTTTTGCATAAACATTATACCAAAATCATATTCATTTTTAATTTTACAAAATTTCTCATTCGCATAGCACAGTTATTTTGTTGGGAAATAACAAACTAACTATTTTGAATGGGTTTCCATTTTTACATTGTACACTGCTATCCATAATATTATTTAAACTTAGTGTAAAATTGTATTGTAAATTTTCAAAGTATATAATAAATTAAAACTAGAATTTTAATGGGTGAAAATACGTATGCAATGCTGCATAGGATAATGTATGAATGGTAATGTAGTAGGAGTGGCAGATTATGACTGTAAGTCATGGGCTCTAGGTTCGATTCCAAGATTGCACCATTAATTTCAGCGCTCTCATTCTTATTTTTTGAAACAGGGTCTGGTTTTTTTTTCAGATTGGGAATCAAACACAGTACCTTTATCCCCTAATTAATTTTACTTGGTCTTTGACAGTAACAATAAAACTTTTTGTACTACTGAGAACTCTGGTTATTTATATTTTATGTGGAATATTGTAATATTGAAAGTGTCTTGCTTTGCGTTTTTTATTAGAACCTGCTAGAGGCGCTAGCACGGAGTTCATCTAAGTCCGCCTCTGACAGTGACGGAAACCGGGTCGTGTCGTCTGCACCATCGGCATTGTCACACTCGGCGTTTTCTTTATTGGTAGAAATCTACATGATGGGTTAAGGTAAAGGAAAAGGTCCAACGTAGCTATTAAATCGCAGTCATCGATAGACCCGACGCTTGACGTTGGTGTTGCCGGTAAGCAAATGTGAAAGGTCGCCATTGTTTACGTTTCGCAAGAGTGCGTAGTAATACATAAAATGTGATGCGGCTCTTGAATGTTAAGTGCAGTATAACGTGGTTATACATGTCTGTGAGTTTTCGTCTCGGCCAATGAAATTGGACAATAGAATTTAAGTGAATTAGAATAAATTTTGGAAATCCAGGGTAACGCGCAGATTTCAGATACACCGGATATCTATTGATTTCATCTGACATTAAAGTGCAATGATTTACTTTTTATTTTTACTAATTTTGTGTGGCATTTCAAAACCAGTGTCATTTTCTTTGCATTCCAACGACATAGATAATTCTCAATGTTAATATTTTGTTGTGTACGTCTCTTATTTCTATATAATTCCCTCTTCTTTTTCCTATTAATTTCACTTTCGTTTTCATAATCTTTCTGCATTGTTCAATTTACCTGTTCACCAGATGAGCACTCCTATGTAAATTTAGATTCCGTAGTCTACAAACTTGTCCGAAGGTCTCTTGCAGTCTATTTAAAGTTGACCCCGCAGCTATTTACAATACTTTTTTTCCCAGTGACCAAAGACTACAGACCTTGGCATGCCTCTGAAACTAAATATCCTCCGCAATGCTAGAACTATAAGCATTGACCTTTTATTTCTAAATTTTGTATGTTCTCTGGTTTCTTAATTTTTGGACTTGTGGTTTGGATTTATTCATCATCTTTACATTTTAACTTTTATTGCAAGTATTCGAGTCATGCAACCTTAAATGATTAGGGGCTATATTGTGCTCAAAATAACCCTGGTGTGATGTAATATATATAGCAACTGTGTAATACGTCTAACGCCAGATTAGCTTATCTTGTTTACCTCAACAGTATATGCAGAAATGCATGACTGACTTATAAAAAAATATTGCTTAACTGACTGTGTAAATTTATGCACATCAATTTGGCAGTTGAAATCTACTCCAGTATATCCTACTCACGATGTGATGCTCCAATATCATCAATCTGATGAAAACAGATCTACTTAGGGAGCAACCATTTGATTTTTAGAGGGGGAGGGGGCGCCAGGAAGACGTTCATCGGCCAGAATATTTTTTGGGGAAAATTCAGAGCCGGATTATTGTTTTTACTTATTTTTTCCCCAAAATTTGAGCCGGATTTTTTTTTTTGGGGGGGGGGGGGGGGGAAAGTCTTTCTGCCCCCCCCCCCTAAAAAAATCAAATGCTTACTCCCTTACAATCCCTGATTTTTACTTGAATTCTGCTTCTTTGAACCCTGGAGGAGGTGAGTTAGGTGCACATGTATCATAATAAGATTAGGTCAACATAACAGTGGCAGATCCAGAATTTCCGGTAAGAACGGCGGATTCGCGCATAGTAAAGTAAGGTTTTTGCGGAATTAATCAGCCAGTTTCCGTAAGAACTCTGGAGTTTTACTCATATTATTTCACTTTCAACCTTATCATTTATATATGCCTTGTTAATTTGTGGTAAAAAAGGCACTCCCTTCTTAGTTCACCACTGCATACAATGACAGGAAATATCGAGCGCAGAGTTGGAGTGGGGTGGATTGTAGAATGTATTATATATCAAAGTCATAGATATGTTATTTGATATTCGTTAATTACATACTAAGTTGATTGATTGATTTAATTGATTTTTCCTTGATCGGAAAACGCTTTTCTATTCCATCACTTACAGATATATTTTGCCATGAGAAGATAGTTTAACTGTGTATTATAATATATGTGCGCAGCGACTGAGGGCGGTATATAAATGTGACAACAGCTTATCGATTTTTATGTTGAATTACCACAAGCAGTGTAAGGGTTATTCCACGACCCATACACTTAACCTGCATCCCATATAACATTTTCCCTTAACATTTGCTACAGTTATCTACCTTATTGCATTACAACTCTCGGACTTTATCCATCACTGCCAATACAGAACTGCTTGATTTGACTTTTGTAATAAAATCCCATTGTTTGTGAAAATATTTTATTAGATTGAAAAAATTATTGAGTAATTACGACTGAAATTACAAAATTCCTCATGATAATTAGTAAATTTCTAAAAATATAACTAAATCTAAATGGAGGAAGTCGGATAGTTGTAATCCAACATGAACGCTATGCTGGTAGTGTGACATCACATAGGAAGACTCTATACACATACTCATCCGTAAAGAAAGAACAAATATTTATTGTATCTTTGAATCTACAGAGAACAAACCACGCACGTTGCAGTGTCGCCGTCTTTATATGGTGGACACGGCAGCGACCCACATTTGTAGCTCACAGCGTGGATAAGTGCGCCATTGTCATTATTTCGACCGCCATGACGAGCCTGTGATTGTTCGTCCATACATATGTATTCAGTATTGGCTTGATAATTATAGTAGGTTGTTGCCAAGTAGCCGTAGTATTGCCTCGTCCAATCACCGTAACACTGGACTCTGGCCGGAATCATCACGGTCTGGATACCTAGAGTGCTACGACACACAGCGCATGGTACGTTATCACCATCTACAGGACCAAATTCATTATCATTATACTCTCCCCCATAGATAAAAGCATACACTGAGTCTTTACGTAGATTACGCAACTGTCGGGGTACTTTTGGCAGGCATAGATAGTTACTAGCTCCTCTCCTGTGGTTATACCATGATCCTCCTACCAAACCTAAAACCAGAATAAATCAATGTCAATCAAGGAAAATCTTCTCTATTATAGAATACATGTTTGGTTGCTTATTGTTTTACGCTTCTTTAAATTTATTTTACTTTGATGGTTGCGTAATCTGCTTTGTACATGGCTTCATCAACGTAAATAAATAACACATAAAGTAGCATTGCCCAGCCAAGGGGTAGATAACTCAAGATATTTCCACAGTCTCGTTTTGAATCCGTCTCAAGAAGAACCTTGCAAAGTACGGGGAAATGCCAATTTATTGCCGTTTCTTCAAACGTTTTATTGACTTGGATGTTAACTTTGAGATGCCCCCTTACTTTACCCCCACTCTACAAGTTTATTATGGCATGCAGGTACAGAAAAAAAGAATGGGTCAAATAATTGAAATGTGTGAGATTTTCTTATGCAGAGTAGTAATTTGATAAAATTGGTCGAAATGGGTTCCTTTAACATTAATCTTGATATTCATGTGACATATTTGGAAGCATTCAACCGTTCTTGGGTCGAAAAACGCATTTTCCTAAGCTCTGTCATCAATCTGTCAAAATCCAAGATGGCGGCCAAGATGTCTTCACGAAAGATGGTTCACGAAAATGTAAACAAACTCGTAATTCGTTGGTTATTTTCGCTTTAACGGTCTTTTCTGGCAGTGTCACAACTACAGATCGTGTTTAACATGAAATAAATGAATAATACTGATATTACTTGAACCTTTCAATTACAACTTATTCTAAACAAGCGTGAAAGGCATTCAATGGCAAAGGTAGGGGGGGGGGGGTTAAAAGTGACAAATAAAAAAGTACTGGCTACTTTTATCATACATATGTGAGGGGCAGACAGGGCAAAAGGGAGGGGTGGGAGGAGGGGGAAAGAGATATGATTGGGGGGGGGGGGGAGAGGGGTACCCCCCCCCCCTGTCCGCCCCCTCATATGTAGTGATTCAACCCATGCGATGATGGAGTATGGGTGTGCTGTCATTCTTTTGATTTAACTATCTAGAGAACCTAGTCAAGGGTCCGGCGCCATAAACTGAGAATATACTTAAGTCAAAATTTTCATTTTAATGTATTCCATTATTAAACGTTCAAATAAATTTTAATGCAGAATGCTTTATTTCTATTTATCAGTAGAATAAAACTAAATAAAATCCAAATCCCCGTTATTAACTCATCGATGAACAGAAGAATATGAATTTTTGACTTAAGCACATTCTCAGTTTATGGCGCTGGACCCAGATCTTTTTTCTGACTGGAACTCCAGCTCCGAGGAAATTGACACCATCGACATCGTGCCACCAAGTCCTTTGGCGGCCCTGCCAGCATCTCAATTAGAAGGTAAATACTAAATGGGACTATATCATATAATATGACTGTGTGTTTATTTACAAAAACTACCCTGATATTAAATACTATTTTCATTATTTGAATTTTTTCCACAATAAAGAATATATTCATAATGATATAGTGAAAGACTGAAATAGGACGTCTGTCTGTGTAACTTTAAAACTAAAGAAAAAAGACATGGGTATGTATTTGTAAGTTCGAACCCCATTACACGACAGAAGCCCACCACACATGATATGTGCGGTCGCATGTATGACTGAAAGTGGAATGATTTTCTTCTGTAATATAAAGTAAGAATTATAAAGTATCAAACAAACTACTTGCAAATGTTGAAAAGTTACAGCTACAGTCCACACTTTCTATAATGTAATAGTGTTTATGTATTTTGCTTCACTTCAAGATTTGTAAATTACGTGTACTTATATTTCAGAATCTGACACAGACAGTGACATTACTCTGCCACCGTCTTCTCCAAGGTTCCCTTGGATGAAGACTCAATCTGAGCCCCAAGCTGGTGAGTAACATTGTTACATTTGTATATTTAACATGATTGTATACATGTAAGCCATCCTAATATTTATTTCTGTGAAAATTCTAAAGTAATAGTAAGGAAATGAATAGCAATTGAAATAAATCACACATTTAACGATATATCGTCTGTAGTCGTATCCGAAATGCTGCATCACGATATATATCTTGATACGTTTTCTGGTCAAACGATACAGTGATGCAGTATCAATGTATATGTAACAGTTTTTGCAGTTTCATGGTCTTTCTAGAAAACTGTTATTGCTAAGTTGTTATTAAGAGGTGAATATGTCCAGCATCATTATTTGGTGTTAATTACAACTTTTATATCATACTAATATTTACGTATTTGCAACTTTAATTATTTACAGAGTGTATAGTAATAAGCGACGAACAGACCAGCCCAGAAAAAGGTAAATATGATTCCTTCCAATTACTTTAATTATACTACTAAGTCCTAGAAGTCTGTAGCTGAACGTAGTGTTAAATCACAATAATCAAAATAGTTCACATTAACATTCTCAGATACATGCATTTGCAGAAAAGCTGCAACATAATTAGGGGCTTGGTTAATCATGTCAAAGGTCACCAGGTGGCACATCTTCTTTGAACAAACATGTAAATAGTAAATACATGTAATATATATTCAGGTAGTACCCCAACACTGGTGTTTGGAAGCCCAGAGTCATCTCCGGTTTTCCAACAGAGAATTCCTCGTAAGAGGAAAGAAAAAGAAAAAGAAATTTCTTTTGATGAGCTACAGGTAAGTTAAAGGGTGTGTTGCTCTTTTATTTGCATTACCTTCACATAGAACAAAACAGCAACCAAAATTTTAACCATATACTCCTCATGTGATATCAGTTGTGCACAAAGAAATACCTGAACACATATTAATATACTTATAATATACTCTCATCATATACATGTATCACTTATTTTTCACAGCTGAATGACTACGACTTAAACTGTCTTTTATACCTAACATAACCTGTTCATAAAGTGCAACATACAAAATGTACCATAGTCAAAACCCATCTAAACTTCATCTGCTTGTTGATATTGTATTTTGGATTTGACCTACTTTACCTGCTTGAATGAATCATATTTAACTTGCTCTTAAGTTAAGATGATTGCTACAGTTGCATATACCAACCAAATCCATAGTTGTTTATCTTGTTACTAGTATGTAATTTTGTAAGAATTTTTTGAGCCCTTATATCTAAAGTTGTTAGTGAGCATTGTTTCTGTCTTGCTTGTTTTAACAGCTGTGTAAAGTGTGACCTCAGTTAGTAAATTTCTTTTTGTCAGTCGTTGCAAAATTGCCATTTGTGGACATAGTGTTTCACAAGCATTTCCTTTCATATAGTATATACACATAGTTAACCTCTCTCTTTTGCCCTTGCCAGAGGAAAAATGCATTTTTAAGGCAACAAGTGTTGACCTTAAAAATAAAAAACAGTGGCCTAGAAATGCAACTTTTGGAACAAAAAAGAAAAAATGATGCAATGAAGAAAAAAATCCATACTTTAGAGGAGGAGTTAAAAGGGAAACAACAGTAAATTCAGTAATTAATCTAGACTAGTGTAGTGATTTGAACGATGTTAGGAGAGCACTGCGACGAAATTAACTTGAAAGAGGAACATTTAAAATTAGATGAGATTCCCGACCATGTGAAAATTCATTCTTCGAAATTGACAAAAGGAATAGCTTTAGAAATCTTTCTTTTTGCGAAAACCAATTTTCCAGATCCTATCTCAAAATGTGTGAAGTGGCTTGGTCAAATAACCAATGAGGAAAACAGCAGCATTTCTGAAAGTACTTTAAAAACTAAAGTGTATCAAATTCATGCTAGTAAAAAGAAAATGGGGGGCAAAGGGGCAAAGGCATTGCTAAATGAAATCTTCACAATTCCAATATCAACCCTAACCACAACAACAGATACTTCAAGACATAGTGAAAAAGTTACCAATGAACTTGCAAAGGATCTTGATAAATTAGAGCAATTGTCAGCAGTGAAATATGAAAAGATATTATTAAAGAGGAAACTGAAAAGAGCTCACAGCAAAATAGACCGAATTAAAGAAAGCAAAGATGAAATCATCAAAGGCAAAGATGTGCACATAAAAGATCTGAAGAAATCCCAAAGTAATATACCATTAGAAATATTAGAACCTGAGAATAAAAGGAGGATTCTGGAAAGGGAAATTAGAGACTTAAGGCAAGATGTAAATGAAAAAGAACAAATCATCTCGGGACTATCACAGCAAAATGCTGAAATGGAGATGGTGTTAGATGAAGCTGCACCTGTTTTGAAAGAAACCAAGGAAGAGGCTGACAATGTTCTTCAACAGAATAAAGATTTACTGGAAGAGAATGAGTACCTTAAGACATTATTAGAGGATAATGCTCCTTTGATCATCCATGATGACACTACTAATTCATACACCTCAGACCTGTCTCACTGTGTAATGAACCCTCTTGATTGTAATGTTTCATCACAAAATGTACCTCAAGTGATCAATATTGTATCACAGATGTGTGGCAGAGTTCCCAACCAACTCCCATCTAGGCAAACTGTGGATAGAATCAATGATCAGAAACTATATGTTGCTTCAAAACAGATGAAGGAAATTTCTGAAAAAGAAAATTTAACTATGTACTCAGATGAAACCTCAAAATTTGGTCGATCTTTCGAAGTGTTTGCTGTTACAGACTCAGAGAAAAACAGTTATTTACTGGGACTTCGAGAAATGCACAGTAAAAGTGCGTCTACAGTATTGGATACACTGAAAGAGATTTTAAGTGACATCGATGGCATTACGGAGGGTACAAATACCGGAAAGAAAATCTTAGCTAACATAAAGAACACCATGTCGGACCGAGCTGCAACAGAGAAGAAATTTCAACATTTGTTGGAGGATTACAGAAAAGAAATTCTGCCTGAAATAAAGAAGGGTTGGGAGGAAATGAATGATGATGAGAGGGCAGCTTGCGGGTCTATGAACAATTACTTCTGTGGGCTTCATCTACTGGTTAATTTTGCTGATGTGTGTGCCGAGGCATTACTGAAATATGAAAATTCATGACAAGAAGATGAAGGCAGAGATCATACTGTCACAGAAGAGGAACAGAAGAAAAAACAAAATGAAAGTGGAACACTTCGCCTGATACGAACCTCAAGCAAAGCCTTTTCTCGAGGTGTTGATGAAAAAAGTGGTGTCCACGGTCCATTCAAAACATATATGTCAAGGCGAAATCAGAAAGTAGAGTTTGTGAAATTCAAGCACAATCGTTTTAACATTTTGTTTCTTATGGGAAAGATAACCTATCATCATAGAAGATATATTGAGGACTTCTTAGAAAATGTACACGGGGCGACAAATAGACTCCTTATGTCAGTACTAAAAGACATCAAAGATAATACTCTGAAAGCCGGTTGTCGAGCCCTAGGTATTATTTCTCACTGCCTTACAAGTCCTCTGTGGCGAGTGATAGAAGATACCTCTCACATATTAGAAATGGCAGAAGTTTACACGAACTTGGTAGATTTTCTGAAAAAGGCCAAAGAAGATAGTTCTGGTGTCATAAGTGGTAAATGTCTTCCATTTGATGATGTAAATGTTGAGGATGACCTACTGAAGGAGGATCCCGAAACAGATACAATTACAGTGCAGAGCCTGCAATGGCTTTTCGAAGCAATGTTGCATCTTTTGGAAAGACAGGCTTCAGACCATTTACCTGGAGGGAAATTCTACACTTCTTCAGCAGCAACATGGGAAGAAAGCCGAAGCACTATTAAGCACAACAAAATCCCTGAATTTTTTTTCGGTCAGTTGGACTTCCTACTGCGCTACAAGCCCAATGCGACTACATTATGCAATGAAGCTTTCCTAGTGTTTTCGCATAATAAAACGAACAAATGGTTGAACGAATTGAATGATGATGAAAGGAGTGTTTTATTGCAAGAGGCAAAAACGGAAGGACCGAAAATTAGACATAAATTTCAGCAAAGGATGAAGGAGATTGAATCGAAGCGATTGTCTGCTCAAAAATTGAAGGAGAAAGAACTCCACGAAAAGCAAGAGAGGCTATATAAACGAAAAGAAAAGATGACAAACGATATCCTTTTCTTTGGATTATGGCAATCTTCAGAAGAGATGACACATCAACTCGAAGAAATAAAACAGAAAACCGAGAAAGTTAAGGCTGTTAAAGCGCAATTAACATTTCGCAAAAATGTGTTGCACCAGATTACATCTGACAAGTCATTGTTCCAGTTTTCTTTCGGCAAGAAGGCAAAAACGCTAGATCAACTAAAGGCCAATCTGACAATATTGATAAATGAAGCCAGAAAAGGATCAACAACAGAGACAAAGACAAAGAAAATGCCTCTCCTTGTGATGAAACATATCAAACACAAATTCGAGGATGACTGGTACTTCGGCGATGTTTTGTCTGTTGTCCCTGGCTTCACAGACTGGTACAACGTAAAATACGACAATGACCCCGCCATCTATGTGTACAAACTACAGGAGGACTATGAGGAGGGACATCTTTTGATAATACCAAAATCAGCTGAGAGGTTAACCATAATGCTTCAGTTCAGTTTCAGTTCAATTGCCTGTTTCAGTAGAGATTAGTTACTGAACTTACTGTCAATTGACCAAGTATTTTGGTTGATGCATATCATTCATTTCATGTTATTGTTATCATGATTTGTTAATAAAGTGTATGAATTTACTAACTGATATTTAGTATTTTGTTGTTTTGCTTTGTTTTCTATTTGAAATGAATACTGATATTGCATATAATGGTATTAACACTCAAAATACAGTTTCACTTACAAATTTGTGACATTGCATGCTGAGTTTTCTCTCAGAAGTTTGATATTTAATTTACTAACATACAAGGTGCCCATAGGATTTTTATAAATTTTTATTGAACAAGATGTGCCCTCGGTGGATGCAAGTAAAAAATAGCTATTTTTAGAATAAAGTTCAAGGTCACAAGGCCAATGACCTTAATATCATTTTAAAGAGATTCATTAGTTGACTATACATGCCTTATATGAGACCTGTACCTGTAATTGTTAAAAAGTTATGGCAAAGGTTAAAGTTTTTAGACATGTAGGTCAAAGGTCACGATGAAGGTCACAAAGTCATTGACCTTGATACCAGTAACCAGTGGAGTATGCATGCCAATTATGAAGTCTCTATCTCATACGGTTCAAATGTAATAGCCTAGGTAAAAGAGGGTTTTTTTGCCACAGACAGACAGAGAGACAGGACATTCCATTCCGGGGGCATAAAAACTACTTAATTTATTAATAATTTTGTGTTTTATTTCAGAATCTTTGATATTTACATTGATGTGAAATGGCTAACATTATTCTCTTTTAATTTCAGGCGCTGAGAAACTGGCTATTGAAGCTGTAGACTGAAGTTACTTTATTCAATAAACTTGATTTAAGTAAGAAAGATAACTCTCGCATTTTTTTTTCTATTAAAAATGGAAATTTCACATTATTTTGGCCTTTTCACAGAAATGAAAGGACATATCAGTTTCATGTAATAAGCTGATATCATAGACACATTCTACAAAGGAGATATAGATAAAAAAATTAAAAGTGAGTGTGTGGCATCCAATGTAAATTTTTTAAATTGGTTTCTAAATATAGCGAAATCTGGGTTAAAGTTCAAGGACTTTCATAAGGGCATAAAATACTTAATTGTCATCTTATTTGGAAACGGATTTCTGTTCTGAGATCAGTGTGTCATACAGATTGCAGTGAGATAAAGAAAATTGCAGATTTTTGTCTCTGAAAATTTGGCTGGGCATTGCTACATAAAGAAACACTACACATTATTATCCACATGACTTTTATCAAATGCTGTAATGCTTAGCGCATTTAA
This sequence comes from Pteria penguin, assembly GCA_035048485.1. NCBI lineage: Eukaryota > Metazoa > Mollusca > Bivalvia > Pterioida > Pteriidae > Pteria > Pteria penguin. The sequence goes on along the minus strand of CM068593.1, from coordinate 1,927,780 downwards.
ATGAAAGGATTTGGGGTATACAAAGCGACTTTTGTGAGCAAAAATTGTTTATTTATTCTCATTTATTTATGATTTATTTATTTATTTACATCTGTATTTTTTTATCTATTTATTTATTTAACATTTTCCTTCGAATGACTTCTTATCAACACATCGACCTCGTTTTGGCCTGCGACACAAAGCTGGTCAATCTAATGAGGATGTTTAATGAAACGTCATTCATAACCTTCGTTTTATTGTCTCATCTAAAGAATGTGTTATAAAATGGATCTTGAGAGAAAAAAAAGGTTGAGTTGGATGGAGGCTGACTGTCAAATGAAAATGTAGAATGTGTAATAAAATCGATCTTGGAAATAAAATAAAGAATAAATGTTCCGTAACATGACATTGATTTACTTTTTGATAATCTCCACATATAGTGTTAACAAGCAAACTAAATAATAAACATATAATTATTGTTTTCATTCTTAATTTAACGGTACAAAATGATAAGTAAATAAAGGATTATTTATAAAAGAAACGAAACGAAAGAAACGAAACGAAAAAGTACGGTATCAATCTGAACTCTGAGGACAAGTAACACGTGCACACTGGACATGATTCCTTTTGAAAGTCATGTGAAGTAATGCTATTAAAAACCTTACCTGAATATACAGTTTTAGTGACAAATTAAAAATAACCTACCCGAGTATACGATTTGACTAGTGTTTGCAGGACAATCTCGCCGTCCCCATCTGACAAACACGGAACCTACGAAGAAATACAAAAGTCTTACTTATTAAAATAATCCGGAGATACATTATAAAAAAAGACTTGAATCTGACTCAGCTGTGTCAGTCAAGTCGACATGGACATGCAAAGCGAACAAAGATTAACACATAGAACATCAGCACAAAAATAGAATGAAGACAAGAATAACACTTTTTTCATTTTTGGTAGTTATGTATTTATTTCAAATGGCAGATGTGTACAGTTGCAAAATCTTTTGTATTAAAAAGAAAAGGCAGACGGTAACAAGCATATAGAAATACAATATACATGGCTGTGTTTGCCTGAAGTTTACTATATTAATCCAAATACATTTAAATATAACAAATTGTTCAATTCAAAAAATAGCATTCTGCAGTTTAAATTAAGTAAGTTTATTTCTTTTATTAAGGACAGAGTCCAACCTCCAGGTTAATTATTTCATTCCGCATGTGCTGATATTTATGTACTGTATATTTGTATATATTGTATATTTTCTCTGCACTGTTATTTTTATGTGCAGTTTATGAGAATAAAGATATTTAGTATTTAGTGGCTTATTTCATACAACGACAACAACAACAACAACAACAAATAATAATAATAATAATAATAATAATAATAATAATAATAATAATAATAATAATAGTTATAATAGTAATGATAATAAAATAACAATATAACAAAATAGAAATCAGTATTTAGACTTTTGGTATTTTCATGACTTTATTTATAACTATTTTACATGCATATTGCTTTGAAACCAAATATGAAAATATATAGATATACAAAATAAAGGTTAGTATTCCTTTCCTAATTCTCATATGGTCACTTACGGTCACTTACCTTGTCCTTGTTTCCTCCAATACTTTATCTCCGATTCCAGCTGAGTCAATCTTTGTTCAATTTTTTGTGCTGCTTTGTTTTGTTCATTTTGTGTTTTGCGATCGAGTTTTTTCAGGCCGTATTCGAGCGCCTCTATTTTCGTTCTGAGTTTTTCGTTCGACAGGTCCCAGTATGCTGTAGAAACACTAATTTTATTTATCTTCTTGAGGATTGTACCTTGGTTTTGCAGTACTGTCTGTAATCCCTTCTGGTCCGAATCCACACTACCAAATACAGAAATGGCAAAAATGGCTAAAATCAGACATTTCGTATCCATGGCTTTTCTGAAGTCGCACGCATACTATTGTATTATAAAGCTCGCAGAATGTCACCTGTATTAGCTATATAGTATTCGGTCAGTTTCAGGGAAAGGTAAATAGCATAATGAAAACATGTTGATCGTGTATCCTGGTGTAGGTGGCGTCAGCTGGAATTGAATGTGCTCGAGAGAAGTCACGTAAAGTGATACTGAAACTAGAGAATGGGGTAAATAGGGGGGAGTGTGCAACATCCTGGATATTAGAATCCGAACCATGTATGATCTAAAGATATCATATTAGTATATAATAAATGGATGGATGGATGAATGAAAGGATGATTAATCATTTAATTCGTTTATTTATTTATTCATTCATATATCCATCAGGTGTACATTACTTAAGTCGTATGGTGGTATCACTTAGATGTTAAGCCTTTTCTTATTCGTACCAATGTGAAAGAAAAACAACCAAAAATAGAAGATGGGATTTATAAGTCTGTGCTGATATGGGAAACCGATTTCTAGAGTCGTTTCCCTTTTTATCTTATTTTCTTTTACTTTATTATGTATTTATTTGTTTCATTTTGCTATTATTATTATTATTATTATTATTATTATTATTATTAATATTATCATTATTAATATTGTTATTATTATTATTTATTTATTATTTTTTATTTTGTTCTCAAAACCTACACTCTCAGTCTTCAGTATAAAGTCAAATGTTTATTTATCGGGGTAGAGAAAGCTCTGACCTTCGGATGACACATTATAAAGAACTCAGCAACGTGTCACTATAGAGAGACGAGTAATACAAAACACCTCTCAGTATTCTAATTCAGGACTGTGTCACAGATAACAAAGTAGGCATGTAGCTGACATAAAAGCGACCATATTATAATACTAAGTCGAGATGAAAAATTTCCGAAATATGTATTCAGTCAAAGTTGAATGATAAAATGAGAGGGGAGCTGGAATGATGTTAATATTGAACGCCGTGATACGTTTCCGCTTCGAACTTTACACAGTTTTTCCATTTAATGTTAGGCATTTAATTTCAGGTTAAGAAAAAATAGGTTTAATTATAACAACACAATTTGTTTTGTTTTGGTTTGGTTTTCTTTTTTTTTTTTGGGGGGGGGGGGGTGTTTTTGTTTTTTCTTCGTTTAAAAGTTTTCCAATATTACTACACTGGACTGTGGTGGGAATCATTGATATCAAGTCAGCTACGATACACAGTGCATGATACATCATCACCATTCATCATAACACTGGATTCTGACCGGAATCATCACGGTCTAGATACCTTAAATACTACGACACACAGTATATGGTACGTCATCACAATTCATCATAACACTGGACTCTGGTCGGTATCATCACAGTCTGGATATTTAGAGTGTTACGACACAAAGCACGTGGTATGTAATCACCATTCATCATAACATTGCACTCCGGCCGGAATCATCACGGTCTGGATACCTCGAGTGTTACGACACCCAGCACATGGTACGCGATCACCATTCATCATAGCACTGGACTCTGACCGGAATCATCACGGTCTGGATACCTAGAGTACTACGACACACAGCACATGGTACGTGATCACCATTCATCATAGCACTGGACTCTGACCGGAATCATCACGGTCTGGATACCTAGAGTACTACGACACACAGCACATGGTACGTCATCACCATTGGCAGGACTAAATTTATTTTGATTTATGCTCCGCCATTGAAAAAAGCAGATTTTAAGTCTTCCTTTACTCGTACGAAGCTGAATTCATTCTGTCTTTGCTTTCGCAAGGAAAAAAAAAACAATTGGCTCTTGGCTTCAATTTTACTTACAGATATATAGATGACTTGCTTTCAATTAATAATCCTTCATTCGCGGATTACCTTAGCATCATCTATCCAAGTGAACTGGAGGTCAAAGAAACCACAGAAAGTAGTAATTCTACTTCGTATTTAGATTTTATGTTGTCTTTCGACATTAATGGACAATTGAACACCTCACTCTATAACAAACGTGACGATTTCAATTTCGCTATCACAAACTTTCCTTTCATAAGTAGCAACATTCCATTATCGCCCGCATACGGCGTATTCATATCTCAGTTAATACGTTATTCCAGAGCATGTTCAAATTACAATCACTTTGTTCTGAGGGCCAGGCGACTTTCAGGTAAGCTGCTACGACAAACAGCATGTGGTACGTCATCACCATTTACAGGACCAAATTCATTATTATCATATTCTCCACCATAGATAGAAGCCCTGTACTGAGTTTGGTAGATTACGCAGCTGTTGCGGTACTTTGGCAAGCACAGATAGTTACTAACTCCTCCCTTGTGATCATACTATGATCCTCCTACCAGCCCTAAATCAATGTCAATCAAGTAAATTCTTTTCAATTGCAAAATACTTCTTTGATTGTTGTTTTTTTTTTATTATTATTATTTTTTTAATATTGTTATACATTTTTCCAATATTATTTCACTTTAATGAATTCGAAGACTGCTTTCTACATGGCTCCATCATAGTAAATTAATAACACATAAAGAAGAAATAAACATTACTGGCCAAATGACATTTATGAAGTGTCATTAGTTTTAGCTGATTTAAATCTATTTATTTAACATTTCCCTTCGGAGGAGGAATTTTTATTAATTCATACCCCCCGTTTTGGCATACGTTACAATCCCACCCGTTGCAATGAAGGTTATTTTAAGTGAAAAGTAAATATTCGATTACACGCCATAAATTAATGCGCATCACGGATGTAAACAATATGGTGGATGTCGAGAACATGGCGAATCGAACTCTAGTGGATCCACCAAGATATTTTTACTGTACCGAAGTTCTGAGTTGGATTTATTGCACAGGCAATGTTTGACAAGAGGATAGTTCAAACATACAGTAGGTTCTGAGTAGGACGATCAGTTTTTATTCCAGGTAGGCTAGATATATTTAGCATGCATACGACATGAATGTCAGGGATCGATTATCTTTATTTCAATCATATTTTTCATTATTCAGGTAAGACCTTTACGGCAAATTACGAAGTAATTTATAATGCGCGTGCATAATATGCGTATAAGTAAATCGGCCACAATCAGCTATTTCACTTCTGCATATCTGTAGATTTCCAACATGCATTGGAAACAGTTTGCAGTAAAATGGGGGTAACATGCTTGTGTTTTCTTTTCTCTGGCATGTCATCGGTGACGTACAGGTCGAAAATTGAATTTTTGGACGACGCGTAAGTGGATATTTGTGACCTGTCAATCCACGATTACTTTTCGGAAATCTGAAAACAGAAGCATCTTCTCCTATAAATTATACGGTATTTCAATCAGTGTTTGTAACAAAACAGATTATCTGTCTTTCTATTCAGTAAATTTGTACCATATGAATTTTCAAAAAGATTTTCAATTAATTGACTTGCAGGATGTAATTCAACCGATTTTGTTTGTTTGTTTTTTTTTTTATATATATATATTTTATGAGTTCCAATCATTCAGCCACGAGCATCACTGAAGAGACATACCTTGTCGAAACGCGCATATCGTGCACAAAATTAAAAGGTATATATGTTCTATATTTACTATATGGTCTTTATTCAGTTATCTTGTTACATAATATTTAGACCATATACATGCACATTGATAATATCGAAGAAAGCTTAACAACCACACAAACACACAAGTAGGTAGCATTAATTAATGACTGATACTTCAAAGTGAAAAGAAAAATACCTGGGTACACGATTTGACTAGTGTTTGCTGGGCAATCCTGACGTCCCCATCTAACGAATACGGAACCTTCAAATGAATTCAGAGATACAGATCAAAAATATATGATGCAATTGTCCGTTGATAATAAGACTATTTCATGTTAATGTGACCTCTTATTTGATTTCAAAAATATGGTACTCACTGATGAAAAAAAAAAAAAAGATGCGTCATTCGATTGTGGCATTATCCAGGAAATCTCGTCGTAATAAGACTCTGGCAAAAGGAATATTGTGGGTGGAAAAATTTTATTATATCATGCATCATATATTCTTAGCTACATATTAGCTACTGCGACCCGTAGTATTCAGGTTTATATTGATTCGACTTAAAATGTTGTAACAGAACTTTTTGCGACGGGTGTTGCATGCAAACAGGGGACGCTTACTTCTGCCAGGCATCGTGGGGTTCACATTGGTCTGAATATGACGCTGTACACGATATTCACCTGTAATTCTAGATATGGTTACCTCTTTGATACTTCTGCGTCGTTATCTTGATAGACGGGAATTTTTTTTTAGATTTCTGCCCTTTGGAAAAGCATATAAGAATTATTTTCGTCGATGTAAGATATACTGTATCATTCTTATCAGTGTCAAATATTGGATATACATGTATATAAAACTCATACTTTTATTTATGCGGTTTTGTTGTTGTTTATCTTTTACATGTCAGCTAGGATCCTTTTACAGTATCATTTTTGGCACAGGTGAGCAAATGCTGGTTTTGTTGAATAGCGAAAGACGTAGCAGAAATGGTACATGTATGCTTTACATACATATGATAACCGAATTAGCACACGGACAAATGTGATGCAGTTTTTGGTTCTGACATATGAAAATAAATAAATAAAGAGATAAGTAAAATGAAAAAAAAGGGGATGGGAAGGAAAAATGTAACTCATACTAATAACTCATATGTATACTTCATATAAATACTGGACTTGCAAGGAATTATGTAAAGCACTAGATTTTCTCATGAATAATATTTTTTTGCAATTTGATGGCAAGATATATCAACAAATAGTTGGGATTCCTATGGGTATTAACTGCGCGCCTCTGATAGCAGATGTATTTCTTTATTGTTATGAGAGGGATTTTATGGTTTCTATTTAAAAATCAAAACGTTTTGACCTCATTGACAAATTTAATAATACTTGCATATAACTGGATGAAATTGTGGTCATCGACAACCCTGAATTCGAACAATTTATATCAGAAATATATCCACCAGAGCTCACATTGAATAAAGCTAATACTTGAGATAAATCTACACCTTTCTTAGATTTAAACATCAAAATGATCAACCACCAAATATATACTAATATTTATGATAAACGTGAGGATTTGGATTTCCTATTGTAAATTTCCATTACATGGATGGCGATGTACCTCGACTCCCATCATATGGTATCAATATATCTCAATTAGTTCGATTTGTCAGAGGCTGCACCGCTGTTTTGGACTTTCATAAACGAAATTTACAAATTACTACTAAACTTTTAACTCAGGGTTACAGATATCACAAGCTAAGAAAAACATTCGGCAAATTCTTCAGATCTTATTCAGAACTTCTATCTAAATTTGGAAATATTTCTTTTCAACAGTATGTATCCAATGGAATTTCCCATCTTAATTTTTACGGTGATCTCGTATATAAACTAAGGGGGATAAAAGGCTCCGATAACGTTATTTTATCATGTAAAAAAATAGTCAAACGTCTTCTGAATAGACAATATGATATTGAGATCATCAAAAAGACTATAGGTCTTGTATTTGGCCCCTCTACAGCCTTATGCAGACTTTTACTTGAACGTTGCACGATGACTAACAGGGAGGTGGGGACTATATGACGGGCCTTGTCCAAACCTCTTTCAGAGGAGACATGGTCCTGAACCTCGTCCCCTGTGACTATTAGTCGGGACTCCTACAGATCTAGGATCTTAGCTCGCTTTCAGACTGGCAAACATCGGTCTATCCTGTTGATGTCACATATATTTTTATACCATTATGTGTTTTACAATACCTTGTTTATATTTTTATGACCTCTCAATATGCGATACCTGTTGACCCTTGTTCTTTACATGGAAGATTATTTATAAAGTTTTAAATGTACTTCCTTTGATTGTTCTGCTGTTACGGTGAGTGGGAAGGTGGGCCCGTAAACCGGTTAACCACACCATTTGTTTGGCTTTTGTAATGTGTTATATGTTCTAGGATATTATTTATATTCATGTATTGTATAGCTCCATGGTGACTTCTGCCACATAACTGAGCCGGTAACTTCTTTTTTTCTTTCAATACACGACTTTCATATTTTACATGATACAGTGAATGGAATAAGTATATAAGCAGTAGAATAAAAAGAACACGTCTAAAATAAGTAAATAATTATCCACATTAAAACGCCAGGAAAAATTTTTGTGAATCCCTCTGATTATTGTATTCAAAATACATTAAAACATTAATGAAAAGCAGAAAGTAGGAGACTTTAGTACATGCCAACTTCTACCAAATATAGACAATTTTTCACTTCGCTAAATATTTTCAGACTCCATGGTTCCTCAAAAAATCTATCTCTGATTCCAGCTGCGATTTTTTCTGCTCTGTTTCTATGAAATCTCGTCTTGTTTTGTTCAGTTTAGTTCGTCTTGATTCTGAAGAATATTACCTTGATTTTGTAGTACATCAGAATCTATCTGTCTCCTTCAGAGGTATTGGATAATCACAAGTCAGTTCTCAGCTCATTCGGTATTACTACAAATGAATCTAATCTCGAGCTACCATAACTTTTTAGGATTCCAAAGATGCATAAAACTCCATATAAGCATCGATTTATAGCTGGATCTTCCTAGTGTTCCACCAAGCCTCTTTCTATGTTACTCACCAAAATTCGAACAGAAATCAAATATGGTCTTCAGAAATACTACTCTACTGCTTACTTGAGAAGCGGAATCAATCAGATGTGGATCCCAGAGAATTCCAAGTAACTTCTAGAGCACTTGAAATCTCCTATTTTCAATCATGTCACTAGCATCAAATATTTTGACTTTTCGAAACTTTATACAACCATTCCTCATCAAAAACTAAAGAACAGAATAACATCAATTATTCAAAACGCCTTTTTGAACAAAAAAGGAATTCGCAGATATAAATATCTCGTTTTAGGCCACAACGACACATATTTTGTAATAGAACAGTCTAATTCCAGCAGCAGGTATACAGAAAAAGAGATTATCCAAATGTTAGAATTTCTTATAGATAATATTTTTATGACATTTGGTGGGAAAATGTTAACAGATTGTTGGCATTCTTATGGGTACTAATTTCGCTCCTCTTCTCGCCGACATATTTTTGTACTCTTATGAAGCAGAATTCATACAGTCTCTGCTCTCTAAAGGCAAAAAACAATTAGCATCTCGGTTCAACTTTACATACAGATACATCGATGATGTTTTAACAACCCTGTATTTGAGGATCACCTCAACATCATATATCCAAAGGAACTCGAGATAAAAGATACTACAGAGAGCGCATCTTCTGCTTCATACTTCGATATACTGCTATCAATTAGTGACGATGGTTCATTAGTGACCTCTCTCTATGACAAACGTGACAATTTCAAATTCATTATTACCAACTTCCCTTTTCTGAGTAGCAACATACCTTCCTCTCCCGCATATGGCGTCTGCATTTCACAACTTATACGCTATGTCAGGGCTTTCTCTAAATGCGAAAATATCGTCCTGAGAGCGAGGCTTCTTGCCACGAAAGTACTCTTACAAGGATATATTGAGGAACGTTAGAAATTGTCACTGAGGAAGTTCTATGGTCGTTATAGGGATCTATTGCAATTTCAGATTCCTCTTTCAAGAATGTTAACCGATATTTAGGGACCTGACCATACTAAATAACTATCTTAACGTTTTGATTATACTTGATTTGACATTATACGTATATACATGTATATACAGATATTTGTTCACCTGCGTTTCTGACACCGGAATTTCAGGCAGGCAGCATTTCTTGCCTTGAATGGGAAATCTGACTTCGTGTTCCCGTCTCCTTCGTATGTTTATGCGTGTATATTTATGTACATGTATTTACCTCCTCGATTTGAAAGGTTGTTGCAGGACTTTGCGAAGGGTGTTGCATGCAACCTGGGGACGCTTACTCCTCCCGGGCACCTGGTCTCACCTCGATTTTATTGGGGTTCGCATTTGTCTGAATATGACTCTAAACACGATATTTTCCCCGTTATTCAATGGACTATGAGATATGGTTTACCCTTCGGTACTTCTACGTTTTTTACCTTTCTCATAATAGTCTGTATATATGACTGGCAGGAATTCGCACTGACAAAACTAACTATATACAAAATGACTACCGTGAGATGTTTGGTGTCCATGATTCTTTGATCAGAGTTCAACTCTTCCTACAACAGAAGATGATCTTAACACGCATTATCCGTTCTTCTGACAACTTTATTTTAATACAACCTGAACGAGATTTCTCATTCTCCTTATTTTTTCAGTGGCGTAATGAGGAAAATATAGAGTTATCAATCATAGATAAAAGCGATTGTTTGGGGGTTCAAATTGGGGATATATTATGTCCCTATCTATTTACCAAAACCAAGATAGCATTTCCTAGGTTTATATTTTGTAAAAAAAACGTACTGAAAAGATGAATGCTTAGAATTAGTTATAAACGTACTGTGTTTGATTGTTTTTATCAAACACAGTACGTTTATCCCCATTCTAATTCACAATAACACAAACATCCTTTTTCTCTTTTTTTTTTCTCTTTGAAATTGCCCCCAAATTCCTTGTTGCTAAGGGACGAATAGCGCCATGTTTACATTTTCTTCCGATAAACAAAAAAGATCTAAAGGCAGACCCAGGCCTATCGAGAAACGAATTCATATTTATTGTATTGAAATAAGAATTTATGTCATTTTCATATTTTTCTTAAATTGTTGGACACAAATTGATCCATATGAGTTAACTGGATATCACGTCGTGACGTGAGCACAGAACAGACATCTAGTGCAGTTTTGCCGCGGCGAAGTTAACAGCATGGTTATTGAGCATGGGGATACGTTGTCAGTGTTGTTGACCGTAATAATTGTGCACATAAATGGTTGAATTGGAGACTGCAAATTATCCTTTATAAGAGACATAGGATGGGCGTTGAGAACACTGAACGAAGTTGTTATAAAAAGTATTGTTGACAGATTGAGCCAGAGACAATTCAGACAGAGGTTGGCGAAAACGAGAGAAACTCCTGGAATCAGATGTAGAAAACGGATCAGATGATGCAGAGGAAGCAGTACATGTAGCTGAAGTAGCTGTTGCCGTTGGTGCTCTTTGAATGATTACAAAGTACTCGCGTTTCTGGGCATTGGAAGAGTCCGCATTGTAGCTTCTGACACTTGCTTCGTTTCGATGCCCAGAAACCTTCACAATTTTCGTCTTTCCACTCCCGCGTGTGCCAGCAATGTAATTATAGTTGCCCTGACAGAGTGGTTGGTATAAATTCTAGATATGGAGGCATCTTTGGAAATGGACTTCATCATATCGTTGAGTATTCGTACTCCAACTGCTCTTGACGTGTACCATACAGCATCTTTCTCTGTTACATTTGGCCTCGGCCTCTGGCTGGAAAAAAGGATGAATTCTTGGGATTAAGCTTCTGTAAGTACTTCTTCGTGATTTTATGGGACAGTTGTCTAGTCGAGTGGCAGACATTCTTGTTATATTTTCATAATCTCTATCTTTTAAGTTGTCGCCATTGTGACTTTTTGTGGCCTTGTTATATCTCATTTCAGCATATTCATTTCCTTCCTCATCAACTTTCAAAATGAAGCAATCATATCTTAATTCTTTAAAATTTTCTCTACCTCTCCTAGCAAAGCTGATTGAAATGTCAAACCATACTTTCCTTTGCAGGGATCTTGGATTACTGTTGCTCAGAACGTTGCAATTTGTCAAGATCAACTGTTGAAATTGGGGGATGATGTGCCTTCTTATCATGTCTCTCCTGTTTAAGTTTCTTTATATCAGCTATGAACATTTGATTGGATTTATGGAAATCCTTGCTTTTCATTTTGCTGATGGACTTGTTGTAAGGAGAATTCCTCAGGTGTCTGTTAATTGAGGCCCTGATACCGACAAATGTACATTTACTATACAGCTGTCCCTCGGAATACCTCAATCCAGCATAAAAACGCCCAAGGATGTTGTCTAAAGACTGTGTGGACAGGTGTTCGAAATCTGGATCCATTCCACGCTCTGTCAACCAATCAAACCAAAAAAAAAAAAAAGGGGGGGGGGTGAGAGTTATATTTTCCCCTAATTTTTCTCTTCTTTATTTATTTTACTTTTTTTAATTTCTTTTTTTTGGACACAGTAATGTTAACAAAAATAGGAACTTAGTTAATGTCAGAATTTCAGTTCAAGATCTATTTGGTTGGCCTCATTATATTAGTTTTTGCATATTGGTATTTAATAGAACCATGTTCCATATTCTTTCAATAAACCAAAAAAAAAAAAAAAAAAAAAAAAAACAAAAAAAAAAAAAAAAAAACCTAAAGACAATGACAGAAGTGTGGAGAAACAAACTGATATTATTGTATTGACATAAGAATTTTCCTCTCTTCATTCCTTAAAAAATGTACTGTTAATGACAGTCTTTGACATTGTTTTCTTTAAAGCATTACATAATTGGATATAATGAATTAATAATTATTTTTAAAGCATTACCAAACATTGGCTGTAAACAATGATATTTCAAATTTGGTTTTGAAAACTAAGGTTTTCGTTTGTTTTTATGTTCATTTCTAAAAAGAGAAAAAACAGTGTATCTTTCCTTTTTCCTTCATTCTAATTTTATTTACAAATTTTCAAACATTTTTAAATGGGTCTTATGCACTGTATACTTGTGATTACATGGTTATTTATTACATTATTATATCTGTATCCTCTTTTACATGTAATAAAGAATAAGTTTTTGTTTTTAATCCCAATAAATATTTATAATCTCATTTTTTCATGTAGATTTAGGCTATCATTAAAATGGTTGGTTTTCTATTTCCGTAGTTTACCCTACGGTCGTTTTTGCATAAATATTATACCAAAATCATATTCTTTTAAAATATGAAGTAATTTTACAAAATTTCTCATTCGCACAGCACAGTTATTTTGTTGGGAAATAACAAACCAACTATTTTCAACGGGTTTCCATTTTTACATTTTACACTGCTATCCATAATATTATTTAAACTTAGTGTAAAATTGTATTGTAAAGTTTCAAAGTATATAATAAATTAAAACTAGAATTTTAATGGGTGAAAATACGTATGCAATGCTGCATAGGATTATGTATGGATGGTAATGTAGTAGGAGTGGCAGTGTTTGACTGTAAGTCATGGGCTCTAGGTTCGATTCCAAGATTGCACCATTAATTTCAGCGCTCTCATTCTTATTTTTTGAAACAGGGTCTGGGGTTTTTTTTCAGATTGGGAATCAAACACAGTACCTTTATCCCCTAATTATTTTTATTGGGTCTTTGACAGTAACAATAAAATTTTTTGTACTACTGAGAGCTCTGGTTATTTATACTTTATGTAGAATATTGTAATATTGAAAGTGTCTTGCTTTGCGTTTTTTTTTTTTTATTAAAACCTGCTAGAGGCGCTAGCAAGGAGTTCATCTATGTCCGCCTCTGACAGCGACGGAAACCGGGTCGTGTCTTCTGCACCATCGACATCGTCACACTCGGCGTTTTCTTCATTGGTAGAAATCTACACGATTTCTTGACCGGAGTTCTCCGCCTCCATCTACTGGACAAGGTCCAACGCAGCTATTAAATCGCAGTCATCGATAGACCCGACGCTTGACGTTGGCGTTGCCGGTAAACAAATGTGAAAGTTCGTCTTTGTTTACATTTCGCAAGAGTGCGTAGTAATACATAAAATGTGATGCGGTCCTTGAAAGTTAAGTGCAGTATAAAGTGTTTATACATGTCTGTGAGTTTTCGTCTCGGCCAATGAAATTGGACAAAAGAATTTGAGTGAATTAAAATAAAAATTGGAAATCCAGCGTAACGCGATTGATTCTGCGTCTCGAGTAAGCAGTAGAGCAGTATTTCTGAAGACCATATTTGATTTCTGTTAGAATGTTGGTGAGTAACATGGAAAGAGGCTTGGTGGAACACTTGGATAATCCAGCTATAAATCGATGCTTATATGGAGTTTTATGCATCTTTGGAATCCAAAAAAGGTATGGTAGCTCGATATCAGATTCATTTGTAGTTATACCGAATGACTTCTGATTATCCAATACCTCTGAAGGAGACAGATTTTTTACTGCATAACTTGGATTACCAGACATTGAATGAAGACCAAACTCTTCTATAAGACATTTAATATAGTATGCCTTATATACGAATGTGTAATTTTTAGCTGCCTTGTCAGCAGGAACAATAATGAAATTTTCGTGAAGTCGAGAAAGTTCCCTTACGACACTCGAGTCACGAAAAATAGAACAATATTTGTTCTTGACAAACTGACGTAGTCTTCTAACTCTTTTCTTTAGCAGACTTCTGATCGACTTCAGCCATTCAGAAAGAGTGTCTAATTCAACCTTTTCTCTTTTAGTCCAATGATTAAAATGAAAACAGACGTGTCTCAAAGAATTCAACAGCGATTGGATGGGTTGGCAATGAAGCAGACAAAAACATTCGGCCACGCGCAAACATGAAAAAGACGCCAGCTGTCTGAAGGAGAGAAATTCTAAGACTATGACACGTAATTTTCTTTCGTATGACAGAGAAAAGCAAAGTTTGAGTTTGGCAGATTACTAAAATGACCGAAAAGTTAACGAAAGAATCAGCCTAAGGACAGAGCTATGCTTGAGGGAGATACTCCTTAGTTTTACAGTGATTTACTTTATTTGATGACTGAAAATGTCATGTATATATTTCATGTCAGTACAAAAACACTGAATATTGGACTTATGATGCCCTCGGAGACTATCAGTCCACCAGCAGTGACACCGGCTTAGTGGTTATAATAAATATAGAAAATATATACCTTTGACTTTTGTGCACCAGATGCTAATGCGCATTATATCTAATAAATGCATCAGCCATTGTACTTTATTCCTGCATGAAAACACAAAACAAGACACTTATTCTATATATATGCGCTTTCAACGCCAAAATATCATACTGGAAACTTGCATTTCCTATTTATAAACTGCATCATTAAATCATTCCTGAGGGAAGTTATAAATTGAAAGAAACAGCCGGTGTCCCATGACAACGTAACGTTTATCCAAAATGACATACTTTCGTCAAATGTCAAGCACTTTAGAGCAAAATAAGACTTTAATGACGTCACGCAAGGTTGGAAATGTCGAACATTTCATTATGACGTCATTAGTATAACAATCAAAAGTCTGCCAAACGTCACTTTCTATGTTGAAAAGTGGGTAAAATATGGGGCGTTATCACATTCACTTTCACATTTATACAGAAATAAAATACATAGGTCTTGAAAGCTTTATCTCAGGCAATTACGGGGATAGTGCATACATATATATATATATATATATATATATATATATATATATATATATATATATATATATATATATATATATATATATATATGTAGTGTTAGACATGAATCATTACAGTATGATCTTTGTCTTTACGGGTTTTTTTTTCTCACTTCGGAATTTCCGCTATGGTACATTGTTTTTCATCTGAAACCAGTTTTTTTTCGTATTTTACATTATTGTAACCTTTGAGCACATGCAAGTTTTGTTGGAGAAAGAAAAAAGACATCTAGTTGTAGCAAGAGAGGAGCCACGTATATGTAGATAACAAAAGAAAAAGCACACGAAATGATACAAAGCGAATTAAGGTCGTTGGCCTCTAAGAGAGGGAACGATAGACAGGATAGCCTTAGTATTCATATTTAACCTAATTATCAAGGATATCCTTTATACACTCACAAACGTCTTGCTATGCACGCCTTTCTGACATTCGTTCACTTATTTTTTGATTTGAATTATTACGTTAGAGTTTTGTCTACTTTAGGAAAGAGAAAACAGAACACATCTGATCAAGCTGCATGACAAAAATCACCTAGGACATGCACTTAATAATAGCATGATAATAAGAACAAATACACAGAAAACATTACAAAAATATTGCATTGTACTGGGGTTACCGACTTAGGACGCGTAATTAAAGTAAGAAATGTCACTCAACTGCAGTGGTTAAGCGGTTTGCGGGCGCCACTTTCCCACTCAATGCAAAAGCAACATACTCATGGCACATACATTTAAAAAATTGTAAATAATCCTTCAGATAGAATAAAAAAATCCACAGGTTTCCGAAGACGATAGGTCATAAAAATATTTTCACACGAAACGGTAAAAGAACAATATGCTAGTATCAGAAATATGTAGGGCGACATCAACACGAGTAAACCGTATTCTGCTCGTCCGTACGTGAGCTCAGATCTTGATTCATTTACAATTTACTTAATGTATTCTTTTAAATAGAAAGATGGTTCTATTGTATATGTTATGTACATATCTTCTCCATGTTGTAAAATGTGAGAATAAATAAATTGTAATTGTTCTATAAATCTGTCCACGAAACCAATTGACACGCTGTCAATTGACATTTTAGGATGGTATTTATTCATTTCTTTTTCGTCAGATACATTAAAACATATATCAAAGAAAGTGGGACAATTCATTGTTTTGAAGTTATGTAATACTATATGTTTGCTCAATGTATCCTATTTTCTGAAATACGTTTGGTTTGAGGGGAATGTACGAGTAATGCGTTTTTAAAAAATATGATTTTTTTTCCTAGCAAACAAAGACCAATTTTTACTTCACTAACTATTTTTCAGACGCTATTGCATTGTCTCTGTTTCCTCTAATAATCGATCTTAGATTCTAGCTGCAGTTTTTTGTTTTTGTTTTGTTTTTGTTGTTTGTTTGTTTGGTTGGGTTTTTTTTTGGGGGGGGGGGGGGCATCTCATCTTCTCCCGTTTTCGTTCAGTTAAGTTGTTCAGTGTTTAATTATGGATGATCTGATGTTCTTCTAAATACTCTTTTAACTCGTTTACGGAATGAGACAAATACCACATTGTGGCTGCTTCTGGCCCACTCTACGTCAGGGTCAGTTGTAGAGTTAAGAGGTGGAAGAATTTGATACACCACACATCGCAAACTATGCGGATATAACCTCTTATGAAGGGCACTTCAGTTCTAGGCAAGGTACGACTTAAGAACTTCTAGCGTTTTATCCGGGCATTTGCTGACTCTACCACCCAGCAGAATTGTCAATATAAAAATTACAAATTCTAAGTAAACAACTATATCTAGGCACGACAAAAGACTCGTGCTTAGTGATAGTAATTTAATATGGGAGACTATTAACCCATGTACGTATTGACTTTCACATAGAGAGTCTAACAGAATCATAAGTATAATAGTATTTTTCACATTATCATCATGGGATCAAACCTTGTTTCAAAGCTTTCAGATCGCATTTGATGCCTTAGAAGATTTATCTTTAGGTGGTTTAATTGTAGAAACGCACCAGGATTTTTTTTATCTATATGACTTTAAAATACAGAAAATAGAAATATAGGTCAAAGGTTACAGTCAATGTTACGAGGTCACAAATTATTGCATTGATGGAAAGATCGTGTCAAAAACAAAGAAAAAAAGAGGAGTTACTGGCTCAGTTATGTGGCAGAAGTCACCATGGAGCTATATAATACATGAATATAAATAATATACTAGAACATATAACACATTACAAAAATATTTGATTGTAGTGCAATTACGATACCGACTTGGGACGGTCATTTAATTTGACAAAAGCCAAACAAATGGTGTGGTTAACCGGTTTACGGGCCCACCTTCCCACTCACCGTAACAGCAGAACAATCAAAGAACGTACATTTAGAAATTTATAAATAATCCTCCATGTAAAGAACAAGGGTCAAAAGGTATCGCATATTGAGAGGTCATAAAAATAGAAACACGTAAGGTATTGGAAAATACATAATGGTATAAAAATATATGCGACATCAACATGATAAACCGTGCTCTGCCAGTCTGAAAGCGAGCTAAGACCCTAGATCTGTAGGAGTCCCGACTAACAGTCAGAGGGGACGAGGTTCAGGACCATGTCTCCTCTGAAAGAGGTTTGGACAAGGCCCGTCATATAGTCCCCACCGCCCTGTTAGTCATCGTGCAACGTTCAAGTAAAAGTCTGCATGATGCTGTAGAGGGGCCAAATACAAGACCTATAGTCTTTTTGATGATCTCAATATCATATTGTCTATTTAGGAGACGTTTGACTATTTTATTACATTATAAAATAACGTTATCGGAGCCTTTTATTTTCCTTAGTTTATATACGAGATCACCGTAAAAATTAGGATGGGAAATTCCATTGGATACATACTGTTGAAAAGAAATATTTCCAAATTTAGATAGAAGTTCTGAATAAGATCTGAAGAATTTGCCGAATTTTTTTTTTTTTTAGCTTGTGATATCTGATACCCTGAGTTAAAAGTTTATTAGTAATTTGTAAATTTCGTTTATGAAATTCCAAAACATCGGTGCAGCCTCTGACAAATCGAACTAATTGAGATATATAGATACCATATGATGGGAGTCGAGGGACATCGCCATCCAAGTAAGGAAAATTTACAATAGGAAATTCAAAATCCTCACGTTTATCATAAATATTAGTATATATTAGGTGGTTGATAATTTTGATATTTAAATCTAAGAAAGGTGTAGATTTATCTCAAGTATTAGCTTTATTCAATGTGAGCTCTGGTGGATATATTTCTGATATAAATTGTTCGAATTCAGGGTTGTCGATAACCAAAATGTCATCCAGATATCTGAAAGTATTATTAAATTTGTCAATGAGGTCGAAACGTTTTGATTTTTTAATAGAAGCCATAAAATCCCTCTCATAACATATCAGAGGCGCGCAGTTAGTACCCATAGGAATCCCAACTATTTGTTGATATATCTTGCCATCAAATTGCACAAAAATATTATTCATGAGAAAATCTAGTGCTTTACATAATTCCTTGCAAGTCCAGTATTTATATGAAGTATATTGTTTGTTGGAAAAGAATCCACAGGTATTGGAAGTACATATGTACGTTTTAGATTCTCTGTGAAAACACCATTGTATAAGAGACAGCAACTTGCTTTTAATCAAATCATGAGGCAGAGATGTATAAAGTGTAGAAAAATCAAATGTAGAAATTTGAGTCGCTTTGAAATTTAGCGAAAGAAGTTTGTCTATAACTTCATGAGAATTTTTAATCGACCAAAAGTAATTGATGTTACTATTATGAAATGCGACATCACATAATTTGATAATATGATCTTTTATAGCAGTTAGAGCAGACGTATTATGTTTCGATAGTACCGTAGTAGAGCAGTGGCTAGAATTAGATATGAAACGTGATTTATATGGACTTTTATGTAGTTTTGGGAGCCAATACATGGTTGGTAGTTCAGATTTATCAGTTTTAATTTTGAAGTCGGACATGGTCATGAGGTGATCGTGCAAGGTACTGTCTTTTGAGGTAGGGCTTTCCACATAAGTATGAGTGGAGTTTAATTCGTTTTTAAGTACTTCAACATAATATAGTTTTCAAACAACTATTATATTATTACCTGCTTTATCAGCAGGAACAAAGACATATTTAGCATGTAAGTCGGCTATCTTCTTTTTAAAAGAATTTGCCGTCGATGTATTAGGCTGTTGAAATAAATGCGGATTTCCGTAAAGTTCTAAATACGGATATCGACAATTCTTAAAATCTCGTATTTGCAATCATTAAGAGCATGAACCTTTACCTGTTCTTTTTTACACCAACGTTTACAATATACAAGAATACATATGTGGAATATATAAGATAGACATAAAATAGAAAATTTTGTGTAATGTTATAGTTTATGTCATAGACAAACTCACAGAGACACTTTCAGATAGACGAGCTAAAATCACTAGATGTAGCGAAAGTTTGATTCCGGGGCCATAGAAGTGGGTGAAATCAAATTAACTCATTTTTGTCACTAGTCGACTTCATGTTTGTATCATCTATAGACATTTTATTTGTTCTTTAAATAGAAATCTGCGGTTATTCCTAAGTCATCTAGAGGTGAGGGGGGATAGCCGAGAAGTGATTGTGTTAAAGGTCGAGTGTGAACATAAACTACACTTTCTCTGGTTATGTGGTTGAATCCACGATGGTCTGGAACAAATGTACTGATAAGTGCTTTCCTGACTATGGCTATGGCTCTCCGTATTTCACAACATTCTTGATAGTGTTACAAATATCGTCATAGTTGAGGTCGCTCAATCCTGTAACTTCAATATAATCAGCATCTGTCAGCGCATGTCTGGAATCAAACTCTAGTCGGCTCTTTTCTTTCTTTCTCTCTCTCTCTCTCTCTCTTTGCAAATGTCTTGCATGCCTCGTAATATTTCCACTATTGTTGTCCTATTCAAAATGGATTCGTCATAAATGGTTTTCATTTTTATTACTAATTCACTGGTCAATGAGTTATTTTCCAATGGGAAGGGCAACATGAAGCACCAGCTGGTATCAATATATTTTAATGCACAATCATTCTTGTTTTGCACTATGATGGTAACGCAACTAACTTTGGACCAGGTTGTTATATATGAGGCAATATACATGATTTGTACTTGTAAATGGAATTGGTAGGACACTGAAGGTGGACTGCTCAATATATATTTTATTCTTGTTGGCAATGGTGAAATATCATCATCCGGACTTTCATTACCGGTGACAATAACATTTTCGATTTCCTTTTCCTTTTTTCGCTTTCCCCTAGAGTAGTAATTGTGCCTGCATTTGTTGCAAATGACATCGTCACATGTGCTTTCTGTGAGAAATTTTTTCCCGAGAAAGCTTTTTATTGAAACATCTATTTACATCTATTTTTCTTCTATATTTTTTCATTTGCCTTTGTTTTTTTAGAGCATAGGACGCATCTATAGTAATGTATTTTAACTCTCGACATCCTAAAATGAGAAAATATGTAGTTCTACTAAGAAATAAAAATGCTTTTTTACATTAAACAATGTGTATTAAAAATAAATAAGATAAGAAAAAAGTAGCAGGATTCGAACTCGTTACGAGACTTTTATTACTCCATATGATATCTCGTTATCCAGATCTTTAAATGATATTCTGGACTCAGACCGATTCCGATCACTTTACACAGATTCGACACCTTCTCTACTAGAAGGCTACCTACTTCTCTATATATAAATATACATGTATATGGAATTTACACGATTTGACTCTTTCTACTGGGTATATGTGACGGGTGTTGCTAGCAAGCAGGAGATGCTCACTCTCCCCGGGCACCTGATCTCACTCCATCACAGGGGTTCACATATGCTCTTCAAGTAGACATATTTTGTTATTTTCCATTTGTTTTTCCTTTTCACTGATTTTGTATGTCCTCTGGTTTTATGATTTTTGGACCTGTGCTTTGGATTTATACATCATCTTTACATTCCATGTTGCTAAACGAATGCCTTTACCACAACACCAGAGCAATTTTTATCACCGTTACTATTATGTGAAATTTAAGGTAACCTTTTGTATGGAATGTGGACTACATTCTATTTAAAGATACAAAGCGTGTTTTAAAACCTGAATTATATAAATTTTCCCGTAATTTATGAAAATGTCATTCATAAGACTGAAGGTATCTCTAATTTAAAGAGTTTAATGAGCAGTAATTTTATAAGGAGAATTTATATTCAGTCCTAGATCTGTAGAAAACTTAGCATACGCAGTCATAAGGCCGCTGTGTTAATTTGCATATATGACATCCAATATTTCAGACGTCATCTGTCTCACCATAAATATATTAACAATAAAACAGCTTCCACCAAAAAAAAACTCCTTATATACAGGATCTTTTTGCCGGGGCTTTTAGTGTCGACATTAAACCGTTACTAATTTACTGAACAACACGCGATCAAATAATATACAAAAGTAACGGGTTCCCAAGCGAGGAAAACATTCAAGGCGACGGATTCTATTACTCTGAATTGAGGAGCGGTTTGAAAATGACGAAATGTGAATGTTGGCTGATTTCTTGCGAAAACGTTCAAGCCCTGCTTTTATCTGGCAATTCCCAATTAATTTCGAAGTGGCTAATAAGATGTTATATATATTTTAGTATAGATTTGGGGCTAACGATGGGGCACTTTACAATAAAGCCGCCGTAAACCGTACAGAAAAGTGCCATCACAAGCACTGGTACTATACTGATGAAGTTATTTTTGCTCGTTAATAGTTATATCAAACATGAAGGGGCTCGTGATGGGCTTATTAAAACATTATGCATAAATATTTTTATTATATTCAGTGCATGGACATGCAGCGAGGGCAATTGAAAATAAGTAATATAATGTTTATCAAATCCAATAAGATGGAAACAGGAAGGATTCCATCGCGATCTCATTTCGTAAAATCGATGTATTGCTTTCGTGTTTTTATATCAGCCGCATAATCAAAAGCGGCAAATGAATATTCATTAAGATGAGCGGCCTCATTTCTCCAAATGGATCTACATTACAGAGGGGTGTTATCGGTCTTAACTTGCAATGATTTTGAGTACAAACCTGCATTTGACAAAAACATAACCATTCATATACTGACCTAATGAAAAGCATATAACCCACTCATATCAAGTTATGTTTTATAACCGAAATAAGTAATGGATATTGACCATGTATAAGCTTACAGTCAGTTTCTGCATTCCAGATTTTAGTGCAAAAATA
Organism: Pteria penguin; assembly: GCA_035048485.1. Lineage (NCBI taxonomy): Eukaryota > Metazoa > Mollusca > Bivalvia > Pterioida > Pteriidae > Pteria > Pteria penguin. The sequence goes on along the minus strand of CM068593.1, from coordinate 1,905,189 downwards.
TCTTTTCTTGTAATCTCCACATACGTTTTACCAAGTCATATATTTTCTGATTAGAAAGATACTCATTGATAGATCTATATATTCGAAGGGATTTATTTTTTAATTTCAGTCCATTGGGCGCTACCATATATACATACGGTGATAAAAATATTTCTACTTACTTACCAACCCAACCTAATAGAGTTGGTGAGGTTCGGGCAAACAAAGATGCAGTACAGTACAGACAACAAGCTGCATGTTACCTATCCAATTTCAGGTCCGACAGGGGTTCAGAGAAAAATAAATCGCGTAAATGATACTCGCCACTAAATCTACTATGAAAGTACTATTGTATCCGTATAACTAATAAATGCTTATAAAGTTGTCCAAGTATAATTTACAGTAGATTCTAGAGTTTGGCCTTTAGAATATTTAATTATTCAAATTAAACTGGTTTTCACTCTGTTTAAAGAACAAGAAATGTGACAATACAGTGTAAATTCTAAATGTTGTATTGGAAGGAAAATACCAATTCGTCTTTGGGTAAGACCTATTGTGATCCGTTTCCTTGAATCTATTATACCGTGTTACTGCACCGCATAGTGCAAATAGTTACGACTTACTGATTAATCAGGATTTCAAAAAAACTGAATTTTCATGTGGGTGCGTGTTGCCGACCAAGAAGTTATCTCGTTGTGAGTTACATTTTATTAAGAACTGCTGTCACGGGTGATTCATGCAAACAGGAGACGCTTACTCTACCCGGGCACCTGGTCTCACCTCGGAATTTTTCAGTATATCGGGGTTCACAGCAGTTTCTTTTTGAAACTTACACGATTTTGTATCTGTCCTTGGAATTTGAGAATGATTAACTGTTTGGTACTTGTTCGATATTGATTACAACAATCAATTTACAAGTACATTCGTTTTGGTCGAAGACAGACTCCTATATATAATTTCAAGAATATGATCCAATCTGTCATAGGTTCTCTGTAATACAATGCCATAAGGCTTTAATATACAATACAAACCATAATGGTATGTAGAATTCCGTGTGATGAACTACATTTTAAAATATGTTACAGTGTTATAAGGGAAATTTGAAAATTCAAATATACACAAGGCTCATAAATGTGGTTGATGATCTTTCTCCTTTGATTTATCAGTTTCAAATAAAAGATGTAATCGCTCTTGAAAAAGTTTTATTTTGAAATACCTGTAAAGAAATTATAAGAAATTACTGTAAAAATGTTCTGTATATCGATATCTATATAGACAAAAACCGAAGCACAAACTAAATATAATCCGCTTTAGTTTGTGCCTCAGTTTTTGTTTATACATCTATAGACAGAACATTTTTACAATCATTTCTGAAATATATCAAATGTGATATATGTCTAGCATTAACGATAACAGCCAAACTCGCAATGAGGCTCTGACCTAATTGCCGCAATGTAAACATACGCTTACAAATCTAGCGATTATTACATGAAAGGTGTTAGTTAAAGTGTAAATTTGAACATTTTTGTAGAAATAAATCATAACTTGTCTTCTTAATGTCCTCTTGATGAAACAATTCGGAAAAATACCAACGAAATCTGAGTTCGAGATCAGCCGAAAAAGAAAATAGATTAAGATAAATACGTATGTTATGGTGTCCAATGTGCGTGACATTCTCAGAACCTTTTAATCATATTTCTATTTTCAAAACTTTTTTCTCAATTAAAGCATTAGATAGTACATCAGAATTTATACTATGAACATGAAAGCTGTTTCATTTGTTTATGTTATAAAATTATTTAGGACACCATGTCACGCGCGTAATATTTCATATTGTCCTTCTTTGATGCTAAATTACTGAGAAAATGCCCATTCAGTTATCTTCTAAATACTGTATCATAAAGTAGTAATACATCATGATTGTAACTGAAGAAAAAGCAGAGGGATATCATTAGGTTAGAAATTTTGTTGTTATGTCACAAATCTGGCCCCAGTACTGAAAACTTACTTGTATAGAAAATCATTGTATTAATAATGACGATTTCAAATCTCAATGTATCATATGGATATCCAATTGGGTCAACTGTAGAACAAAAAGTGATCATAGTATTTTAAACTAAAATCAGTCAGCTTGACGTTGATTAGTTATGAAATAAAACTTTTTATCGTGAACATGATTTTTAAGAAATGACCTTGAGTGACCTTTGTCCAAAAGTTCTTAAACTTAATAACATTTTGGTGAAGTATGACCAAATTCTGATGAAAGATGTAGGAGATGTAAGTACTTCATAGTATTTTAAGTCATAGTTAATAACTGACCTTGACTTTCAGAAATGACCTTGAGTGACGTTTGTCCAAAAGCCCGTAACTTATATAATATTCTGCTTAAGTATGATCAAATTCTGATGAACGGTATAGGAGATATGAGCTCGGATGGAGGGACAGACACATGTAAACGACGGCGACTATATGCTCCGCCGAATGTATTCGGGGAGCATAAGGATGGAAATTTAGTTGTATTACTAACCACATCAAGTAAATAAAATTGTCACCTGACATGACTTGATTGTTGTGTCACCTGTGTAGTTTGTAGCAAATGACGCTTGAGGATTTCTTTGTCAATTGTCTGTTATTTGTCTGTCTGTCACAGTTTTTATACTATCAACACATGTTCTTATATCTGAATAATATTTGCAAGGTATGAGATCTGACTCCACTGTATGACAAAATCCATAACAAATATAACAAGCAGAGAAAATGACAGAGAAACTGCCTTGAAAGTCTCTCTGTTCGATATGTCTGTCCGACTGTATATTTTAATTGTGTCTAAGCTGTAATTACGACATCCTAATATCATAACCCCCACTAACAAAGATGAGGGGGCATACTGGTTTCACCATGTCCGTCTATTTGTCTGTAGATACCATTATTTCCTTGCTCTATGCTCCAACTCCAACTTATTTCAACATAGAATGATGTGACTTCATATACAGATAACAATTGGCCTAATGAGAATCTTATTGATCTGAGGCCATGTGTCAAGGTCATTGACCCAGTTCCTTGAAAATCCTTTGTGAACTCCTCAACTCCAAGGTAATGTTGAGTGAAAGTTTGTGAACACTTTTGGCTGATAAAATGGATTTAGATAAGTTGTTTGAAAACAATTGTTATTTACACCCGTATGTGTGTAATTACTACCTCAAGGTCACCTCAGAGGTCAAGGTCATACACTACCTGGGCCATAGCTTTTACTGCTAATCTTGTTTAAAGCAATTTTAAGACATGAAACACAATTTTGCTGACATTCTACATGATTTGTAATTTTGGCAACACCCAGTTTTCATCCTGGCTGACTTTGATCAGCCATTACTTTTTTATTCCTTGACATATCTCATTTCTTTTTTCACCAAATGATTGCATTTGAACTGAACATTCCAATGATACCAAACATTCCAATCATTTGACCACGAGCATCACTGAAGAGACATAAGTTGTCGAAATGCGCATGTGGTGCACCAAATTAAAAAGTATATATGCTCTTTATTCATTATGTATTTTCTGTGAAAGAAAAAAAATCGCCTATTATCGTTACTAACTTATCTCTATCTTATCTGGTATATTTCACCTGTAAAAATAAGAAACGCCTGATTGTAACTGATAAAAAAAAGAATTAATAATAATAAAAACAAACAAAACAAGACAAACGAAAAACAAAGTGATTTGTCACCTCCATCACTTTCTGTCCTATATTATGAGACAATAAACTAAGGCCCCTTATTACATTGGCGCAAAATAGCTCCCTCGCTGATTTCAGTAGATCTGTAACATACAGAATTAGGATTCTGACAAAATGCACCGGACAGGTGCTGCCACCATTAAAGCTCCCTCATATGATTTGAGTAGGTCTTTAACATACGCGATTCGGAAACAATGCACCGGAAATTTGCTGCCACCATATAAATTCATATATAATTGCAATAATAATGGAGCTTAATTCATGAAGATCAAGGTAACACGTTCAGAAACTGCTGCATCAGCGACAACATGTCATCACATGTTCAATAAGAAAGTGCTACCTACTATTGTGTAAACGTAATAGCTTACATAGCAAGCAGTTTTCGAAAATGTGCGGCAGATATAATTATGTATGTCACAAAGGCATTTATTGTGGTATCAATGAAAACCATTCATCTGAACAAACACAAATATAGAAGCCAATCCTCCCATGGTTTAAATGTTATTGCTATGGTAACCCTTTGAAAAAATGTAGTTTCATTGCAAAGGTCAAGGGTACATGTCACGAAGTCAAAAATTATGAAATCTTCGGAAAAGTCTCGCCACCAAGACTACACGTGAAGTATCTCCTATTCGGTCTTTTCGTTATACAGAGTTACTTCCCTTTTGAGACGGTACCTGACGTAAAAAATTATGACGTCATCAACTTCTATGGAAACTGATCTAAAACTCGGAAATGATAGTTCAAAAATAACGTTTTCATACAGTGAGGTGCAGTCCTAACATAACATTATGTTCACGTCGCGTTAACGCAGATTTCCACGTGAACTTAATTTCGAGACCGCGTGAACGCGCTTGACTGCCGCGTGAACGTGTATTTAAATATTAAAACATATAAATAAAATATTTAGAATTAAATAAAACCCTTCCGAGTTAAGGGATATTTTTTAAAACATTGAACACAATTTCCGAACAATGACTTTAATTAAATTCTTACTTTAGGAAAATAATAATAATAATAATAATAATAATAATAATAATAATAATAATAATAATAATAATAATAATAATAATAATAATAATTATGAAATTAAAATCAATAAAGATAATAATAATGATGATAACTACTATATTCATAAATTATAGAAAATAGCTTTATTAAAATTAATAATAATAAATACATAAATAAGAAACACGTGTAAATACATAAATTAGTTATAAATGAATCAACAAATAAGAAATAGATACATAAATGAATTAATTAAAAAAAAATAAATAAATGAAATTAGAAAGTAATCATGCTAGTATAAACTGACGAAGTTTTTTCATAAATACCTTATTACGCGATAATTTCCTTTGTTATATTACATATGAAATCCTTAATGCAGGGTGTCATTTTAAAATCAGATTTAATACACGTTTTTACGGCAACATTCGCGGTAATCTAATTAGATCCATTTTATTTTCTCCGTCCGCACTGCATAGAGAATTACAAATATAGACATGTGAACGTGCGACGGACCCAGCACACTCGGGAATTAATCGCGTTAACGCGAATTCCCTCCCGCGTTAACAAGGGGAGCGCACGCGCGTCCGGTCGAGCAGTCCTGGCACGTGTGCTAAAGCAGTCCTCGCGACTGTTTTTCGCGTTAACGTGAATGTTATGTTAGGACTGCACCCATCTGTAGAAATTTGATGACTTCATAATTGATTTTTGTCATATACCATCCCAAATGGGAAATAACTCTGTTTAACGAAAAGACTCAAGAGTTAAAATTATGAATCTGGTAATAATTTTTAAATGCAGGTCAAACGAGATGGTATAATTTATATTTTCAGGAATAATGAAATCAATGGGAAGGTTTCGCCTATAGTAATACACATATTAAAAATCATAAATTTATCTTCCATGGTTCGAAGTGAAGGTCAATACTTCAACTTTTTTCATTTCTTTTCTGTTCCAACAGCCAATTAAGTTCAAACGTGAAGGTCAAGTTCACAAGGATATCAATTATGACAACCGTCGAAAGGTCATGCCACAAAGAGCACAAGCATGAAATATGAGAGCAATGGATGATATGTTTGAAAAGTTATATCAAATGCTAAAGTTGTCCACAAACAAGGAAACAGGACATAAACAATATGACACTATAGGATCCCAAACCAAATTTACCGATACTGGGGCGTAATAAGATGCTAAAACATTGTTCTAAATATTTGTGCGCACCGACTTAGACCGCTCAATAAATGCGCAAAACGGTTACTTGATTGGTGAGTGAGAAGAACCTGAAGCTTTAGCGTTATTCCAGGATCCATAGACTTAAACGACATCTATAAACTGCCCTTATACAACCTTGCTTTAAGGAAACTGGCTAGAATCTCCCTTTTGGTTTCTCGGACTGTATCCATCAATGCTCATACGATGTTGTTTCTTTCAACTTAATTTCATAATATAATCCAACTGTATATTGTTTTATCAGAAATTTTCAACTGATCGATAATATTTACTGAGTCATTGAGATCGAAGTACCGAAATCTGCCCTTATAATTAATTTCTCAAAAAAAAAAAAAAAAAATCACAAATTTACATGAATATGGTACTGGAAAAAGTCGGAGAGTTGTAACCCAACATGGCCGCTAATGCTTGTAGTGTGACATCACAAAGGAAGACTCTATACACATACTCATCCGTAAAGAAAGAAGAAAGTAGTCGGAAACCTTGTTATTGTACCATTGAATCTACAGAGAACAAACCACGCACGTTGCAGTGTCGCCGTCATTATATGGTGGACACGGCAGAGACCCACATTTGTAGCTCACAGCGTGGATAAGTGCGCCATTGTCATTATGTCGACCGCCATGACGAGCCTGGGAATGTTCGTCCATACATATGTATTCACTGTTGCCTAGAGCAGTGTAGTGGGTTGTTGCCAGATAGCCGTGATACTGCCTCGTCCAATCATCGTAACACTGGACCCTGGCCGGAATCATCACAGTCTGAACACCAAGAGTGCTACGACATACAGCGCATGGTACGTCATCACCATCCACAGGTCCAAACTCATTATGATTATATTCTCCTCCATAGAGAAAAGCATACCCTGAGTTTGGTAGATTACGCAACTGTTGCGGCACTTTTGGCAAGCATAGATAGTTACTAGCTCCTCCCTTGTGGTCATACCATGATCCTCCTACCAGCCCTAAAACCAGAATTAATCAATGGCAATCAAGGAAACTCTTTTCCAATGCAGAATACTTGTTTGATTGTTGTAGTTTTTTTATTTAATGTTTTACCTTTTTCCAACATTATTTCATTCACATGGTTGCGAAGCCTGCGTTATACATGGCTCCATTAAAGTAAATAAATAACACATAAAGAATCAGTATACATTACTGGTCACATGGCCTTTATGAATTGTCATTACGATTGATTGATTGATTAATTATTGTTTTACGTCACACCACGAATATTTCACGTATATGGTGACGGCATCTGCCTGATGCGGAGCATACAAATTTTGACCTTTGCAACGGACCCATCCGAAGCAGTGAGGGATCTTTAACGTGCCATGCATACCACGACACGCGGCCTCGGTTTTTACTGTCTCATCAAATACGTATTTCTGTTAAATCACTTGCATATCATATCTTGTTGTATCAGTTTTATTGTCTGAAATAACATGCTGATTATATGAAATTTGAATTAATACATTTTCTTTGATGACTTATTCTACATGTTTTTTCTATCCGCGTGATTGCTTGTTTTGTTTTTTGTTTTTGTTTTTTGTTTGGGGGGGGGGGGGGTGTTGTTTGGGGGGGGGTTTGTTTGTTTCTGTTTTTGTTATCAATTTTTTGTTTGTTTGTTTTAGTTTTTATTATTAATTTCATTTATTTGTTTACGGATCACTTATTATTCTTTAAATGTGTAACTGTAGACTGAATGACATTTTAATCTATTACGTTACTCTTTAGCGTCTCAACCAGATTTTGTTTACTTAAATGTAGACGATATACGAGACATCTGTAAATTTATTTCTGTTAAATTACAAATAGATTAGGTATCATTACAAGTTTCTGGTAAACTTTAAGACAACTTTACGGCCTTTAGAGAAACTTTTCTGTTAACTTATTTTTGGATCATTTGCTATTCCATGCATTTTTCACTTTAAACTAGTTGAACAAATGAATATGTATAATGGTGTATCTATCAGTTTATCTATCAAATTAGAAACAGACTTTAAGGTATTTTAATCACTGTTTCTTTATATTATTTGATCACTGATATTTTAAGAATGATTCTGTTAAGGTACATGTATACTTTGTGGAATTTGTAATATAGCTTTTCTTTTGAATTACTGATGCAAACATATAAGTAACACGAACTTTCAACGGATGATGAAAGTATATTTGGTAAACACTCGGTTACACGCCGCAAATTAATGCACGACACCGATGTAAAGAATATGGCGAATCTCAAGAACATGACGGGTCGAACTGTAATGCATCCACCAAGATATTTTACTCTACCGAAATTCTGAGTTGGATTTAGTGTACAGGCAATATTTGACACGAACATAGTTCAAACATACAGTAGACTCTGAGTTCGACGATGAGTCCCAGGTAGGCTAGATAAATATAGCGTGCAGACGCTACGGATATCATGGATCAATTATCATTCGAAATGAATGATATTGTTTCAGTTCAATCCTATTTCTTATTATTCATGTAAGACATTTACTGCAAAATAAGAAGTACTTTATAATGCGCGTGCATAATATGCATTATAAGTAAATCGGCCACAATCAGCTATTTGACTTCTGCATATCTGAAGACTTCCAACATGCATTGGAAACAGTTTACATTAGAATGGGGGTAGCATGCTTGTGTTTTCAAATCCCTGGCATGTCATAGGTGACTTACAGGTCGAAATTTGAGCTTTGGACGACGCGTAAGTGGATATTTCTGACCTGTAAATCCGCGATTACATCCCGGAAATCTGACAACATAAGCATCGTATCTTATAAATTATATAGTATTTCAATCAGTGTTTGTAATAAAAGGAGATTATTTGTCTTTCTGTTAAGTCAGTTGTGTACCATATGACATTTCAAACAGATTTTCAATTAATTGACTTGCAGGATACACGTTAACCTTTTTTGTTTCTGTTAAATAGCATGCAGGCTATATGGTCTTTAATGAGTAATCCTGTTACATAATATTTAGACCGTATGCATGCAGACAGATAATGTCGGAGAAGGCTTGAAACCCACACAAAACATACACGCAGGCGTAGAGAGTATTAATTGATGAATGATACTTCAAAGTGAAAAGAAAAATACCTGGGTACACGATTTGACTAGTGTTTGCTGGGCAATCCTGACGTCCCCATCTAACGAATACGGAACCTTCAAATGAATTCAGACATATAGATAAAAAATATACAAGAAACAATTTGGTGCAAGCACCAAACGATGGGCCGGAAGACGTGCGTGGTAAAACTATGAAGTACGTTAAAGGCTGATACAATTTTAATACACAACGAGCAAGCTTACAGTCAGTGTCGCATGCAACACTTGTCCCCTGTCTTCGTCAGTCTTTGAAACACAACTTTTAATTCTTTCCAACATTAGGAATTAATGCTCGTTATGTAATATCACTGTGTAAAGTTAATTCAAAATTGTACATTGCTAACAGAAGTTTCATCTGAAAACCCGAAATCTATTTGACCTACTTATTCGACCTATTGGCCCCAAACACAATCCCATGCAAGCTGTCTTCATGTACTCTGTGTAAAGTATTTTCAATATTAAAGATTCCTATGACTGGTTATCATCTGGAAACCCAAAATCCATTTTTAGTAACAATGACCTACTTATTTGACCTACTAATAACTATTAACATGTTGGCATATACGTTCACAATGGCAATCAAAATTTTGTGTTAAACAAAACTTAGAAAAGAAATAAATTCACAACAGTTTATTGCAGAAATATACACTACATAAAAAAAAAACATATTGAACTGCAATTTTATTCTAAATATCATCCATTCTGGACCCAGGTTTCATAGAAAAAGAATCCGTTTGTAGAAAAAGAATCCGTTTGTGTAAGGATAACACATAAGTAACCCGAATGTACGGCTTATGTAAGCATAATGAGGCACAGTCCATAGTTCTTCTAATGGGGGGAGGGGGGGGGGGGGGCGTTTGTGCAAAAGATTAAAAAGAAAAACTTAGTATATCGAACGAACAAACCCAATTTCACAAGCTAACGGAATACTTTATTTCTACAAATTTTATGTGAAAAAAATATCGCTCTTAGTGATCCTAGCATAAATATCAGAGTTCACCCTTGAATGTCAAATGGACGGTGCCTACATCTCGCGTATCTAGGTCAAATATGTGGGGGGAACCAAAATAGAATGTCTTTGAATAGTTTTTAGTCTCGCTTTTATTTTTCAATAAAAGTTGGCAATCAAAATAATTTTTATACTACACTCATATAAATCTATCAGAACGTGTCAGCGACTTAACACGTGGTCATCCGCACTGAATTAAATCCTAATTAAACCATTGGTGTAAAACTGTTGGGGCGTGGTTTTACTGTACCGCGGTAACGCATGCGACTTTCCTAAACTTATATCAAAGGATGGGCCGGCTAGTGCCGGCCCACAATGATGCAATTGGCCGTTGATAATAAGGCTATTTCATGTTAATTTGACCTCCACGATTTTCAAAATATGGTACTCATTGATGAAAAAAAGATGCGTCATTCGGTTGTGGCGTAACAATCCAGGCAATCTCGTACTAATAAGATTCTGGCAAAAGGAAAATTGTGGGTGGAAAAATCTTAGTATATCATGCATTATATATCATTAGATACATATATTATTAGCTACTGCGACCCGTAATATTCAGGTTTATATTAATTCGACTTGATTCGAAATATTGTAACAGAACTATTGCGATGGGTGTTGCATGCAAACAGGGGACGCTTACTTCTGCCAGGCACCGTGGGGTTCGCGTTTTTCTGAATATGACACTGTACACGATGTTGTCCTTTTATTCCTGATATGGTTACCTCTTTGATACTTCCTCGTCGTTTTCTTGATAGACGGGATTTCTTTAGATTTGTGCCCTTTTCTTGTTCTCGAAGAGATGGTTTACAGAGAAAGTACTTCTCGTTGATGTAAGATATATTGTATCATTCTTATCAGTATCAAATATTGGATATATATACATATAAGTCATACTTTTATTATATATACACAGGGCTTTGATATTGTTTATGTCTTACATGATAACTAGAATCCCTTCACATTATTTTTTTTGGAACAGTTGAGCACATGCCGGTTTAAGAAAGAAGACATCCGGCTCAGTCGTAGCAGAAAAGTTATCGTTAACAAACAGATGATAAACGAATTAGCGCACGGAAAAACACAATGCGGTGCAGTTTTGGTTCTAGCATATGAATTGAAACAAAACGTAAACAAAAATAAATAAAAAAAAATAAAAAAAGGGGGGAGGGGAAAAATGCAATACACGACATTGATATTTTACATGATACAGTGAATGGTCGTTATAAGTATATAAGCAGTAGAATAAAAAGAATACATCTAAAATAAGTAAATAATTCGCTACAATGACAAGCTAAGGTACTATTGTTAATTATTCTGATTATTTTATTTATTTATTAATTGATTCTTGTTTAACGTCACACCACGAATATTTCACGTATATGGTGACAGCATCTGCCCGATGCGGGGCATACAGATTTTGACATTTGCAACGGAAACACCCGAAGCAGTGAGGGATCTTTAACGTGCCATGCATACCACGACACAGGGCCTCGGTTTTTACTGTCTCTTCCAATGGACAGAACATCGGCATGACCAGAGCCGGACTCGAACCCCGGCCTCCCGATCAGGAGTCCAGCGCGATACCACTAGGCCATGCCAGCTTCATTATTTTATTCAAATACATTAAAACATTAATGAAAAGAAGAAAGAATGACAGCTTCTACTAAATATAGACGCTAAATATTTTCAGACTCTCTCACCTTGTCCATGATTCCTCCAAAAATTTATCTCTGATTCTAGCTGCGATATTTTCTGTTCTGTTTCTATCAAATCTTGTCTCGTTCTGTTCAGTTTAGATTGTGTTTCCTGATCCAGTTTTCTGAAGCTAGTCTCCAGTGCTTCTATTTTTATTCTCAGTTTTTCGTTCGATTGGTCCCAATATGTCGTAGAAACACTGATTTGATTAATCTTGTTGAGGAGTTCGTCTTGATTCTGAAGAATATTACCTTGATTTTGTAGTACATCAGAATCTAACTTTTTGATAATAGTCTGTATATATGACTGGCAGGAATTTGCACTGACACAACCAACGATGTACAAAACGACTACCGTGAGATATTTGGTGTCCATGATTCTTTGATTAGAGCTCAACTCTTCCTAGAACAGAAGTTGATCTTATTTTATAAGGTTTGTTTACTCGCTTAACACGCATTACCTTTTCTTCTGACAAATTTATTTTAGAACAACCTTGAACGCGAATTCTTATTTTCCTTATATTTTCAGTGGCGTATTTAGGGAAATACAAATATGTCAATCGTAGATAAAATCAATTGTTTGGGGGGTTCAAATGGGGGATATATTATGTCTCTATCTATTTACCAAAACCAAGATAGCATTTCCAATGAAATAAGTAATATATTATGTAAAACCCGTACTCAAAAGATGAATGCTTAGAACAGATTTTGGTAATCCAGCGTAACGCTCAGATTTCTGATACATCGGATATCAATTGATTTCATCTGTCATTAAATCGCATTTTCGAACTTTTCATTATTACTAATTCGGTGTGGCATTTCAAAACCGGTGCCTTTGTTCTTTGCATTCCAACGACGTAGATTCCTCTCAATGTTAATATTTTGTTGTGTACGTTCCTTATTTTTACATAATTCACTCTTCTTTTTCCCCAGTAATTCCACTTTCGTTTTCATGATCTTTCTGTGTTGTTCAGTTTACCTGTTCCACAGGTGCGAACTCTTATGGAAATTGTTAATTTTGTTCCGTTGTCTATAAACTTGTCCGAAGGTTTCTTGTATTCTATTTAATGTGGACCCCGCAACTATTTAGAAGACTTGTTTTATTGCAATGCCAAAGGACTACAGTTATTGGCATGTCTCTGAAACTAAATATCTTCCACGATTCTAGAACTATAAGCATAGATTTTAATAGTCCTCCGAAGGGAGGTGACATAAAACAAAGAACAATTAACTCAGTATTCAATATAATTGTTCTTTGTTATAAGCATAGAACTTTTATTTCTAAATTTGTGCTTCTGTTGCAAGTATTCGAGTCATGCAACCTTAAATAATTAGGGAGTGTATTGTGCTGAAAACAACCCTGGTGTGATGTAATATATTAACTGTGTAATACGTCTAACGTCAGTTTAGCATATCTTGTTTACCTCAACAGTATATCTAAGAAATGCATAACTGGCCGATAAAAATGTTACTTTAATGTGTAAATGTACATTACTTTGGCAGTTGAGATCTACATCAATATATCCTAGTCACGTTGTGATGATAATGGAGCTGAGTCAATCTGATTAAAACAGATCTTCTTACATTCCTTGAATTTTACTTAAATTCTGCTTGTTTCAAACCTGGAGAATGTGAGTTATGTGCACATGTATCATAGTAAAACAAGAAAATCTATTGACGCAAGCGTCAGAGTTTCGGGCCGTAACCAATTTGTTCATTGACTTATATTTCCATTACTATAGGTTTCGACCTAACTATACGAGTAGTGTACAGTTGTTTAAACACCGTTTTCTTTTTTGACTTTATGTAATAAGCCCAGGTCTAGATATGAAAGCAGTTTTAAGGGTGGAGTAAGCATCTCCTATCTAGTTGTGCGGGCAGGAAAGTCATGGCACATTATACATGTCTAGTTATCACAGAGAGACAAAATGACCGTAAAGGTTAATGCTATGTATTAAGCCATTTCATGCCAAGTATTTAAAACACTTTGATTGAAATAAACATTATGTAATGATGAAAATCACTATGTGTTAGCTAGAGCAAGTGCAACACACCAAGTATGTTGAAAGTCCATTTCTGTATTCTAAATGTCTTATTGATACTTGAATATGAATAGAAATGATATGCAGATCAGATGAAAAACTTTTCTTTGCGAAAGCACTTATATGAACATTAGAAAAAACTAAACATTTGACTAGCATGCAATATTTTTCGTCATGCATTGAAATAAATAATTTTAACAAAACTTGACTGCAAGTGAATGTAAACAAATTATGCTGGCTCAAACACAATTCAACTTATATTGAAAGCCCATTTGTGATTAATCCAAAAATTATAAAAATAAATAACATTTGGATAATCTTGTCAAGTACAAGGGGTGTTAATATTTATAATACAAATCAAATCACACTAAGATTAATCAATACAATAGGAATAACATAAATGTTATATCAAATGAATAAACCTATGCTACTCTCGTCTATGTAAAAAAAAATAATTATATTTCAGTGGCGGATCCAAGATTTACGGAAAGGGGGTGGGCACATGTGTATTAGCCAAACTTCTCAGCCATTTTTGGTGCAAAATCTGGATTTTTAATGGTAAATATGTGGCCAAAAGGGGGCGGGGCTTAAATCCGTCACTGTATTTCTTTGTGCTGGTTTAACATTTAATTTTAAAATAAGACTTTGGAAATGAAAAAAAATATTGGAATAATTGTTCACCAATCTTTACTTTGTATCAAATATAAAATTTGTTAGTTAAAATGCTTTCAATATAACATTTGAATTAAATATTACTTTCAATACAATCGGAACATCGTCGCCATTTTTATGCCCCCGCTACATATGGCCGTGGCATATAGTGTTGCACCCTGTCATTCCGAAATCTTGTCATCGCAACTCCTCCCAAACCGTTCATTAGAATTTCACCAAACTTCACATGTAGGTAGGACAGCATATGTAAATGTGCATGAAGGGAGGCAACTCTGCTCAAATTTTTTCAGGAGTTATGGGACTTTGAAATTAGAAAATGTGCATTGTATATGGCTGAACCTTGTTTGAAATTTTCAAATATTAGTTCTGTGGCAAGTATATTTTACTATCTTAGCTGCCAGCGGTGGCATCTGTGTCACACCGACACATTAAAATTCTAGTTTACAAAAATATTTGCGTACGGAAATGGACGAGTTGTTACGGTTGCTATCAATATCATCAACTGAATCCAGTGGGTAAACATTTGAATTTAAATGTTACAGATTAAGTTTAAAAATTCATGAGGATTTTTTTACCTATTATACCTTTAGAATTTTGAACAAAAAGGTTTAAAGTAGTAGTATCAAAATACTTTGTATTGTTTTGAATTTCTTTTAATTTTCTTGCTATTTCTTACTAATTTCTATGAAAATTTTAATTCAAACTTCATATCTACATAATTAGTGATAATAATTTCAAACATGACCTGTTTTCTTTATTTATCTTTAAGTAATCATTTTGCTGTACAAATTAACTTACAAAAATGTGAGGCGAAATTAGCTAAAATATCTGAGAAAATTTTGTTTTATGACGTTACAGCTCCTTGGTGATTTGTGTCATACAGCTTTGTCAGATGTCTTCTGTTTTTTCTTTTATGCTCTTTCTCTTATTTTTGGAGGTTTATTAACTGTACCATCCAAGAGACTCTTGTTTTAGACAAATGTATGAAATTATACAAAGAACAATAAACAATATATAGATGACTTGCTTTCAATTAATAATCCTTCATTCGCGGATTACCTAAGCATCATCTATCCAAGTGAACTTGAGGTCAAAGAAACCACAGAAAGTAGTAATTCTACTTCGTATTTAGATATTATGTTGTCTTTCGACATTAATGGTCAATTGAACACCTCACTCTATGACAAACGTGACGATTTCAATTTCGCTATCACAAACTTTCCTTTCATAAGTAGCAACATTCAATCATCGCCCGCATACGGCGTATTCATATCTCAAATAATACGTTATTCCAGAGCATGTTCAAATTACAGTGACTTTGTTCTGAGGGCTAGGCGACTTTCAGTTAAGCTGATCAACCAGGGTTATATATGTGCTAGACTAGCAACGTCACTGAGGAAATTCTATGGTCGTTACGAGACTCTTATTAGTCCATATGATATCTCGTTATCCAGACTTTTAAATGATATTCTGGACTGAGACCGATTCCGATCATTTTACACAGATTTGACACCTTCTATACTAGAAGGTTACCTACTTCGACCTCTCCATATGTAAATACATATGGAATTTACACGATCTGACTCTTTCTACTGGGTATATGTGACGGGTGTTGCTAGCAAGCAGGAGATGCTCACTCTCCCCGGGCACCTGATCTCACTCCATCACAGGGGTTCACATATGCTCTTCAAGTAGACATATTTTGTTATTTTCCATTTGTTTTTCATTTTCACTGATTTTCTATGTCCTCTGGTTTTATGATTTTTGGACTTGTGCTTTGGATTTATCCATCATCTTTACATAACAGTGGCAGATCGAGAATTTACAATAAGAAAGTGAGGGATTTGCACATATGAAAGTAAAGTATTTGCAGAACTACTCAGCAAAGTTCGGTAATAAATATGAAATTATTTGCGCACTTTCAATCTACTGTATAAGTAGAATCATTCGATAGTACTTTCTTTCACAGTTTTATGAAAGTAAAACCTTTTCGCGTGGACAATGATTCGCGGATCCGCCCCTGATGATAAATAAAATATACGTGTCATTTCGCTGAAAAACAACAGATGCGAATTGCATTTTACACTCGTTCTATTTTTTTTTTCTTCAATTAAACTTGTGTCCCGGAGTATATATGGTTTTTACGTTATCGAAAGACCGTGGAGAGAAACAAAAACAAAAACAAAAACACACCCCTCCCCCCCCCCCCAAAAAAAAACCCCAAACAAGCAAACAAAAAAATAAATAAATAAAAAGCAGAAAACCAAAAAGCAAAAAAAAAAAAAAAAACAAAAACAAAAACAAAAACAAAAAAAAACAAAAACAAAAACAAAAACAAAACAAAACAAAAACAAAAAAACAAAAATAAAAGTCGACAGCCGATTCCAATGTTTACCTGAGCATGTATCAATCGTCAATGGTTTGATAGTAATGAAATATAGAAATAGGAAAATAAGAAACCAAGTAATTAACTAATTATAATACTTTTCCCAATTGCATTGATGAGGTCTTAATACCATACGTGCAGAATACATGCGATGAAAATAATCTACCCTTACGACAAAAAGCTCTGGCTATAATTGATGTCTACAAAGCCCAAAGATCTGGATCAGTAATAGAGAAATTTACAACCCCCCCCCCCCCCCCCAAAAAAAAAAAAAAACCACTGCAGTGCTTTATGTACCCGCTAATTGCACCAACAAACTTCAGGCCATGGATTAGCAACTAAACAAGAGGTTTCAGGACGCTCTAAATTTGGAACTTCAATCCTGGAACTCTGGTCAAGATGGAGCGGACTGAAAGACGGCAAATGTGTGGACGACATAATAAAATCAATTGACTTGAGAGCATCTGTCATTCAGCGAATCTATGTTTCTTGGATGAATAAAGTTTTTGATGAACTGTGCAGAAAAAACAAACGTTATTTTGGATTCATTTGTCAGTGCTACCATATCTGCAGTCGTGAACGATGCGAGACAGTAAACTTTTTCATGTCAATTTTTGGGTTTTTTTTAACTTTTAAATGACTTTGAATTAATGAACTTTTAAATAAAAGTTTATTCAGTGCTTCTTCTACTATTTTAGAAAAAAAGGATGTTTACCTTTGATAAAGTTTCATTATAAATGTCATGTAAAGAGTATCTGTCTTATAAATCTTCAGGCTAAAAGTCGATAGAGAGAAAATGAGTGTACATGCATGTTTATAAGCGATCAAATTTAATATTTTAATTCACTGATACAAATTTTCACGGTAGAAACTGACCGCAAATGTAGCGAAAGTTAATATAAAAGACAGCGAATTATTCTAGGTATACAGTATATATGCCTTGTTAATTTGTGGTGAAAAAGGCACCGCTTCTTCTTCCTAATTTACCACTGCATACAAAGACAGGAAATATTGAGCGCAGGGTATGAATGGGATGGAGTGTGGAATGTGTTATATATCAAAATCATAGAGATGTTATTTGATATTGATGGATTACATAATAATTTGATTGATTGATTTATTCGTTGATAGTGAAACACTATTCCATCACTTACAGGTATATCATGCCATGAGAAGATGGATTAACTGTAACAGCCGAGGGATGAGGCCCCCCCCCCCCCCCCCCCCCCCCCCCATGTCATTTAATTTGAAGATTTAGAAGTACTTATTTCTGTAAATTATACAAACATGGAAAATGAGTAGTGATATCATTGGGTTCTTCACAAACCTAACCAACCCCCCCCCCCAACCACACACACACACACACACACTCAACACCACTACCACCAGATATTTCGGCGTGCTCTCCATTGTATTCCATTGCTCCTTAAAAGACGTAAAGTGTGTTATGTTATTTTTCAAGGTGACTTATCACCTTCCATTTCTGTCCTTTGGATGAGAAGCTATCAATTGAGGCCCCATATTACGGTATACTTTAGCGCGAAAAATATCCCTCGCTGATTAGGTCTGTAATATACTGGATTCTGAAATAATGCATCAGAAACGTGCTGCCACCATACCAATGCAAATAATTACAATGATGTTGGAGAGTGTAGGGAAATTCTTGATGAGATAATTCTTAAACTGCACATCGGAGTTTATGATCAAGATAACAAGTTCAGATATTACTGCATCAACGAAAAGATGTCACCACAGGTACCATACGAAAGTACTACCTACTAGGGTATAATCGTTATGACTTATATAGTAATAATGTAGGGAACATAACGGTACACGTGACAAGGACATACATTATGGTATTTAATAAATCATTTTATCTGAACACAAACATAAAATCCATTCCTCTCATGGTTTAAATATTATTGCTATGGAAAATATTTCTAAATATGTAGTTTAAATGCAAAGAGCAAAGGTACAGGTTAAAATAAAAAAACAAAAAATGAAATCTTTAGAAAAATCTCGCCCCAAGGAATACATACATGTAAGTGAAATATCAGGGACTTCTTTCTTATGGTTTAAAATTACGAGTCTGGTAACAATCTTTTATATAAAGGTCAAACGTGAAGGTCAATTTACAAGTTCAAGAATTGTGAAATCAATGGTAAGGTTTAACCACAACTAATACATTTCAAATATCAATGTCTCATCATTCATGGTCGAAAGGTCTTTTTTCATTTCTTTTTATTTTTTTTAATAACTTTCGTATTCAATAGGTCGATTTTCCCTATCACTGTAGCAAGTTAATAAATAAATATATATTAATGGAAAAATTAATTCTTAGGGCCAAGAATTTATTTTGTAATGTTGAACGTGAACATTAGGGTAGCAAACTTTGAATATTACGGTACGGATAGAAATAACTTGTCGTAAGGAACACGCATGTAAAACATCAAAGCAATATATTCTATGGTTCAAAAGTGAATGTACATTTAGGTCAAACGTTAGAGTAAAGGTCACAATGATATGAATTACAATAACAATGGAAAGGTGGTTCCCCAAGGAGCATAGATGTGAAATATGACATCACTGATTGGGATAGTTGAAAAGTTATTTGGAATGTTAAAATTGATTACAAACAGGCAGGACTTACATAATATGATATTATATGACACGGATATATCAAAGAAGATCACAAAAATATTGTACTAAATGTTAAAACGACTTAGGTCAATGAATGCGACAACAGTTACTCGACTGATGAGGTGAAAATAATCAGTAGCTTTAGGGTTATACCTAGGGATCCACACATATAACCTGCAGGTACACAAGGTTCCCATACAACTTTTATTCGCAAAATTGTATTACAACTCTCGCACTTTATCCATCACTGCCCCTACAAAACTATTTGATTTAACTTAACTTTCTAATATAATTCTATTGTATATCTTAATTCTTTATTAGAAATTTTCAACTGATTGATGATTTTTACT
Organism: Pteria penguin; assembly: GCA_035048485.1. Taxonomy (NCBI): domain Eukaryota; kingdom Metazoa; phylum Mollusca; class Bivalvia; order Pterioida; family Pteriidae; genus Pteria; species Pteria penguin. The sequence goes on along the minus strand of CM068593.1, from coordinate 1,885,334 downwards.
GACTGATGATTTTTAATTGAGAGTGAAGTCAAGAAATCTGATCTAATGATTGGTATTTTTTTTTTCAAAGTAATAAGTTTGCATGGTAGTAATGGAAAAAGTCCGAGCGTTGTAATCCAACATGGCCAATAATGCTAGTATTGTTACATAGCATTGAAGTATATATGTTCATCAATAAACAACATACAAATTATACTTAAACCTTATTTATTGTATCATTGAATCTACAGAGAACAAACCACGCACGTTGCAGTGTAACCCTGTTTATATGGTGGACATGGCAATGACCCACATTTGTAGCTCACTGCGTAGATAAGTGCGCCATTGTGATTATACCGACCACCATGACGAGCCTGGGATTTTTCGTCCATACATATGTATTCAGTGTTGGCCTGATGATTATATATGGAAGCTTGTTCCCAGGTAACCGTAGTACTGCCTAGTCCAATCACCGTAACACTGGACTCTGGCCGGAATCATCACGGTCTGGATGCCTAGAGTGCTACGACACACAGCACATGGTACGTCATCACCATTCGAATGACCAAATCCATTATTATCATATTCTCCTCCATAGAGAAAAGCATGCACTGAGTTTGGTAGATTACGCAACTGTTGCGGCACTTTTGGCAAGCATAGATAGTTACTAGCTCCTCCCTTGTGGTTATACCATGATCCTCCTACCAACCCTAAAATCAGAATAAATCAATGCCAATCAAGCAAATATTTTCCGTTGCAAAATACTTGTTTGATTGTTTATTGTTTTACACTTTTCCTACATTATTTCATTTACATGGTTGCGAAGCCTGCTTTGTACACGATTAAATTAAATAAATAACATATAAAGAAACAGTACACATGGCTTTTATGAAGTGTCATTACTCTTAGCTCATTTATATCAACAGACTTGGAAGTTACGTGGCTACCTATTTTCTATTTCAACTTGATATTAATCATCTATCTATCTATCTATCTATCTATCTATCTATCTATCTATCTAACAGTGCCTTTCGAATGCCTTCTTATCAATTTATATACCTCGTTTTGGCCTACGAAACAAAACCACCCGTTGCAATGAGGATGTTTAAGGTAACGTCATTTATCATTCGGATACCCTCGACCTATTCCTACGTAAAACACCTCGGACGTCACTCGTAGCCATTATTGAAAAAAACGTATTTATGGACGCTCGCATTTGTACCAGGCAAAGACGTCAGTGCTTGTGTGTAATGAAGACGGTAGAAGACTTTCACAATTCAACGGACTTAAATTAAACAGTTATTCCGAACTGTTGCAGCTATCATTAATTTCCTTGACATAGATGACATAGATTGTGTACCGGATTACATTTTACATCGCTGATATATTACTGAGTACATGCTGAAAACCGACTGATGCATGGAATCGATGTAAGTCATTCCGCCGACTGACGTCCGAGTCGTTTTACGCAGGTACGAGTAAAGGGCAAGGTTGTTCCGAATGGTCATTTCTGACTTTCGTTTTATTGTCTCATCTAAAGACAGAAAATTATGAAAATCTGATTGCGACATTGCGGGAGTAATGCTAGTTGTCAAATGAAACGGTATAATGTGTAATAAAGCAGTTCTGTATAATGGCATCGATGTATTTTTAAACGATTTCCATATATAGTTCATTCATCATAACACTGGACTCTGGCTGGTATCATCACGGTCTAATTACCTAGTGTGCTACGACACACAGCACATGGTGCGCCATCACCATTCATCATAACACTCTGGTCGGAATCATGACGGTCTGGATTCCTAGATTAGTACGACACACAGCGCATGGTACGTCATCACCATTCATCATAACACTGGACTCTGGTCGGAATCATCAGTTTACGTGGCTACCTATTTTCTATTTCAACTTGATAGTGACCGCTTGGCCGAAAATATGTGAGCACAGTGTTTATCTATTTTCATCTATCTATCTATCTATCTATCTATCTATCTATCTATCTATCTACATGTATCTATCTATCTATCTAACATTTCCCTTCAAATGACTTATTATCAATTTATACACTTCGTGTAAGTCTACACGACAGACAGCCAGCCGATGCGATGAGGATGGTTAACGTGACGTCATTCATAACTTTCGTTTTATTGTCTCATTTAAAGACAGAAAACTAGAACAATATGAAGCGACATTAATGGATGGATGCTGGTTGTCAAATGAAAAGGTACAGTGTGTAATAAAATTGATCTTGAGGGAAAAATGTAAGGAAAAGAGGTTCCGTACAATGACATCGATATACTTTTTAATGATTTCCACATATAGTGTTAAGAAGCAAACGAAATAAGCATATAATCATTGTTTTCATTCTTAATTTTACGGTACAAATGATAAAATAATAAAATATTCTTTAAACCAAACAACAATCATTAAATTTAACTCTCTTATCATTGGCCAGTTGTACGTATGGTGAGTTATACGGTGTTCGACTAATCGGCAAATGCATTGATAAAAAAGAAGGGGGAAAAAGGAAGAAATGAAACGAAAAAATACGGTTTCAAACTGAACTCCGACGACAAGTAACACGTGCACACTGGACATGATGTGAAATGATGATATAAAAACACCTTACCTGAATATACAGGTTTAGTGACAAATTAAAAAAAAAACCACTTACCCGAGTATACGATTTGACTAGTGTTTGCAGGACAATCTCGCCGTCCCCATCTGACAAACACGGAACCTACGAAGAAGTACAAAACTCTTACTTATCACAATAATCCGGAGATTCATTATAAAAGAAAAGAAGGAGGAATCTGACTCACCTGTGTCAATCAATTCGCTATGGACATGCAAAGCGAAGAAAGATAAACATATAGAACATCATCACAAAAATAGAACGAAGACAAGAATAGCACTCTTTCCTTTTTTGGTAGTTACATAGACATGTATTTATTTCAAATAGCAGATGTGTACAGGTGCAAAATCTATTAAAAAGAAAATGCAGACGGTAACAAGCATATAGAAATACATTATACATAGCTTATTTAATAAAACGACAACAACAACAACAACAAATAATAATAATAATAATAATAATAATAATAATAATAATAATAATAATAATAATAATAATAATAGTTAGAATAGTAATGATACTAAAATAACAAAATAACAAAATAGAAATCAGTATTTAGACTTTTGGTATTTTCATGACTTTATTTATAACTATTTTACATGCATATTGCTTTGAAACCAAATATGAAAATATATAGATATACAAAATAAAGGTTAGTATTCCTTTCCTAATTCTCATATGGTCACTTCCGGTCACTTACCTTGTCCTTCTTTCCTCCGATGGTTTATCTCCGATTGCAGTTGAGTCAATCTTTCTTCAGTTTTTTGTGCTGCTTTGTTTTGTGCATTTTGTGTTTTGAGATCGAGTTTTTTCAGGCCGTATTCGAGCGCCTCTATTTTCGTTCTCAGTATTTCGTTCGACAGGTCCCAGTATGCTGTAGAAACACTGATTTTATTTATCTCCTTGAGGATTGTACCTTGATTTTGTAGTACTGTCTGCAACCCCTTCTGGTCCGAATCCACACTACCAAACACAGAAATGGAAAAAATTGCTAAAATGAGAGATTTCGTATCCATTGCTTTTCTGAAATCCCACGTTTTCTTTTGTATTTAATTTTGTATTATGAAGCTCGCAGAAAGTCACCCGTATTAAGTATATATTATTCGGTCAGTTTCAAGGGAAGGTAAATAGTATTACGTAAACATGTTGATCGTGTATCCTGGTGTTGGTGGCGTCAGCTGGAATTGAATGTGCTCGAGAGAAGTCACGTAAAGTGATCCTGAAACTAGAGAATGGCGTAAATAGGGGGGAGTGTGCAACATCCTGGACATAAAATCCGAATCATGTATGATCCAGACATATCATATCAGTAGATAATAAATGGGGGATGAATGGATAGATGGATGGATGAATAGATGGACACATGGATGGATGAGTGGATGAAGGGATGGATGGATGGATGATAAATTAATAGAATAGTTCATTTATTCATCCATTGATATATTCATCACGTCAATATCAATGAAATATATACTTCAAATTTTCAGGCATCAAATTAAGTAAATCACTCTTAAACTAAGGAGTATCTCCCTCATACATAGCTCTGTCCTTAGACAGATTCTTTGGTTCACTTTTCGGTCATTTTAGCTTCAACACTGCTCTTCATATTTTTATATATTTTGAGAGTTCCAACCATTCGGCTACGAGTATCACTGAAGAGACATAACTTGTCGAAATGCGCAAATGGTGCACGAAATTTAAAGGTATATATGTTTTATATTTATTATGAAGTCGTATGGTGGTAGCACTTAGATGATAAGTCTTTCATTATTGTTACCTATGTAAAAAAAAAAACCAACCACCCCCCCCCAAAAAAAAACAAACAAATAAACAAACAAACAAAAAAAAAAACAAAAACAAAAATAGAGGAGGGGGTTTATAAGTCTGTGTTGATATTGGAACCCCCATTTCTAGACTCGTTTCCTTTTTCATCTTACTTATTTATTTATTTATTTATTTATTTATTTATTTATTTATTTATTTATTTATTTATTTCATTTCATTTTGCTATTTTTTTTTTTCTCAAAACCTACTCTCTCTCCACCCTCAGTATAAAGTCAAATGTTTATTTATCACGGTAAAGGAAGTCCTGTCCTTCGGACGACACATTATTAAGAACTGACGCGCGTGCCATTATAGACAAGACTGAGTAATACACGAGAACTCTCCGTACTCTAATTCAGGATGGTGTCACAGATAACAAAGCGATCACATTATGATATTAAGTCATGATGAAAATTTCCCAAAATATGTATTATGTCTTATTGAATAATAAAGTGGGAGGGGCGAACACCACCACCCCCCCCCCCCCAAAAAAACCAAAAAAAAAAAAAAATAGGTTTAGATTCAAGGGAAATCATGACAATACTGGCCTTCGAGATACGTTTCCGCTTCGAATTTTAAACGGTTTTTCCTTTTAATGTTAGGCATTCAATTCCATGCTAGTAATATATACATGTAGGTTATAGCCATAACAACAAAATTTTATTAATTTCCTTTGTTCTCTTCTTCTTCTTCTGGTACAATACAGACCTCCCAAGGGAGTATTATCGGTTTTTTTTTTTATTTTACTTCTATTTTCTATTTTCGTGGGTTTTTTTCACATGATTTTATTATCACACATTGGATAACCAACACCCCTCCCAGGGGCAGGCGTGGTGTAGTGGTTAAGCGCTTGGCTTGCGGCGCCGACGACCCGGGTTCGATTCCCGGGTTGCGCCAATATGTTTAAGAGATTGGTAACCTCCTGCTCCCATGTCGCGATATAACTGAAATATTGTTGAAAGCGACGTAAAACACCAATCAACCAACCAACCAACACCCCTCCCAGCTTGTGTTGTCACGTGGCTTACTAATCAATGAAAAGTATTCGATAATTGCTCTGACAAAATCTTATTGCAATCGGCCTAGTAAATTCGCTTTGAGAGCGCATGTGCAAACTCCATTAGCGTGACATGTTGGTTAATAATTTAGTACTAAGAAACAATATTAGCACATAATTCTATTTTAAATATTGAGATTTCTGAAAATAAATCATATAAAAATGTTAACAATTAAAAAAAAAAGATTTGCTAACTACAAAAACCTTTCTCTACCCAGAGTTCCGTGCGCTAGGAGCGATACCTCTGGGTAGAGAATGTACAAAAACTACTTATTTCCGAATAACATGAACGAAGGCAAAGCCTTAAAATGTGAAGCGAAGTGTTGTGAGATTTATTTCTAAATTTTGGTTTTAAAAAGCTAAATAAACTACATGCATGGCGGACCATTTCACGATATCTGTGGTACTAAGCTTTTAGAAGAAGAATCGGTACGATTCCCGTATTTGACGCGTAATGACGTCATTATTAGGTACTGATTGTGTCGTACGGCATTTTGCGAGAAAAGTGATCAGTTCTTCCCCCAAAATGTAAGTCCCGCAGTTATTGTGAAAGGGTTTATATATAGTTTTGGAAAGCATAAACAGTATTGCAGTTACATGTATCTCCCTTTCCTGCCATTCTTGAGGTGAAACCGGAGTTTTTGCTTCATATTCTTACCAATTCTTTCAAATATATTTTAGAAAGTCTATATTTTCACTCTTGGAAACATTTTACCATTGTTCAATGGTATTATTATTGCAAAACTTCACGAATGATCATTAGTTTGGAGAAATTCCTTGCATATAATATGGTTGATTTATGCACAAGTCTTGTTTAGAAGTCCTTGATTATATATCTCCAAGATAGTGGAAAAGGGAAGTAACTCCAGTCATATTTTATGCATATGAAAACTATCTGTAGTATCTCGATATTTGAAAAATGAAGGTGTTCACCAGTGCTTAAATTCTCTCACTTTCAAAAAATATATGAGCAGAAATCTAACTATATGTAAAGATATAGCCTTAAACAATTTAGAAAATATTTAAACTTTGGAAGGTTTCAGTTACTGTTGCTGAACTCGCTTGACCTTGTCAAGAGTCATTATTTGGAAATTTTACCAAAAAGTCAATGGTTCAAAATGTTTTTCCTGATTATTCTACTAATGAAAATAAAAAATATGCTCATTCATAAATATTACAAATTAAATAAGAATTTATAGATATCTGTGTAAATTTTCCAATTGATCAGGTCAGCGACTAGCACATCGGCCACCTAAATAAAAGGAAGTTTATTTACCTGTCACGTAATTATTAATTATTTCAGAAAAACTTAATCTTTCACGAGTTTGATACAAAAAAAAAATAATAATAATAATAATAAATCAATGAATAAAAATAAAATCAAACGTATAGATATGCATTTCAATTAAAACCCCTACCGTGCCTCAGCCCCAAAAAGTGAAGAAAAAAAAAAATAAAAATGTGATTTTAATTTCAAAACGTACTTTCTTGATACATATTTTGGAAATACTGACAGCAAATTCCGGAAATACATACCGGTATTTATGTTTACCGTTTCCGTTACTGGGATTAATGATGCCTTTACGTATCTGTTGTATTTGGAAGTGAAAAAGTGGTAATAAGAGTTTTGATTCTTGTCTTAATTGTTTATTATGGATTAAATGTGGCCCTTTGCTTCAAAAGCTTGATTTTTAAAAGTACTTATAATATCCAGTGGCGGATCCAGGTTTAAAAAAAAAGGGGGGGGGGCACATGTATTAATGTTAGCCAACTTTCTCAGCCATTTTTGTTGCCAAATATGGATTTTTGATCGGATTGCATAGCAATTCCGGTCTATGAATTGGCGAAATCCGTCTGTCCGTCCGTCCGCACGGCGTGAACATTTTGCGTTTAGCTTGGTTTCTTTCATACCTTAAAGGGTACTTATGCCAAAGTTGGTAGGTTTGTAGATACTTGAATGTTCTATCCAACCAATACAAAAATTTAGTGACCTTGACCTTGACTTTACGCTTCAGTGAACACAAACTGTTTTTTGCCTTTAGGGTGACCACTTGCATACATGTATTGTTAATGTTAATGCAAAGCAATTCCCGTCTATAAATTGGCAAAATCCATCCGTCCGGCCGGCGTCAACATTTTGCGTTTAGCATTTGCAATCCGGTCATACCGTCCTTGACGGTTTCTTGTTACTAGTAAATATGTGTCGAAAAGGGGGGGGGGGGCTCGGATCCCCCTCTAAATCCGCCACTGATATCAATGACACTGCCACGGAACCTGGTTTATTAAAAAGAAAGGGATATGGAGATTAAAGAATAAAGTATGATGCTAGTCCTCCTCTCGCATGTGTGTTTAGACAGGCGTAAGTTTGCTATTTGTGTTTGATTTCGTGATATCTACATGAATTCTACAGGCATTAAGAGGAGTCCAGTATGGCTGCTAAGCAAATTAATTAAATGGTAATAATAATTTCTCCGTATGCCCAAAATGTAATGTACATACAAAACATATATACTGCTACACATATGAACAATAATTTTGTTTAAAAAGGTAACATGTAAGGCAAAGTTGGAGGTTTAAATTTTTGCTGTGCACAAAACTTTCACAACTTTCTATTCATCCTCCATTACTGTATCAATACTAATTGTGTACTAAGTTCTAAATTTGGAACGAATCCAAAATGAAATTTATTTTATAGGTTGATCTATTTCTGTTTCTATTTTCTCCAGTTTTATTTTCTGAGCACAGAGATGAAGGTTTCTTGTAAATTATTCTCTGAAAAACATCTCCGCGATTCCAGATAGGGCTGTAAATCTCATGCGCACAATACTACATGTATGACGTCGATATAATTTCCTTAATGATGCAGATCTGTATCTAAAAGCATTTACCGGTAAATCGCAAGCGCACTGCAATGACATCGATATAACTTTTTAAAAATTACATGACATGACAAAGGCATGGAAATCGAAACCGGAAGTAGCGTTTAACCGTTCAAGAAAGGTAACTCCTGAGAAAAAATGGTGGTCGTAATACTGGATTGGTCTATATATAAGCATTATACTGATGACGATGTAAAAAAAAATATCAGTTTATAGCAGATAATTTAAGTTCATTAATGTAGATTAGATCATTATTTTATCGTTCCATGAAAGGCCTACAAAATGTACAGTTTAATCACGGAGTAAATCATGCACGTGCGGTTCCGCACTGAATACAGCGATTTTTTGAAGGTCTAGTATATAGAAAGTCAGAGTAAGTTCTGGCTTTTTTAATTTATGTGTTACCATAAAGTGCTCGCTTCGCTTCACATATTAACGATAACACCCGACAGACTTACCCAAAAAGGAAAAAAAAAAAAAAGGGCGCGACTACTTTCCTAATAAGGAAAGAAATAAGGCGTGGCTTTAGAGATTTTAGCGGGAAAATTCACAACAGATGGCTGCATCAGAGGAAATAATGCTGTAAAAGGATTTAACTTATTCAGATAAATTTGAAAAACAAGTAATTCCTGTTTACATAAAGCCATTTGACTTTGTGACCAACATCTGAACATTTAATGCTATTCCGATTGCAACCTTAGCTCTTTTAAAAGCTACGCTTGTATAAATACATATAACACTTACTTGACAAGGCGATCACATTTTTACGTAAAGATTAGAAAATAGTTTAGAGTTACCAAGTGATTTGATAAACTCCGAGCGTTAGCGAAGAGTTTACCAAATCATGCGGAACGAGAAAACTATTCCCTAGCTTTCTTAGTTTATACCTGACACTTCGAACAATTATCTTGACCAATAAACCAACCCACCCAGCAATAATGTTAATACATTTTAATTGTAAATATGTCATTCTAGTACATGTATGTAATCTTGTCCAAAATGTGCAATAGACCCGAAACATCGTTTTTTGGTAAAGTAATACAATCATTTAACTTAGTGAGTGTTGACGAGTTCTGGATGTAAAAAATGAAACAATTAAGTTCGAAAGAAAGGGAGATGCGATGCACCTTGGGGAGATACACACTGTAACGAAATTAAATAATGGAATACAGGTTACATTTATACATACAATAACATATAAGATAAATCTATGTTGAAAATAGATAAATACAAATAAACGAATAGATAGATAGATAGATAGATAGATAGATAGATAGATAGATAGATAGATAGATAGATAGATTACTTTTAGGAATTATCTCTCTTTTTGAGTAAAATCACGTTCCTGAAACTACAATTGTATATGTTGTAAATTTAAACCGTGCGACCAATTTCAAATCATAACTACAATTGTATAAACAACGGAAATAGGTTAAAAATTGATTTTGTTGCCTAACATCAAAAAGTGTAATAATTCAAAG